>JAKOGI010000608.1:230000-240000 GCA_029747015.1 Carnegiea gigantea
ATTATGTTGAAGTTCTAGCTTGGCATAAGCAACACCCATGCAGGATGTTCATGCTTTCTCTTTCACCATCTTAAATAGCAACCCAAAGTGATTTTAGCCTGCCTAACAAGTCCAATTTGTTTTTATAACACACCAAATTTATAATCACAAAATTAAATCCTTAGTGAGTGATTAGATATTCACTAGTAGTAGAAGACTAATAAATTGGGGATATGTTACTGCCCTTCTAATAATAAGAACAAGGCATATCCATTTGGGAGGAACTAAAAGCATGCATTATTTAGGAAGCCATTTAGGAAACCAGGAATTAAAAACCTGGTAGCTACCTTGATGCAGAGAAAAATCTAGCAAGGAACACTAGTCTTAACGAAGTAAAGGTAGTTGAAAGTGGCATCAAATGTGAGATAATGACTTTGAGATTATGTTTTTTTAAAAAATTCTTCTTAAGACCTTGGTAAACATAAAAATTAGACCTTTCATAATTAAAATACAAGGAAGACTTGTTTGAGTGCAGAGAATCAGTTCAAAAGGAGCCATGAGCCAATCAAGCAGGCGTCACTATCAAACATAGAGTCAAGACGGACGGACAGTCATGTATTACTTCTTCTAACCAGGATTGTATCTCTTTGTCTCCCTTAACTTTATCCAAGATTGTTGATGGTTGCATAACTGTTTACTAAAAACAAATTTTCAACAATAAATCAATAGAAAAACTGAGCCAAAAACTAGTGTGTTAACCTTGTACACTAAAACTTAAGGTCTAGTGAGCTAGGAAGAGCACACATACTTTAAATTAATTTTATGAATCATGCACTAAAATGAACTTAACAAATAATTAAAGTTATTTTTATTAGGTAAGTTTAGGACCCATATACTTGTGAATGATAGAAACTTATGGGTTTAGAGATCTTCTTCCTAACTTATAGGTTCCACTGAACCACTTAGCAGTGGGTATTGAATGGTGAAGTGCAATACTAGCAAGCCAAGTTGTCTAGGCATCCCCGGATCAACGACATATGAGCGTATGAACTTATAAGTGCAATAATCGTTGTAACATTGAGTGGGTCCTTTGGATGGCCAAAACATATGAAAATTATATAGCATGATTTATAAGCAATTATGTTAAAATATTTAGTTATGTTACAACAGTACAAGAAATAACTCGCCTATAATCCTCACTATTTTTGTTTGAACATTGTGTTATTTTCATTTAGCATCTGTTCTTAAGAGAACTCATCGATTTATGAGTTTTAATGTGTTGTTGGCAACATCTTTTTACTTTCCAAACTGGAGAATGCCAATCTTTATTTTTTTATTTTTTAACGTGGTCATAATATTTTCGAGTTCTTTGGTCAGCATGCCACTCACCTTTTTTATTTTGTTTAGTATGCTACTGACTTTTCAAACTGATCTAATATTCCTTTAATAAAACTTTTATTGTCTAATATGCCACTGGTGGGGCTCGCTTCACCGGATACTATAGGTAAAGCAAATTGTTTTAATCTTTAAACGCTAATCTAAATTAAAAAAGGAAAAAGTTCAAAATTTGATTAAGCATTGTTTCACCTTCCCTCTCTGCCTCTTCCCTCAGCGAGCGTGCTTCTACCCTAAACATCGAGTTCTTGATTCCAGACATTAGTTTAGAGTTTCTCTTAGTTCATAAACTCTAAAACAAATGTGCCATTAGAAAGAAGATTACAATCTGTCCTGGTCGTTGATTTCAGACTCTAGATTTTGAAAGCGTGTTCTTTGATCATAAAGGACTTCCCAAATCGATTGATCAGGTATGTGTGTTCAAATACACTGATTTTTTATTTGATGTCAATGTACGATATTTGGATGGTGAATTCTAACTTGTATTCTACTTGTTTGATGCTTGATGTCAAAGTTACTTTTGTGGCTAATGTCAAAGTATAATCAAGAGGAGACAAACCCCAAACCTAATGCTTGAAACTATTTACAATGTGTAAATGCTTGAAACTGCTTAATGATTTTTTTGATAACGTATTTATGTGTGATTTGCAAATTGTTTAATGCTTGAAACTTTGCATGCAATAAAAGGCTAAGAATAGTTTATTTTGTGATGAATAAATTGTGTGAGTAAATTTAGTGTGAATAAATTATGGTGTTTTGTCTTGATTTATATTTGTTACTGGTAGGATATCAAAAGGAGTAGTGTTGCATGTATATCATGGTGGTGGTTTTTAAAGGATGCCTCATTTGGTATATTGTGAGGGAAATATCAGTGAGTTTAAGTGTGATGCAAAAAAGGCACGTGTTGGCAACATTAGAGATCATATTGTTGCGTTAGGCTACTTAGAGAGCAATATCAAAGTTATTTATTTTAGAAAGCCTAATTTGCCTTTGGTGAGAGCTAAGGGGCAATCAACAGTGACATAGAGGTAAATGAGCTATATCTTTTAAGCTCAATCTTGGATTATATTTGTTTGTATGTTGAGCATAACGATGATACAAAGTCAGATAGTGATGATAGTGAAGCAATACTTGATGATGGTTATAATGACTATCGGTCGAATGTTGTACAGCTAGAATAATAAAGAAAAGATAGAAAATTAACAAGGATCATCTTGCTGATTTGCAAGCACTTAAGGATAAATGAGTTGAGTTCATTAGTGGGGGTAATGTCTTCGATGATATAGATGTGTTTGAGTCAAATTACCAAGATTTAGATAATGCATACAACCCTCCTAGTAGTGAAACAGGTGAAGACAGAAATGATGAAAGAAGAAAGGGAAAAAAAGAGGTGGACAATAGGAAACCCTAGGTACAAGAAAGGGCAACAAAAGGTGAGGTACATTTGGAAGCGGGCATGTTGTTTATAGATAAAAAGCAACTTAAGGAAGCCATTAAAGATTATCAAATGTATAATGGATATGGTTTGAAGATAGTCAATAGTGGATGTACAGAGTTTATTTAGTTTGCAAAGCGGAGGGGTATGAGTGGACTTTGTTTGCTTTAAGACCACAAGGGAGAAATCTTTTCAAATTAAGAACATGCCTAATCCTCATACTTGTGTACCTTATAGTTTCAAAAGGGGAATGAGGAGGATTTCTAGTGATAGGTTGACCCGAAAATATAGGGAGAAGTTTAGATTACAGCCAAGTTTGAGGTTGAAAAGGCTACGAGACATTGTCGAGAAGAAGTATAACTATAAGCCGTCGATGTCCACATGTGTAACGACTTTAGGGAAGGCTTTGGCATCCACCTAGGGGATTGTAGTAAATGGTTTGGCATGATAAGAGCATATGCTGATTTGCTCCTCCAGAAAAACAAAGGTTCAACTATCAAGATTGAGGTTCAAATAGAAACACATATTTTCAAGAGCATCTACATTTGCTCTGATACTCTGAAGAGAGGATTCCTACGTATGTGCTGAAGTGTGCTATCTTTAGATGGATGTTTCTTAAAGGGCTCTTGGAATGGCCAGGTGCTATGTGCTGTTGGTCATGATGCCAACAATCAAATGTACCCTGTTACTTAGGGCGTGGTACACAGAGAGAGTAAGGAGACATGGTTGTGGTTTGTACTGTTCTTACATGATGACTTGGAAATGGGGGATGGACTAGGATGTACTATAATTTCAAACCAACAAAAGGTAAAATTTCTTAGCTAATGTTTATTTTATATTTAACCCTGCATATTCTTATTTTATGTTCACAATTAATGACATTCTAATTTTTTTTTTTTGTTTACTCCCTTGTTGATGTAATTGCATATTTCTTGCCTCAAGCTGAACGTAGATTATGTGCATGACATGTTTATGCAAATTTAAGGAAGAAATACAGAGGGTTACAATATAGATAGGTAAATTACATCACGGACCAGCAAGGTATAGGTTAATATTTTTCTGAACCTACAACTTTGGGAAAATATTTTGAGGTCTGTCCAAGTTTGGGCAAATATTTTCTGGAACCAAAAGTGACCAAACTTGACTTTTTAAATTACATCAGGTACCCTAGGTTTTTAAAATTTTCATTTTTAACCTCAATACTTAAAAACTTACTTTTGAAAATTTAATTTTGTGCATGTGATATTTCACTCATTGGTACTACTCGGAGCCCTCTTATTTGAGCCATGTGATAATGAACAATTAAGATAATTAACTTGATTAATAGTTAATTAAGCTAATTAACTGTGCTTGATGCTTGAATCATCACCTACTTGCCCTGCTGTTAATTATTCACATATTGTTCATTCACCAGAAGGAACCATTTCAGTAGCACCTCAATTGAACTATATCGCTGATATAATTTTAGAATTAAAAGTCGAAGTAGCAAAAATTAAGACTCAAGTGAAGGAGATTAAGAAGCAATTATCTGTAATCCATCTTTCTTTAGTTAGCGAGACTAGATATAGTGGAAAATCTGCTTTAAGTATTAGTACTCCATTTCAGCATAAATATTCTTTCCAAAGCCCCAAAAACAAAAATTCATTTCCTTTGCATGTATAAAAATTCAAAAAGGAGTAGGAGAAAAATCAACTGAAAAATCATCTAAGAAGGTAGAGAAAGAAAAAGAGGATGGAGTATATGAAGTGTAATCTTGAAGAATTCCAGAATATATTTGATAAAGGATAAAATCCAAAAGAATTAAACAAAATCATGGGCGCAATAGTGGATACACAAGACGTATTATCTGATGATAATGAAGAGACAAATAAAGTCCAGTTAGAGAAAGATATACATCAGTATATGAACCTAATTAAACTAAAGGATCTTAATGTTGTACCTTTAGAAGAAATTAGAAGGAAACTAGATACAAATTATGGTAAATTGGTACTTGACGATGAAATTAATGAGATAGGAGCGGAGCTTAACGTAGATGAAATCTAGTCCAATCTAGTTAACAATATTGTTCTTAAACCTGAAGAATTTGATAATCCTTCTAGAAGAAATACCCATTTTATAAGACCTACATACGTGCCAGCAGAGCATACAACTAACTTTTCCTTTGGGTTTATCCTAAGAAAAACCTCAACCTTTGAAGAGATTGACCTTGCCCTAATTAGCCAAATAGAATACATCTTAAACATCGATGGAACTCGTAATAGAGAAGAAATATTTGAGCATTAGAAAAGAGGCATGAACAGTATCTTAAACTTAAATACTACATGAACTGCTGGAAATTTTCTAAATTACATCAGCCGTAGTTTTTTTTTGGCATGATAGAGACTGTTATGGGTTATTAGATGAGGAAGGTAGAAATGTGCTAGGAATGATGGAATCACCAGCTACAATGTTAAAAAAAAATTAAGGAAGTCACAACTGAATTTATCGGAGCTAAACTTGGTTTTGAAGAAAAAGATGGAGAATGGCAAAGAAAGATTAATAACATAAAATTATGGGATATAAGATATCTCAAGATTATATTCTAACTTTAGTTAATATTATTACAAAATTGGGAATAATGAAATCAATCTTGGTGTGTTTTATGACAAATTACTATATCCAATCAATTCTATAATCAATGAAAAATACATTGCATGGCTTGAGAAAGCAGATGTCATTGATACCCTTGGTGCAAGAATATCTTATCTAGGAAAATGGGTCAATGATCAATGCCTTAATCTCCAAAAACAAAAGAAAATAAAGAAACAATTTCTAGACTGTCGGGATAATCCTCACCAATGTGGAAAGAGACCTAAGAGGAGAAGAAAAAAGAAATTTTATAAGAAAAAGAGCTTTAACAAGTAAAGAGGAGAGAAATATCAAATAAAATACTATAACAAACCAAGCCCTAAAAAATTAAGATTTTTTTGAAAAGCGCTTATTGTCATGCCGGAAAAAATAATTGTAAGTGTCGGGCATGCAGAAAAGTAGGTCATTATGTAAATGAATGCAAAAATAGGAAGAATAACAAGCTTATTGAAACTTTGGATAGTCTAGATTATTTTAAACTTATTGAGGAAGAAACACTAGATCTAGCCCTAAAAACAACGTGGAAATTGTTGAGATTATACTAGAAGGTGAATAGGAAGAAAGTGATTGTGAAGAAGCTAGTCATAAGGTAGAAATAGCTCAATTAGTTTACGTGATCTTTGAGGAGAAGAATTTATTATAGATAATGAGAATGAAGATGTCAAAGAGATTAACTCCTTCCTATAATTCACAAAGACATGATCTATAAAAAATCCATCTTTCAATTGAAGAGTAAGTACGTATGTGAAATGATGGAGGGAGATTTAGAGATAAAAGACTGTGAGTATGATGTGGGAGAAGTTAATGTGATTAATTGGAGAAATATCCTTAAGCATAACAAAGATCGAAAGTATAGGTATATCCATGTTGAAAGTGTCCAAGTACGAATTACTCCTTTATAGTATTATGGCAAAGATATCGATCTTTATGCTTTGCTGTGTGATATCTAGCATACCAAATTTAATAATCAAATTATCACAGGGATGAAGACCAATGTATGCAATGGATCCGTAGGATTCAATTGCCTACTTGGATATTATGTAAGCCCTAAAATTTGCCAAAAACTTTCTATCTCTTAAGATAAAAATTGTTGGGATGGCATAAAAAGAGGAGGATACTCACTAACGATATTTTAGAAAATAATCTATAAATTAGATGATACCATGGCTCCAAAGACTAATGTAATAATGATAGAGGCAGATAAATTTGAAAGCCCTACTCTTATGCAAAAAATCCAAAAGGGTAAATCCAATCCTCATAAGATAAAGATTGAGAGGTCATGGATATCGAGCTTTACCAGTCCCACAAAAATCAATAAGAAAAATGTAATAAAATTTGATGAGAATGGTAAAATTACCATTAAATTACAATTATTAAGAAGCATGAATGCAAGATCAGAATGGGGAGAAGGGTCTTCTTCAACTAAATAAGAGCTCAAAGAAGATGATACACTTAGTACGACAAGTGAAATGAGTGGAATGAGTTTTGAATCTGCAAGACATAGTGCAGGCCAAAGTATGAGTCTAGATAGAAAAGTCATTGGGTACAAAACAAGAACTGTTAGTGAGCCAATCTATGATATTGAATTAATCAAAAATATGACTACAGAGATATGCAATGAAGTTGCCACATAAATCCTTAGCATCTATATCCCAATAAATGTATGTTTAGAGGGATATAATAGATATGAGTTATGTACCTACATAGATAGAGGTTGTTCTATCTATTTCAGAAAAAGATCTTTATTTTCAGAATTTATGTAGAAAATGCCAAGAATCCTTTAGAAGTAAGAATACTGATAATAGTATAATGAGCCATGATAAAGCTACAGAAAGGTTATCCATAAAGGCAGGAGGACTCTAATGCATTATACCAATTTTATAGGCTACTAATCAACCCTCCCATGATATGATTATTGAAAATAATTTTTAGCGGCTACATTCTCCATGCATGTAGACTATAAACCAAATAATATTTACAATTAATAGTCACTTAGTTCCTATTGAAAAATTAAATAAGGCTTACATTCATCAGAAGATTGAGTTTATATGTAGCCATGTGTTGAGAAGGTAATATCTACACAATGTCAGATAACACTAATAATTTCACTACCTGAATGATGTATTAAAGAACAGATTGCTGAACAACAAGAGCAATTATACAAAGAACTGTATTTTGATAATCCTCTAAAATTTTAGGATATAGATAAGATATTTGCAAAGATTACTTTGTCAAATCCCAACACCATTATTCGAGTCAAATAAATGGTGTATACACACTAGGATATCCAAGAATTTGATAGGCAAATTAAAGAGCTACTAGATAAAGGATTAATCGGAAACCGTAAGTGTTCTCACATTAGTCCTGCTTTTATGGTTAGAAATCTTGCTGAAGAGATAAGGGGAAAAGCTAAAATAGTAATCAATTGCAAAAAACTTAATGATAATACTTTCTTTGATCTTTATTGTATTCCTAACAAAACAGTTCTTTTCAATAGAATTCAAAGAGCCTCTTGGTTCTCAAAAAAGGATTGTAAAAGCAGATACTGGCAAATAAAAATGGATAAAGAAAGCATTCCTTTAACTACTGTCAGTGCCCCTCAAGGACATTACGAGTGGATAGTAATACTGTTTGGTCTTAAACATGTACCTTAAATATTTTAAAGAAGAGTGGATAACATTTTCAAAGATGTAAGATCACTATTGTCTAGTTTATATCGATGACATCATTATCTTTTCCAAGACCATAGAATAGCACAAAGATAATGTCCTAGCTCACACCCAAATATGTATTGTTCATGGTATTATTGTTGGAAGGAACAAGCGTATTTATGCTGAACAAAAAATCAAGTTTTTAGGTCTCGAGATAAGAACTGGATAAATCATCTTACAAGAGCATATTCTTAAAAAAATAGAAAATTTTCCTAAAAATATTGAAGATGGAAAGCAACTAGAAAGGTTCTTAGATGTCATACCTATGTTTTAGATTTTGTTAAAGATCTAGTTAAATTGAGACCATTACAACAAAAACTCAAGAAAGAAGTAAGTTAGACATGAACCCGTAGCGACTCAAAGATTGTTCAAAACTTCAAAAAATGTGTAAAAATCTTCTTGTTTTTAATTTGCCTAATAAAGGAGATGATCTAATTCTTAAGACAGATGCTAGCAATGAGCATTGGAGTATAGCACTCAAAATCAAAGAAGGAGAAAAACTCTGTAAATATTATAGTGGAAGTTTTAGAAAAGTAGAATGCAGCTATCCCACGATGAAAAAAGAAATCTTTACAGTCATAAGGGGAATTGAAAAGTTCTTAATCTTTTTAACCCTAAAACCTTTTCTTATTCGAACTGATTGCAAATACATACTTGGTTTTGTGAAAAAGAATTTATCAAGTATGCAAGCTCAGGGGAGACTTCTGCATTGGCAATTATGGCTTAGCCAACTTTCTTTCTTTATTGAACATATACAGGGATCGAAGAATGCTCTGGCAAATACTTTAACTCGCGAGCTTACAAACGGTGATCATCAGAGCAGAACTTCTACCGAAAAATAAGGAAATCCAAAATGAAATGTCATTACTATCTGAATGAGTTTCTCCTTCTAGTAGAATCCTTATTGCTATTTTGAAATTCCATACAAAAAGTAGATCATGCTTTGGTCTGTTGTCTTCTGCCTATCTAATAGCCCAAAGATTCATCATTTTAGAATTACAAATGAATTACTAAAGGTGTGTTTATGATATTCAAGATAAAATAGGTTCTCATGTTGAAAAAAATGGTTCATTCTCATGTTGAAAAAAATGGTTCAACGATTAGTATGCAGCTTGTATCAACTACTATCATAATTATTCTTATGGTATGTGGGAGTAATGGGGTACTAAGATCTTTTTTACTAATAGATCTAGAGTTGGTGGTGTTGGATTCCCAGCTAATTCAATCTCTCCAGATGACTCTATCATGAAGCCTGAGAATATGGAATGGTAGCTTATCTCATAGAAATGCCAGATCTGAAGTACCCATTCTTCTTAAGACTAAGTTTCAACAGTGCATGTTTAAGATGATCCATTGAATTCACCCATCTCCTAATAGTCCAACAAAAATTATGTACATTAAAATCCTCAATGTGGAGGCACAATGCACAGTAATTGAGTTTGAAAATAGAAACGCCAAACCAATCCATTATCTTGTTCAAGTAGTTGACTTAGATGATCTCAAGGATTAATGACAAGAATAGCTTCCAGAATGATAAGAAGTAGTTATTAATCTTGCTTTTGCAAAAGTAATCAGTTGTTACAATATTTATCATCAAATGTGAGCGTTAATTGAATAGGGAAGCACACTAATGCATTGCGAGAAACTACTTTTGTCTACCATAATCACTTAGCAAATTATGAAGGTAAAAGGAGCTATTTTGGAATATATCTTTGATTATCTCTTTAATACTGGAGCTGAAAAATTGTTATTAGAAAAAAGAACAAAATATCTTCATGAATTATTTGAAAAATGAGATCTAGCGCATCTTTAACTTGATGAAGATTTTGATGATTATCTGGATAATGATTGA
>JAKOGI010000608.1:245000-372500 GCA_029747015.1 Carnegiea gigantea
TTTGCTTCATACTTGCCAAATTGGGTTTGCCATCTTCCCAATCCCTCAGTAGCTTCATCATTCGCTCATTATCTGCAAGTATAGTTTTGTTCTTCATCATGAAACCCACAACATTTGATCTCACTCTATCATAGAGTGAATTGTCCACCCACTTAAAAAACTTACAACCCCGACGCTTATTAAAATGTTTGCATCAAGCATACCTTTGAATCAAATTCTTGATGGTAATGCTATTTATAATCATGCGCCTGAACCTACAATTGCATACTCTCTCACGATCAGAAAAGCAAGGGCATAATCCGCATACATGAGTTGGGCTTCTTGCTGCTGAACCAAACATTTTTGGGTTGCTGGGTTTTGAAAAGAATTGTGGATTGCAAGATTGAGTTGAATTTTGCGAGTTCTTTTTACTAAAATAACACACTGATTTCTAGGGTTTTAGTGGTGAATGGGAGGAGTTCCATGGAGAAGATGAATGAGGGAGGGAATTTAGGAGGGCTTATTTCGTTTTTTTAATCATCTATCCCCTTTTCCTTCTTTTTTCTGAGTATTTTGGGTTTCAGCATTTAGAAAAATAAAACAATTTGCTTTACCTATAGCATCCGATTAAGCGGGCCCCACTAATGGCATAATAGATCATTTTGAAAAATCAGTGACACATTGGATAAAACAAAAAGTTCAGTGATATGCTAACAAAAGAACTCTAATATTTTTATTTGTCTTCCATTATCCAATTTTCCTTTGTGCATATGATTGGCCTTAATTCACCTCAAATTGTCAACAAATAAGAGGTCACCATGTCAACACTCTCCTGATCATAGCTTTTTATTTTTGTTTGCCTTTGATAAAATAGTTCAAAACCCTTATGTAATGTTTAGTTAGATATAATTAACTTTGTAATGCAATCAAGTTTGCAATTGTATTTTCATTACCTTTTTTGGTTGTATGAGAAAATTACAATAAAGGAATTATCTTGTAATTATGATTACCACAGACTAAGTTATCATAATTACAGTGCAAAGTTGATTGTATTGCATTGTTATTACATTACATCCAACCAAACATTACATTAATATAAACAACCATTCCATTAACTTAGTCAAGGTCTTCTCAATAGGTACCCCATATCTAGATTATTTTAAGTTAATTCAAATCCGAAAAATCCTTAGTTTAGTTAATCAGATGGCCTGCGTTGTTCATTCTAACTCCCATCACTTGTTAAACTTGCTCAAACCAATCTCCAACATATGCAACTTGCTTAGATTTACACAAGATGGGTTTTTAATTCTCCACTATAAATCTTAAAGCTAACTAAAACACCATCTCAAGTACGTAATATTACCGCCTAACTCGTATATTTTAATTTTAATGTAGTTACTCTAAATATTCAAAATTAAATACGTACCATGAAATTTAGATCGAATTAATAAGAAAGAAGGGTTTAATGCTTTACCTTAGAGGAAATAATGAAGAAGAGTTGGTAGGGGTCGCGACTATGTGGGACAACGACAATGGTAGAGGCCCCTTTGCCCCAGTTGGATCATTAGACTACCTAATAACTTCTAAGAAAATCAGTTTAATCGAACGATTGTACATCATTGAACTACCTAACATTGATTAGTATAGAAACTAATATTTGCTTATATATATGAAAGACAAATACTTAGACTATGGTAACTAAAATAATTCACTATCAGATATCTAAACTTTTTTTGAGTGAGTGCAGTCAAACAATTTTTTCTTCTTTGTTTGCAAAAATTCTATTCTTAACCTTGTATTTATATAACTTCAATAGAGTTATAAAATACATACTTTGTTCGTCCCATTTTTATATACCTAAAAGGGAAACATGCATATTTTATGAAAAATTATATGCCAACCAATAGATAATTAGTATGGTAGAAATGATGTAGTTTAACAGTGCATTTGATGAGTAGTTGGAAGATAATTTTGGGATAAAGTAAGTGTTGATTAGGAAGATAAAAATGGGACGAAGGAAGCATCTTGTTTACCATTTTAAATAAAGTTGTAAAATAGACAGGGCGAGAAAATAGGAAAATAAAGGTTAAGTAAACATACTTTGGAAACAACATTGGCAGGATAAATATGTCTCGTTTCTCCCTTCAATTGAAGTGTTCCAACTCCTAGAACTTCTTCAAAGAAGCCTATAACTTCTTGCATTTTATTGAATACGCCATCTATCTTATGTAAAAGTCATTTCGTCATTCATGGTATTGGTTAGCTTGCTGTCTTTGTATAATCCTTAGATTTTAATTCTTTTCCGATTCTAGCAGTTGTTATATATCTCCTCGTAGGGTACTTGGTCTTAGCTCTATTTACAACTAAGTATAACATCAAGTTGATCTCTTAATTTCTTTGGTAGCCATGTGCCACTTTATAAGGGGAGGTAAAATATTAGTCAATGATCATATGCATATATCATTTTATGGTCTCTCTTATGTGGAAAGTTAAACTTAAGACATCTCTAAATTAGATATAGCAATCATGAAAAGAATTGTGTGTTATTCACTTGCCAAATAAAAGTTCTTATGTCAATGACATTTGTGAGATTAAGTCTTCAAGTATCAAGTGGAAGTATAGTCCATACAGCCGACATAGTTTACTTGTATTCTTATATAACTACCTTATTGATTAATATAATAACCTACATTTGCAAGGTCAATGGAGGATTTTAGTCCTCAACTTTATTAAAGCCATCATATCTATTGGTTCCTTTTGTTAGAAGTTAATAATCTAAAAACATCTTGATGTCATAGGTATCTAGAATGTTCCAAAATATTCTGATACCTTTTCGATTATCATGAAACCTTTTGAATGTTCTAGAACCTTTTGAAATGTTCTAGAACTTTTCAGAATATTCCAGGACCTTTCTGATATTGTGTAGATATCTATGAACATCTAGATACTCCTAGGAAAATATTCTAAATATGTGTAATGTGATATCTAGATATTTAGGAAGATACTAAGATGAAAGGTTCAAGAAGTTTAATAATAGCTGTACAATCAAATCAATCTCCACCATCGATTAAGGAGGTGGATGACTATAAATACGCTCAAGGAAAACTCATTTGTATTAACCATAAGGCTATCAAGTGAACAAGAAACAAACGATTTAGTAATAAAAAGCATCAATTTCCACACACCCCTCCTTTCTTCTATACATCTTCATAATTTCCAATCATGGTATTAGAGCCCTCTTACCTTCCTCGGCGATTCCAATCACCCATTCGCTAGCCATTTAAAAATCAAGCCAAGCATCTTTTAGCCATCCTGGCCAACCTAAATTAATCCAAGCAACTACAAGCCATCTTTGGCCAAGCCAATCCATTTTAAGAAATCTGCTACAAGTGGATCAATTATCAATCTGTCAAGCTAAAGCTTGATGTGTCAAGCATCTGCCAAAGTATGATCTTAGCATAGTGGGGAGAAAACAACCAAGGTATAGTCATGGCATACTTAGATTTTACAAGTAAATTACAGGAGATCAAGAGGTAAATTATTTGCACGAATGACATGTTTGATTGAAGATTATAAGTCAACTTTCCAAAACTAGGTATTTTAGAAAGTTAAGATAGGTACACTTATAAAAGCATGCTGTTTGTTTGGCATGCTTGATGATGAAAGGTATTTTTTTCTCAAAAAGATGTAGAAAGTAGAAAAAGTGATGCATGACAAAACATTTGAAAATTTACAAAGGACAGTTCATCCAAAAGTGTAGGAACATTTCAGATACTTAAAGTCACCACGTGAAATTTGGTGAGAATTAGAAGTGATATATTCGAAGTATAAACATAAAAAATTGAATGATGAATTGTGGTATATTATCTTTTGGATAGAAGAAGAAGATTTGAAATGTAAAGGCCATGGACTTACAAAAAGTTCTCTAAAAGGGAGAGTGATTAATCAAGGTGAGGAAGACAAAAAAAAGTCAAAAAGAAAAGTTGATTCCAATTATAAAAATTCCCAAGAAATGGGTGTATCCAACATAGCATGTGAGCAAGAAACAAGCGAGTCAACTAACATCACTATGAGTACTAAAAAATTAAAAGATGTTGAAAAATTAGAAAAATATTCTAGTCTTTAGTTAAGAAGAGAGTCTTTCATGAGATGAAAGCCCTTTTATTATCAATCAGCGGTAGCTCCCTTGGTTGAAGACATTCGAGATTCCATCACACATATGCAAAAGGCAGCTACCTTGGTTGAACAAAACATTTTAGATGATCTTAAGTCTCCATATTCACTATAAGATGACATTTTGAATATTAAGAAAGAGTTCAGCAAGCCACAAACATGTTACGTAATTACATATAAAGAAGTGGACCACGTTACGCAAGAAAATTTGGAAGAAAAAGTTCTAACAAAGGTCCAAGTCCAAGTTGGTGAATGGATTAGTATAGAATATCTTCTTGACCTAACGAAGCAAATTTAATACAACAAGAAAAGATCAAAAAATATCCTATTGGAGAAGAATGGGCAAATACGGAACAACTTGTTGATACAAAAGAGCTATATCAAGCAAAGCATGATAAATATGTTTGAGGCCACAAGAAGAAGCAGAAGAAGAAAAAGAGGTAAGATTTGAAGCCGTCCAGTGCACATACATTCTTCAAGATCATGCTTATTCCAAACCGATATGATATGCTGCGATGCAACGGTTGCGGAGATGGTCAAAATTATCATGGTGTACGAGAGCAAGACGGACTTGTAGTGAAAGGATATTGCTAGATTAAGGGGGAGTTTTAGAAATTAATAGTTTAGAAATATCTTGATGTCATAGATTTCTAGAATCTTGCAAAATATTTTGATACTTCTAGTCCATTGAGAAACTATGCATAATGTTCTAGAACCTTTCAGAACATTCTAGGACCTTCCCAATAATCACATAAGCTTCCCGATTGTTTTAGAGTCTTCTAGGTTCTTCTGGAAGATTTCATGATATTGTGCACCTGTAAATATCTAAGAACATCTAGATATGTCTAAAAAGACTGTCTTAGATACTTATAGTATAGTATTTAGATATTTAGGAAGATATTAAGATAAAAGGTTATAGAAGCTTGATAATAGTCATAGGATCAAATCAATATCCACTGTCCATTGAGGAGGTGGATGACTATAAATACCCTCAAGGAGGGCTCATTTGTATTAACCATCAAAACTATCAAACCAAAAAGAAACCAAGCATTGAGTAATAAAAAACTAAATTTCCATTAACCACTCTTATCTTCTATACATCTTCAAATATTTCTAAGACCTTTTGCAAATTCGACTATGCGAAGTGACCATATAAGGATCTAATTATATCTTTAGAAGACTCTTAATGTAATTCCTAGCAATCATTCCTCATTGTATCGATCTTCCGAAGGGCTTCAAATATTTTTTTTTAAAAAAAAACTCTCTTTGCCATGACCACATGCCTATAATCTTCCCAGGACAAGCAACATAGCATTGTTGGTGTATCGTTTTTCACATTTCCATGATTGAGAAATTACATAGTATAAATACCTGGTAAATTCTTGACCTACCCTTCATTTCCCTTTCCTCTTTTCTTTCGAGATGTAGTAGGACACCCCAAAGATTGGATATAGCAGTTTTGATAATGACCTATTATTTTCTGATTTTATGTATACTCATATTCATTGTTGTTCAGCGTTAATTCCCTAAAGCTGAGTTTCAACAAGTAGTGCCATATGGTATTGAATTCAAAATGTAGGATATAGTAGGAAAATCAAATAACCCGTACGCATTCCTCTAGAACTTCTAAAATCGTGTATAGGATAATATGTACACATTTGGTTTCTTTCCTCTAAACAAAGCAACTTAAAGGTAATGCTAGTTGATGTGTTACAGACTTACCCTTTCCAGTGATGTTGGATTGTCTGACGAATTGTAGACATAACTTTCTTGGGTGCCATTTGTAAGGTGATATGAGAACTATTTATAAACTATTTATTTTAAAGATTTAGTATGACCACTTGTTACACTTCCTTTATCACTCATCTTCTTACTCTATGTGTCCCTATGTTTTTGTACAATAATGAGGCTCTTTACTCCAACTAGGGTAGCTGGGCGTTTGTTAATAATACAAATTACGGTAACAATGAGTATAGTCATAAGGCCCATATAACAAACAAATACATATGATGTATACACTCAATTACACCCCCTTAATCTATACCAGGGGGAACAACTAACAGATTAGCCTTAAAACTTATGCGAAGAGAGGCCCTGGGTGAACATGTTTGCTAGCTAACATTGAGTAGGAATAAAATGAACTTGAAGATGCTTGCTAGCAACTATATCATGAACAAAATGATAATCAATCTTTATATGTTCGCTACAATTATACAAAGTAAGATTGGCAGTAAGATAGGTGGCAGAATCATTATCGCAAAACAAATGGATAGGAACCGGAACCAACACAACCAAATCGAGGAGAAGTTGTCGCATGCATTGAATCTCAGCTATTGTGTAAGCCGCCGCTTAGTACTCGATCTCTGTAGATGATAGGGCAAGCGCACGGTGACATTATAGCTCATCAAGGTCGTCTCTCATAAAGATTAGGTAATGCATAGTGAATTTTATTTAACTATATAAAGGTAAAAAATCTATGAAGATGAGCCCAAAAGATGTTGAACATTGATCTTCCCAAAGATAAACCAAGAGGGAGAAAGAATTCCTAAATAGAAGAAATCCTCTAATGGAGATGAATTAATACTTGAAATAGGTAACCAAGAGATAAATCAACCTAACCTCTAACCTCTAAAACCTTAGCATCAAGGATTAGACTAAAGAGATGAACTCAAATCACCACCCTCCTTAGAGAGATAAAGAATTTGAGATTTTGAGAAAGTATCAAGCTTCAAGCTCTCATATCATTCAACAAGTCTGAATTTTCATAGAGGTAATTAGGCCTATAAATACCTAATTGGAGAGGGATTAGCTATTACATTAGTGAGGCAAGTGGGCCAATAAGGGGCTTATATAATATCATAGAAAAATAAATTAAGATGCTAAAATGATTGCAAGTAAGATGAGCTGTATTCTCCATACTTCTTTCTCCATCTTCTAGAGAGCTTTGAGACAATCTGCTCCACCAATGGAGGTTCCACCAATTGTTCCTTTGTGTGTAAAATCACACCATGTTAATTAAACTCTAAGATCATAGCTGTATCCTCCTCAATTAAGCCTATAATTAAAAATGTGCATTTTCCAGCCTTGAACCAACCCTTGCTCGGTTAAGAGCCTATGACTTTCTCAATGCTACGAGTTTAAATGCGTTCAAGGCTTATTAGAAAATAGACATCTGGGGATATCCATCCATGTATAATTTACAAAAATTGGTGCCCATTTGCCTGGTCAAAATTGAGATCGAAGTGAGGTGAAGTGTTCTGTTCAGAAAACTGAAAATGAGCTAATGAGATGGTTTTTGGATGATAGAGTGGCTAAGCTCCTTATTTAGGGAAACTAATTGCCCAACTATCTTTCCTAAGTTTACTTGGGCCTCCTCAAGAGTTCTAAGTCAACATTGACCTAGGAGGATCTAGCCCTTAACATAGAGTCAATATTGAGCCTACTTGGTTCAAGACCCTAGTGCTTGAAAGTAGGTCTAAGTTTGAAGTTTGCTCCACATCACTAGGTCAATATACCAAGCTTTATTCCCTCAAGATATACAAAGTGGATAAAATTTTGAGATTGAAATTAATTTGATCTACTGTCTAATCTAACGGATAAATAATCAAGGAATTAAACAAAACAAGCAATCTCTCAATCTATGTATCAATCAAGTACTTCTTCCTCGATTAGTTATTTCAAAACTGATAATCGAAGTACCATAACCTCTTTCAAGGTGAAGTGAAATGTCTATATCTAACCAACGACCATTTCTCAAGGGCTTTTAATTTGTTTAGATTCATTAATCATGCGGTTATCAAATTTGTGGTTTCCCAATTGCTATAACTTTCTTAAGACTCCACACAATCAAATCAAATCCTAGGGTTTCGATATCATATTTCACATTTCAGTACTTCATCCAACACCCAATACATACAAGAAAGTGATCAAGTTTCTCATTAGTTAATAAACTTCTAGGATTTGATAAAACAATGCAACAAGTTATAAAGCGCCAAAGGATATCAGTCCAAGATCGAGAAATTAACTAGTATTTGCATAAATCCAAGATTAGAATAACAAAAGCTAATCTAAATTACAAAACATAAATCCTGAAATGTGAAAAGACAAAAGAATAGAAGAGAATTGCTCAGACAAGAACGCGCTTGAATAGTTGTTGTAAACCTGAGTTAGAATCCTTGCAAAATCTCTGCTTCAATTCGCACTCTCTTACTCTAATCTAAATCTAAATCCTAACTGTGTGGTGGATTATGGCGGAATGGAATGATGAAGAATGATGGTGAAAGTAGCGTTTTCTTACGAAAATGAAGGCTATTAAGCATTATAGTCACTTAGAAAATGAACAGCCGCAAAGAAGACAAGGTGACTCAAAGAAGGAGGCTGGCCATGGTCTGATCGAACAAGAACCCACGGACTGTGGTGCCCACCACGGCGAGGCCTTGGTGGCCACTGGTTCGGTGGTTCTCCGTTATTTGTCCTGTTGATTCTTCCTAGAACCTCCTGAACTATGGCAATGACTGTGGCATCTTCCTATTGGGTTTCTTTGGGCCTCTTTTGCTTCTTTTCTTGATCTACAAGGCCTCAAAATCATCCTTTTACTCAAACATCTTAGGCTCACGAAGTCAAAATCTTCAAAAGTTCTCCAAAAAAGTGAAGCCAAGCATAACAGTAGAATCAAGGGCATAAATCATACAATTAAGCACACTACTCCTGTAAAATGACTCCCAAATAATCAAATAATCCATACAAATATGGCATATATCACTCCCCCATGCTTAAACCTTTGCTCATACTTAAGCAAATTCTAGACAAAACCAATAACAGAACATGCATCTAGGATTCATAAGCGAAACAATCTTCTCCGGTTAGGAAATGAATTGCACATCACAAGTAATAACATCACTCAATGCCAACCCTGAATTATATGCACCTTTCAAAATTAGGAAAAGGTGAATGTTTTTGAAGAAGTAAGAAACCACAAAGTCCAATATCAAACTTGATCAATCCTAGGTAACCATAAGGCACATCATGTAAGCCCATGAAATTGAGTGAAGTCAAAGGGACTGGTAGACCCTCTCTTTTGGGAAAGGTGGACCACTCCCAATCATGTGTTTGAAATATGGCATGAGTTCACTTAAGGATCATTCCAAAGATGTAAACTACCATATGCTTACTAAGGCTCTCAAATTCTCCATCACTAAAAAAGCAATGTGCACATAATAATTAAGAGGACTTTACTTAGTTTGCAACGTAGGCTAAAAGGGGTTTAATGGAAAGGAGTAGACTAACTAATTTAGGCAATGGGAAGCTATTTAGCCAACTGATTAGGGAGCAACCAACAAAGTTCCAAGTAACCATGAAGTTCACCAACACCGCAAATGTAAAAAACATAATGAACATCCTCTATGAATTAAGTAGGAAATGAGTTGTCAAAGAAGGAACACAAGCTATGTACATATCCAATGCTAATCACTTAATTCATTTTTTTCTTTCTTTTTCTTATTCTTTCTTCTTTTTTCAACATAAATTTTCTTTTTTTTTCTTTCTTTATTTTCTTTTTGCTCTGGGAAAATGAAGTAAGAATTCAACTATAAGGTGTATAGGATCACCAATTGTCAACTCATAACTTAATACGTATATACACAACCAATATCAGCATAAGGGGGACATTCCAAATCTATAATCCTCTTATCCCCTCACCTAGGTAACATACCAAGCAATCCTGGCCTTAATTAGCTCCATAAGCTTCCCACAAATAAACTTGAAGTGATACTCAATAGAATTGGCTTAAGGATAGGAATATGTATATTACCGAGGGATAGAATAGAAGGGATCACAATAAGAAAAGGGTCATAAGCTCAATGTTACCAGCAAATGGATTAACATGTAGGAAAAGGTAGGCTATTTGGCTAAAGTGTTCAAACATAACGAAATGCCTCTATCATATCATCAAATATGCACATGCTAACATGGTTTCATGTGAGAAGTCAAGAAAGTTATAGAGATCCAATTTGAAAGAATTATACACACGAAAGAACATGAGTCTAAATATGATGAATTAGTCCAAAGAAGGCTAAAAATCTCATAGGATATTTACCATGGTCTCATTTAGCTCATAAAATGAACCTTATGTACCAACAATATTGCTAAGGACTCTAAGGGAGAAACAAAGTTCTCAATTAAGACAAGAGCCAAAATAAGAGGCATTCACAAATCCTTCAAAAAAATTTTCACATTGAAGGGGTCACTCATCAAAAGTCACTCAACCTCACTCAAGCTATTTTGCCTAGAAAAAGCTTCATTTGAGGGCATCTCAAATCAATCCACACTATCCCTGCATTTAATCCTATATGTAAACCTAGAATACAACACATCATTGGAAAAGAAAAGAAACCTAAGCCTACATGCTCTAACTAGTGTGAAAACTAAAAACAACAATAGAAAATATGACATAACTCTGCCACATGCTTAGATAAAGTGTTATTCAGAGTAAAAAAAGTAAGAGAAGGGGAATGGGACTAAAGATAGCGATCTTATCAGGTTAGGTGCTAGAAGCACCTAAGCTATGGCCACCTAATAACTAGGGCACATGGGGCATCTGTCACTTCATTATATCTTCAAGACTTTGCTCTCCACATCAAATGCTATCAAAGCACGCATGAGCTTATCACGCTCTTGGCTCCACAATTTAGAAAACACAAGGCATGAGGCAATAATGAAAATCACACCAAAGACAATAAGTATCATATTAAATCTTATCAAAGGCCTTAGAATGATAACAGGAAGGATTAAAGAATATAGTCCACATGACTTTTGATTAACTAGCACCGTAAGTGCACGGGTAGTCGTAGTATAGATAAAAGATATCGTTCCCCAGGAACTGATTATAACTTACTGAATCTTGCCTATCAGAATGTGCTAAGTAAAATTCTAGTTGAAGTGGATTCGATTTAACAATAGCAAATGAACTTTTCTAAATCAATAAGGGAAAAACATTTAGGAATTCTCGTAGTTATGAAAGAAAATTGGATCAATAATAATGAACATATGCTTTCTTCTTAATTGGTTAAATTCAAGGAATTATAATCTTTTTAGAAACTCAGTCTATTTTTTCGAAATCAACTAGAATTTCCTAAACTAAGTAAAAGTTGTTCTTTCAAACTAATTTGTCTAAATTCAAGTTAAATATCTTCGATTACTTATAGCCCTCTTAACATACAAATCTCTCTTTCGAGATGAAGTTATGTTAAATCTAATCAAACAGTCCAACAATCAAATGTCACCTTTAAGTTTTTCATCCGATTGTTCTAAGAGTGCAAGCAAATTTTGGCCAAAAATCAACTCACAACAATCCAAACACTTAACAAAATGAAATCAAACTAATTATGAAAATAAGCACAATTGTATAGATTAAAACATGTTCTAACAATACTTCTACAAACTACTAAATCTCTAGACTAAAGAAAACTACACAGACATGATAAAAGATTAACAAACTAACCAACGATTGGCGAAATCTAAGCGAAAAGAGAATTAACTAAGATGGCCATTAACCAAGGGCTTCAAAACCGCCTCAAGAACAAACTCCCACAACAATATAATAACCAAACTAAAAACTACGAAATTTGAGAAAGAAAGAAACTAAATCACTAATCTATGCTATTGCTTTGCTTGGGAATGCTCAAGGGATGCTCTCTACTGCTACAGAACGAGGTTATTTATAGGAGAGATTGCTTGATGTCACCCACACAGTTGAGGAACGACGAAGAGACAGCAGTTATAGGCTCACTACGGACTGTGGCAGACACCATGGGCCGACCGTGGCCTATGCTGGAATCGAATTTTTGCTCATTCTTTGCTCTACAATCATGGCATAACATGGATGACCGTAGGGAAGGTCCAAATATAGCCATTTATGGTCAAATACTAAGTAAAAAGGCTAAGAATCTTGCAAAACACATCCAACCACTATACCCAAGCATAAATCGAGAATATGAGAGTAAATAATAATAATAGCACATAATTCTCCTAAAAACGACACAAAATAGCCCTAAAATGATGTATATATCAAGCACTTATCAAACTCCCCCATGCTTAAACTGTTGCTTGTCTTCAAGCAATGCAAAGATTAAAAGTGTACATAGCCTCCTCAGGATAGGTTTAGATAACATTCAAATGGCAAAGCGGATCCAAAGGTAGCCCAAAAGATACAAAAAATTATTAACAAATAGAATAGACTTTTAATAAATCACAATGTCAAACTTGAAAGCAATCTCCCTAAATTGTCAAATACAGTCATTTAACAAGTGAAACAAGCAAAACTAGTAAGGCCGATAGAGCCTCACTATATTTATGTGGCACTAAGCACTCATGTGTTTGAAATGTATATATTTATGAAGGTTCTCTCAAATCTCAACCTTAGACGCAAATCTACCATAAGCTTGACAAGATTCTCTAAATTTGCCATCACTAAAAATGCAAACACATTAGACAATCATGGGGACTTCGGTAGGGTTATAACGGGCTGAGGGTAAAGGTAAGAGGCGAACAAATGTTTTTGGAAATGAGGAGTTAAAAGCCAAAGACTAAGAGCTAAACAATTCCAATGCATCATACTACATCCTTCTTAAACCATATCAATTCAAAATAAATCCCCAAATGAAGAGAGAAAGAGTCGAAAATCAAAAATAACTTACATTCCCACCAAAGCTAACTACTTTCTTCTTTTTTCCATTCTTTTTTTTTTCATTTCTTTTTTTTTCGCTTTCGAATTTTTTTTCTTTTGGTGTTTTTTTTCTTTTTTTTCGTAAGCACTTATTATTTTCTTTTCAAAAAGGATAGCCAAGCGGGAAATTCATAACGAACTTAAATTCCAACTCTTCTTCAAACTTTGTCCAATAAAACAAGGGATCAATCAATATCTCATAACCTTGTACCAAACAACCAAATTACACCACAAGATATCATTCCATCTTACTAATGCCCTATCAAACTTGAAGCAAAAGAATAGAACACTCCTCTAGCCTTGGCTTAAAGGTAAGACAAGTATTCTGCCATGTGTTATAATAGGTGGTTCAAATCAAGAAAAATGGATACAGGCTTAAAGGGGCTAACAAGGGATAAAATACACAATCAGGGTGGCTATTTGGCTGTGGGGTTCAAATAAATGAAAGAAAAATTACCTCAATAATATTGCCTAAATGCATATGCGAAATATGATCTTGAATGAGAATCAAAGTAAGTTCTAGAGAATTAACATTAAGGAAAAGTCACACATGAAAGAAATATGAGACTAATTTGATAAACAGTCTCTAAAGGCTCAAAGTCTCAGGGACTTCTGCCAAAGATAAAGCTAGCTTACTAGTAAACACATGCCAAAATCTTCTAAAGACTCATGGGGTAAATTAACTCGCATCCAACATGTGATTAAAACATGGAATTCATTTCGAATACGCATTCGCGAACTTTTATGCACAATTTGAGCGAATCAAAGGATCAAATTAAACCATAGAAAACTACCAAATCTATAGAGATCATCATCGAAGGAATTTTTTTCTTCTTTCTTTTCTCTTTTTTTGTTTTTTTTTCACTTTTTAATTTTTTTTCATTTTCATTTTTTAATGCATGCTTCTACAAACAATGCAAATTAAAATGCAAAAGAAACAAATAAAAGAAAGAAACTAAAATGCAACCTAGAAGAAAACCAAATGCACTACTAAACAAAACTAAAACGAAACATCAAAAACTACAAGAACTACCACTAAAGACATGTACAAAGTGCAAACACACCAAACAGTAACAGGCATCTGATGCCAAATATAATGACTAACTCCCCCATGCTTGAATCACACATTGCCCTCAATGTGGGCACATAATAAAAAGGGTAGAGGAGTAGCATTAAACAAGATCAGAGAGAAGGAGGTGGAGGAGGATGGGGTGGTTGGCCATAGGAGATATGCCAATCTCGCCAGGTCTCTAGACATGCTCTATAGTATTGGAAATATTGTGTATGGGATGCAAGCAACCCACGAAGCTCATCGTGGCGCTCTTGGACAAAGTCCTGAAGAGCAGTGCTCTCAGAAGCAACAAACTCTTGGAGGGAAACTTGCTCCTCTTGAATGGACCCAAGGGTGTCTTGGAGGTTAGAATAGTCAGGTGGGGGTGGTTGAAAGGAAGAACTAGGTTCGGCTTGACTAGATCGAGGGGTTGGATGATGGGGTGCAGGTCGAACAACCTCCTTATCACCAGGTACCCAATAAAGGTTACTTTGGTGAAGAAGGGTGGTGCGATCAACATTGGGAAGTGACAAAAGCCGAACCCCGGGGTAAATCCAACACAAACAACCAACTTCAACTTTATAAAAGTTCATAATCTTAAAAGCAAATTGATCAAGCCGCTCAGACCCCAAAACTCTCTTCTCAGGATTGGGCTCAACTTCCAAAAATCTAGCAATAGTATTTACAATCCCACCAATGACTATCCTACCTTTAGTGCTAATAGCAGCACCATGCAATTGTCGAACTAAAAATGAACCTGGGTCAAGTTGATCTCCATCGAGCATACATGACAAAAAGTACAACTCAGAAAGTCTCAAGACATTCAAACTATCATACCGAGCAAACAAAGAGCAAGCCAAAATATGTTCAGCTACTTTAATACAGAGGTTTCTAATATGTGTACCTTTTGACAAACTAGTATTGTACTTAACACTTCCCGAAAGTTCACCCCAAAATGCATTCGGATTGAATTCACGAGGGACTTGACAGTGTGACAAGTCCATGCTAGGTGAAAAACTGAAAATACTGTTGAAGGTATCTAAGATTAGTTCATACAATTATCCCTGTAAATAAAATGATATATACCCGGCTTGATATTAAGGCCCTCTAGTGACCTCAACATGGAGTGTACTAAGAAATTCTAGGGTCAGGTCCCGTATATATGCTCTTTGAGTTCTAAAAACTCGCCCATACCATCTCTTGTAAGTAACCATCTAATGTCATTCAAAATTCTCGACTGGGCTAACAAATCCTCATCATAATATTTAGTTGCTACAACCATGCGTTCATTCAAGCAATTATATCTAGCAACATGATCAGGATGCGTTAAACCAAGGGGTGAGGAATGTTACCTCTAGCACGCGCATTGGTTGATGTTCAGAATACCCGTTAAGGTCGAGGTGGTGCTTGGCTTGATGAACCAACCTTCTTGGTGCTCCTTTGTCTCTTGTTTGGTGCCATTGGTGCAAACTTAAAACAAAAACAAAACCAAAACCAAGACCAAAAATAAGAACTAAAACCTAGAAATTTGAAGAATTTAAACAAAAATATGAAGAATAAGAGAGAGAAAAAGATGCGTATGATGGATGAGTGAAGGTGAGATGAATTTGAGGAAAAAGAAGAAGAAAGAGAGGGATTTTATGAAGAAAAAGGGACGATTGAGTGAAAGAAAAGGATTTGGTTTGAAAATGATTGAAAATAGAGAAGAAATGAGAGGAGATTAGAGAGATTTGGTTATGGAGTTTAGAGAGAGAAAATGGGGGTAGACAGAGATTATGTTGAGAGGTTAAAGAAGATAGGGGGAAAGGGAAAAGGCTCAACGGTCAAAAACCTAGATCACGGCCCATCGTAGACCACCACGGACCGTTAGGCTCACCACGGACCATCCGTGGAGTTTGCTGACATTTGATTTTTCTTGTTTTTCTACATTGGCACCCATGGCCGTATTTTTGGGTTACTGATCGTGGTGCCAACATTTTATTCATATATTTTTTTTGTTCCTTTTTTTTTTGTTTTGTTTTTTTGTTCACTTATATAACTATAAAAACTAGTAAAAATCAAAAGTATAGAAAGGGAAAAGGAAAGAAATCTTGGGTTGCCTCCCAAGAAGAGCTCATTTAAGGTCAAGAGCTTCACCCTTGTTCTAGGCTTGATCTGGATTTGCTTTATCGCGAACCACAAAATCAAACTTGTTCAGTTGCAGATACCACCTTAAAAGTTATGGCTGCAGGTCCTTCGTCTTCATAACTTGGTGCCATAACACATTATCTGCATACAAAACAAATCGCTTTTGTGGCCCATCAGACGGGCTATCATCAGCTTGCTCAACCCCTACATCAAAATCTGCATCAAAACCTTCCATAGGGGGCATAGAGAGAATAGTTTGTGCAAACCTACAGTAATCACTCATTGAAGACTCATTAGAAATAGAAGCCTCAACCTCGGGCTTGTAGGTGACATAAGAGTAGCAAACTCTACCTTAACATAACCTTGGTTGGGGTCCTCATAAGAAATCCAGTCAGAATTAGGAGGATCTTTACAATTCCAGACATCCTCTATATCAATCTTAGGGGAAAGGGGTAATGCATCCAATATAGAAGAATGAGGAGAAACCATGTCCTTTTTCCTATGACTAAACACAATAAATCGCCCTTCTACCTCAAAAGATATATGGCCCTCTCTTACATCAATATAGCAACTAGCTGTAGCCAAAATGGGCCGACCTAGGATAATTTGGGCATCATCAATTTTAGGCATATCAACTATAATGAAGTCCTTCAATACCCAAATGTCTCCTATATTGACTAGCACATTGTCCAACTTGCCTATAGGTTACATCACAGAACCATCAACCAATAGTAAGGAAAAGGGTGCGACTAGTAATGGTCCTAAGTGCAGCTTATAAAATAAAAAATAGGGCATTATACTGACACTTACACCTAGATCGCATAGACCTCTCTCAATTTCTACCTTTCATACCATGCAGGGGATAGAAAAACTACCTGGGTCAGGAAGCTTAGGGGAAAAAATGGTGGAGATCTCAACGGTGTTGTTTTCTTTGAAAGTGGCAGTCTTGCCATCATTATTTCTCTCCTTATTACTAGCCATAGTTATCTCCCTACCCTTTTCCATTGGTACTTCCTCAGAGTCCGTTAAGTCTTCTTCTTCCTTCACAGTAACAAAACTACAGTGCTCACAAGGGTTAAGCTCAGGTTTGCTAGGAAGTTTATCTGGGAGCCGTAGATGAAAGTGGCTTTCTGGGCAATTTGGGCTTCTAGCGTCCTATTATGAGTCGGAAGTGCATCAATCTTGAAGGCTAGTTGCTTAATATACTCATCCTATTTTTGTTGCGCCATAAGTATATTTTCCATCATTACCTCTAAATTAGACTTTTAGGGCATCTGAGAAGGGAATGGGGGTCTTAAAAAACCAGGGGGTACTCTAACATTCATAGGGGGCATATTTACAGTGTTTGGATTCGACCTATAAGAAAATTTTGGATTATTCTTCTAACCCGGATTATATTTATTAGAGTAAGGGTCATTGGTCGGTCCTGAGTTGAAATTTTGAACACAGTTAACTTCATTAGGGTCTTGAGAAAAATGACTCCCGACTTGACAATTCAGAGTTATATGCTCAATTGAACCACAATTTTCACAAGGGGAAGGGGGCACTAGAGTTCACAACATTAACATTCCTTTGATCCACTCTTTGAGTTATGGCATCTACTTTAGCAGAAAGTAAAGTAATTGCATCAACTTTAAGCTTACCTCCAACCCGCTTGGGTTGGCCTCGGTCAGTGGACCATTGGAAGTTGTTTAGCGACATCGCCTCGATCAGATTATAGGCTTCATCGTCAGTCTTGCTCATCAGAGTTCCTCCCACCGCTGCATCAATAGTGGACCTCACAGATTGGCTCACACTGCTATAAAAGGCTTGGATTATCATCTAACGCTGAAGAACATCATAAGGGCACAAACGCAGCAAATCTTCAAAACACTCCCAGGCTTCATAGAGCGTCTCATCATCTCTTTGCAAAAAATTGGTGATCTGATTCCTTAGGCTCGCTGTTTTGCGTAGAGGGAAGCATTGGGCGAGGAAACTTCTTGTCAACTCATCCCAGGTGGTTATGCATCCAAACGGCAAAGAGTGCAACCAAGCCCTCGCTTTATCCCTCAATGAGAAAAGGAATAAGCGCAGCTGAATCGCATCACTAGAGACTCTATTTAATTTCAACGTATCATACACCTCTAAAAAGACCGAGAGGTGCAGATTTGGGTCTTCCAAGGGAGTTCCGCCGAACTGAGATTGTTGCACCATGGAAATGAGTGTCGGTTTGAGCTCGAAGTTGTTGGCATCGACAGCAGGGTGAGCGATGCTTGAGGCAATTGCCTAGATTCCTGGGGTAACAAAATCACGAGGAGTCCTTCGTTGGTCACCTTCTACCATGTTTGAATTCCTTCTTACCTCGTATCTTTGCTCATCAATCCTTTGCTATTTCCTCCTTAAGTGAAAAGTCTTCTCAATCTCTGGATCGGGTTCGTACAAGATTGGACTTCACATAAGCTAGAAAAAATTTCTGCAAGCACTAACACCAATACTACCAGCACAATTTAAACAAGCAAAGAAAGGGGAAAAAACAAAAATAACAATAGAAAACAATAAAATATGTAGTCACTTTCACAAGACTAACTCAATAGTTAATAGTTTTAGTCCTCGGTAACGGCGCCAAAAACTTGATCGACTAACACCACAAGCGCACGGGTAGTCGTAGTATAGATAAAAGATATCGTTCCTCAGGGAATAATTGTAACTTACTAAATCTTGCCTATCAGAATGTGCCAAGTAAAATTCTGGTTCAAGTGGATTCGATTTAACAATAACAAATAAAATTTTCTAAATCAATAAGGGAAAAACATCTAGGAATTCTCATAGTAGTCAAGGGAAATTGGATCAACAATAATGAACATCTGCTTCTTTCTTAATTGGCTAAATTCGAGGAATTGTGATCCCTTCAGAAACTCATTCTATTCTTTCGAAATCAACTAAATTTGCCTAAACTAAGCAAAAGTCATTCTTTCAAACTAATTTATCTTAATTTAAATTAAATATCTTCGATTACTTACTAGCCCTCTTAACATACAAATCTCTCTTCCGAGACAAAGTTATATTAAGTCTAATCAAGCAGTACAATAATCAAATGTCACCTTTTAGTTTTTCATCCGATTGTTTCAAGAGTGCAAGCAAATTTCGGCCAAAAATCAACTCACAACAATCCAAACACTTGACAAAATGAAATCAAACCAATCATGAAAATAAGCTCGATTGTATAGATCAAAACATGATCCAATAACACTTCTACAAACTACTAAATCCATAGACTAAAGAAAACTACTCAGACATGATAAAAGATTAACAAACTAACCAACGATTGGCAAAATCTGAGTGAAAAGGGAATTGACTGAGATGGCCTTCAACCAAGGGCTTCAAAACCACCTCGAGAACAAACTCTCACACTCAAGACTCACACTAATACAATAACCAAACTAAAAACTACAAAATTTGAGAAAGAAAGAAACTAAAGCACTAATCTATGCTATTGCTTTGCTTGGGAATGCTCAAGGGATGCTCTCTATTGTTGCAGAATGAGGCTATTTATAGGAGAGCTTGCTTGATCTCAGCCACATAGCCGAGGGAAGACGAAGAGCCAATAGTCGCAGGCTCACCACGGACCATGGCAGACACCACGAGTCAACCATGGCCTGTGCTACAACCGGGTTTTTGCTCATTCTTTGCTCCACGGTCGTGGCATAATGTAGATGACTGTGGGGGAGGTCCAAATACATCCATTTATGGTCAAATGTTGGGTAAAAAGGCTAAAAATCCTGCAAAACATATCAAACCACTATATCCAAGCGTAAATCGAGAATATGAGAGTAAATAATAACAATCTGCACATAATTCTCCTAAAAACGACACAAAATAGCCCTAAAATGATGTATATATTAAGTACTCATCAACTTTCTAGGCAAGTTCATCAAGTACAAACTATAAGGGTCAAGAGAGGGATCTTAACCTCAAAAATACCTATGAACACATATTAATTAACGATCCACCCTGCCTATCAAACATATTATCCTCATAACTTATATCCAAATCATATATATATATATATATATATATATATATATATATATATATATATATATTATATATATATATATATATATATATATATTATATATAAAAGTGAGTTCTAACGCTGTAGTCGCGACACGTGTCCTCTAAAGCATTTACTAAGATTTTATTTAAAAATAAAAATTTAAACAATATGTGATTTAAAGTCATCATAATGAATAGTGTCTTTTCAACTACTTAATGAAGAAAAAAGAAAAATAAATTATAGATATGTTAATATTATTATTTCTAAAAATTTAAGTTATAAGATTAATTATAATATTTCTAAAAATATTTCAGCTAAAATTTTAAAACAAACTGTACGTAGTATGAGTTTAAAGGTTAGTGATTTCTAAATATGACATGACAATTAATGGGCTTCTCAATGCAAAAATTGGGGAAAGAAGAAGGAAGTGAACAAAAAGGAAAAGCATATGTATGATTAAGGGGATTAGGGAGAACATTATCATCAAAACCAAGGTTAGGGTACTCCTTATGCAGTAACTCATCACACGATCCCTCCAAAGGAGTTTCAGCTAGATTGTGCACCTCATCAAAAGTATTCCCTGACTGACAACTTGTATAATAAGATCTCAACCCCGTGTACTGAGCTAAGGAGAATGATGAATCAGGGAAGCTCAGGATACAATTAGTATTATCATAGGGCGATGCAAAGTTAGGTTGACTATAGCATGCATAATAAGGACGCCAATTAATATCTAGCTTAGAAGAGTTACACATGTCGCACCAAAAGGGGCACAATAAAACGTAGCATAGAATACACAAGGATGAGGGAAAGAATATCTAGAGAGACGACTAGCCTTCTCAAATTCAAATGAGTCCGAAGCATTCCAGTCAAGCAAATACCATGTCTTATCAACACCTTTACGATGAAAACCCTAATACTCTATAAGAGCATGAGTCTCACTATTCACATCCTCATCAACAATGTCTAAAACTTCTCATTTACTTACACAATAACCACATTGAGCAAGAAAAGCATGTAAATGCTTAAAATACCTCCAAACTGTTCACGCTTAAATTGGGAGAAATGAAAAATTGTCATTGTTTTTCCTCAAATTTTTAGAATTGTTTAATTTTCAATTTTTTAAAGTTTTTTCAAAGAAAAATAAAATGTTTTGTCAAAACTATTGGAAAAAACATAATATTCGACAGTAATCCCCGAGAACAGTGCCAAAAACTTGATAGGGGTGCAAGGGCATGTTGGCTTTTTAACAAATCAAGCTCGTCTCCTGCAAGGACTAGGTTAATCTATCGGGCTTTATTCCCTCAAGATAGATAAAGCAGATCAAAATTTGAGATTGAAATTAAATTGCTCTATTGTCTAATCTAACTGATAAATAATTAAGGAATTAAACAAAACTAGGAATCTCTCAATCTACGGGTCAATCAAGCACTTCTTCCCCAATTGATTGTTTTAAAACTGACAATCGAAGTATCATAACCCTCTTTCAAGGTGAAGTGAAATGCCCAACCAACTGTCATTTGTCAAGGGCGCTTGATTTGTTTAGGCTCATTAAGCTACGGTTATCAAATTTATGGTTTCTCAATTGGTGTGACTTTCTCAAGACTCCCACTATCAAGTCAAATCCTAGGGTTTCGATGTCAGATTTCACCTTTCAGTACTTCATCCAATACCCAATACACGTAAGAAAGTGATCAAGTTTCTCACAAGTCAACAAACTTCTAGGATTTGATAAAACAATCTAACAAATTCCAAAGTACCAAGAAATATCAACATAAGATCGAGAAATTAACTAGTACTTGCATAAATCTAAGATTAAACAATGAAAGCTCATCCAAATTACAAAACATAAATCCTAAAATGAGAAATGAGACAAGAAGGTAAGAAAATTGCTCAGCCAAAAATGAACTTGAACCATAGTTTCAAACCCGAGTTGGAATACTTCCAAAATCTCTATTTCAATTCGCTCTATCTTAATTTAATCTAGATCTACTTCCTAAGTGGATGGTGGATTATGGTGGAATGGAATGACAAAGAATGAGTTTGGAAATAAGGTTTTATTATAAAAATGAAGGCTATCAAAAGTTATGGTCGCTTAAAAAACAAGCAGTCATGAAAAAAACAAGTCGATTCGAGGAAGGAGGCTCACCTTAACCTAACCGTAGAGGCACCATGAACCGTGGTCCCTAACACGGCCACTAGTTTGGTAGTTCTCCCTTGTTTGTCCAGCTGCTTCTTCCTAGAACCTTCCAGGTCATGGCATTAACCACGGTATATCTGTGTTGGATGTCTTTAGGCCCCTTTTACTTCTTTCTTTAATCTACAAGGCCTTGAAATCATCCTTTCACTCACATATCTTGGGCTCACGAAGTTGAGCACTATAAAGTTCTCAAACAAATGAAACCAAGTGTAACAGTAGAATTAAGGGTATTAATCGTACAATTAAGCACACTAGTCCCTTGAAATAACTCCCAAATAATCAAATAATCCATGCAAATATGACATTTATCAATAGAAAAGAGGGAAATAGTGGCCTAATTTTAGTACGCCAAGAGATGAGATTAGAGCCATGGAAGACAGTGAACCCAGTTGTAGAGCAACATATGCCAGGATAATTAGCCCAATAAGCATCACAAACGGGCATCATAAGATGCATCTTGGAGGAGGACTTAAGGAAAAGTGCATAATCAGTTGTTCCCTGCAAATACCTAAAAGTCGCTTGATAACATGTAAGTGAGTAATGCAGGGAGCATACATAAATTGGGCAACTACATGCACAACATAGGCAATATTAGGTTGAGTCATGGTAAGATACTGCAGTGTACTAACCATACTCTGAAATTCAGTAAGGTCAGCAAGTAACTCACCATCAGTTAAGGACAAAGTGGTTTGAGAAACACACGATGTGCATACAGATTTAAGAGTATAAAGATGAATCTTCTTAAGAAGATAAGAAACATACTTATGTTAAGAAAGGAACAGACCAGAAGGAGTACGCACAACCTAACATAATAAAGGTCACTCAGATCCTTCATCGCAAAATGATGAGATAACTAAGATATGAAATCATGTATGAAGACAAGATTATTACCAGTGAGAAGCATATTATCAATATGTAGAAGTAAAACCAAAGTAGTGGACTGTTGACGATAGACAAGTATAGAGGTGTCAACTTTACTACAAATGAAACCTTTTGAAAGCAAGAAGGAACTGAAATGCTGAAACCAAGCTCGAGGAGCTTGTTTGAAGACATACAAAGACTTCCTGAGGTGATAGACATAACTAGGAAAATGTTGGTGAACAAATCTAGGTGGATGTTTCATGTAAATGTCTTCATCAAGAAAGCCATATAAGAATGCATTCTTCACATCCCACTGACATACAACCCTTTTACATGAAATAATAATGGAAAGCAAAAGCATAACAGTAGAAGCTTTACTGACAGGGCTAAAGGTTTCGTGGTAATTAATACCTTCCCACTGGCAATTCCTAAGAGCCACAAGATAAGCTTTATAATGCTCAATAGACCCATCAGACTTAAATTTAGTTTTGTAAATCCACTTACGACCTACCACATTTATAGCTAGAGTACAAGGTACAAGCTCACAAGTGTCATTATCTAAAAAGACATTAAACTCCTCAGCCATGGCTTGACACCAGTGGGACCGATTAATAGCATGCGAAAACAAGAAGGATCCCCATTCATATGCGAAGTACTCAAAGAAAGAATATTTTTGGGTTTGAAAACACCTGATTTGGATCGCGTTTGCATAGGATACTAATTAGTGGAGGGCTATAAAACTTGCAAGTCATAGCGGAGACCTAGTAAGTATAGGCCAGGGAGCTAGTGTTAGTTGGGCTTACATGAGGTAAGGAGGAAGGGTTGAGCACAGGTGGAATATGAACCGAGGAGGGTGTGGGCTAGTCGTGGAGTGGAGAAACAGTAGAGGACACAGACAAGCATTGTGGGCCGGATAAGGCTGAGCTAAGTAGGCCCGGGCAAGAAGAGGGGCACAGAGCATGTGCCATAGGAAAGGAGAGAAGTGGAAAAGTAGCAGCATAATTAGGCTGGGAGGGAGAGGAAAGGTGCGAGTTAGGCCAGGAGTTACAATACAAGTTGTATGGGGAGCAAAGAATGTAGCGGAGTTGTGTGAATGAGAGAACACGGAAAGAAGCAGGTCAGGTTGGGTTAGCTGGGTTAAGTTTGGGTTTTAGCTTTGAGAATCTCTAAATAGGAAAAAAAATATGTTCATGGAAGATAACATGGTGGCTGATATATGTACAACCCAACGAATGATCAAAGCATTTGTAAGCCTTATAGTTTGGTGTATAGCCAAGAAAGATACACCTTACGAAGTAAGGTTGAAGTTTATTTTTAGTGTACGAGGTGAGATTAGGAAAAAATTATGAGCCCAAAACCCGAAAAAAATTTATAGTCAGCAACATGAGAAAATAGTTTTTGAAAAGGGGAAAGACCCTAAAGAAGAAGGGTGGGCACTCAATTAATGACATAGGAGCTAGTAGAAACTACATCATGCCAAAAAACATCAGGCAGAGAAGCGTCAATGAGAAACATTTGAGCCATATCAATAATATGGCAATGCTTTCCTTCAACAATGCCATTTAGTTGTTGAGTGTAAGGGTAGATTTTTGAAAATCGATGCCATGAGAAACTAGATAGTCACAAAGAGGGAGTATTGTAATACTCTTTCCCTTCATCACTCTGAAAGTATTTAATTTTTGTGGTAAAAATATTTTCAACCATGACATGAAAAGAACAAAAAATTATGATGGCATTAAGCTTATATTTCATAGGATAAGGCCATGCATATAGGAAAAAATCATCCATAAAATTAATCTAATACTTATATCTATGAGTTGAATAAATAGGGAATTACTACACAACACTATGAAATTAAAACAATGGTTTATCGGCAAAATATTCACCTCTTGAAAGGGTAACTTAGTAGACTTGCCCAAACAACGTGAAACATAATCCTTGAAAGTTTTATAAATGGAGACAATAAACTTATTAGAACTTAAATTTGCTAAAACACTCGAGCTAGGGTGTCCTAACTGACGATGCCAAACTTGTGCTGTTTGGCGGATGGAGAAGTTGGCCATGTGAACATGAGGAGATAATGGGAGAATGACGGGGTAAAGATCCTCATTACTTGCAACTCGAAGTAGAATAGTCTCCATGGTTTTGTCCTAAATAGAAACAAAAGAATCATCAAAAAGAACTTGACAATTGTTATCATGACACAAGCGCTTAATAGAGATTAGATTACATTTCAAGCAAGGAACCTAAAAAATAGATTTTAAGTGCAAAGGCTATGAATTAGTAAGAATATAACAATTGCCAATTTGCTTTATAGGAAGCATAGTGCCATTCACAACTATAATTTTAGTGGAATGATTGTAAGGGGACTTAGAAGCCAAACTACTATCGAATGGGGTCATGTCAGCACTAGCTCCAATGTCTGGATACCATGTCTCTTGACCATCACCAAGAGACATTCTAGTAAAGGAGGAAGCAAGACTGTCATGGTTAACACCTATAGAAGACTGTAAGTGGGAACACTAGATAGCAGAATGACCACACTGAAAGTAAATTTGACAAATGCTTCTAGCGGGATTCGAACTTAAGATGCCTAACTGTGAGGAATTACCTATAGACAAAGAGTTAGAACAGGTGGGATGAGTAACAAATATGACAAGATTGATTTACCAATGTACATACCTATAGGCACGCTCCAAAAGGAGTTGGAATATTGATAATTTAGTGGGAGGATGAATTTTGGTTTGGTTGTTTTATTATTCCTCCCACGACCACCCCCTCCATTACGATAGTTATTATTCCACCAATTACCACATCCACAGTTTTTTTGATTTGAACATTGTGATGATGCTCCTATAGATAAGGAGTCGAACCACTGGCTGCAATTGCAAGGATTGCCTGTGAAACTGAAGTGTAAATCGACCTTTTTAAAGGTGTTAACCGTTGCTCTTGTAGCAAATGTCATGAGTGTTGATCATCACAGGTTACACATAAGTGTGACGACTAAGGTCTTATACTCTAGTCCAAGACCTGAAAATGTATAGTGACCCAAATCAGAAGAAGGCATAGGACTATTGGCAGCAGCAAGACTATCAACAATAGTCTTGATTTCACAAAAATAAGCATCCATGGATTGTGAGTCAGACTTTCGAATATTAGTAAGCATACGTTTTAATTCAGGTGCATGGGTCATACTAGAATGCATGAAGTGCTAATCAAGGCACTCCCATAGCTGAAGTGAACTGGGATAATCACGAACATCAATTAAAACATCGAGGGATAAAGTAGCAAATATCTAAGAACATCTATTTTGATCAACTTGTAGCCAATCATAAAAATCAAAATTGGAAATCGACTCACCCGATGCCATAGTAATCAAAGATGCGGGTGGTGGAAAAGACCCATCAGCAAAGTAAAAGAGTCCATGGGAGAGCAATACCATAATAAACTAGGTATCCCACGTTAAGAACTCCTCAGGAGATGTCAAGCGAACAATGACCAAATTAGTAATATTAGGGGGCAAGGGGAGTGGCCCTAAGAGATAAAGTGGATGACAACTAAGAGAAGATAGATGATAGCAAACCCAAGGCAATGGCAGCGGAAGTGATAGGTGGTGTACTAGATGAACCCACTTCAAATTATGAATAACCCAAAAGACATTAGAAAGAAGTGGAAGGCAAAAGATGTCGTGCACCAATAAAATCATATAGTGGTAGGGAGAAATGCTAATTGTGAAGAGGAGGGAGGTTATTATTGAAGTAGAATGGATAATTAGGTTGGGTAGCAACTAACGTAATAACTGGGTTGGGAGTATGCATGGAGGTAGCATCCACGTATGGAACAATAGAATACAGTGGGGCAGCCATGGAAGAGTGAAGTAGTGATGATGGAAGCGGCATACTAACTCCATAACCAAGGGGCACAACCAAGAGATTGGAGGAAGAATGGTGGCATTAACCTCGGCCATAGAGAGAGATGCAGGAGGAGTAGGTTATGCGCAGGGGTCGAATAAGGGGGGATCGGGGGCCACGGTCCTCTATGATTTTGGGGAAATAAAATTTGACTGTTAGTTATTTAAGGTAGAACAAATATATATTTGTCAAAGGCTAATTTCTTTTATTGTAGAATATATAAACATCACCATTCTAGCTTCTATGGTTAAAAAACATGGCCCATAAATTGATGCCTTAGCCACCTCTTTTTAGTTCTCTCTCGTTCTCTCTCTTCTGTGCTCATCTCTCTAAGGTTAAAATTGAAAGGTTGAAGGAAAAGGCTCAAGGAAAGGTCACATCAAGTAGAAAAAACCAATAATTTCTCTAACATTGGCCCTTACACGTGGAAGTGTTACTTTCTCATTGATATCTTCCAGGAAAAAATATTGCTTCTTTTCTGGGTACAAAGCATAGTGTACAAGTAATTTATTATTATTTTTTGTTTCATTTGTAGAAAAGCATGCACGTGTTGTTAAAATTGTAATTTTCTTTGTAAATGTATTATAATTAGAATTATATATTATCATTATGTCTAATAATGTGAATAATAACTATTCATGATCATGGTCAGTTAATTTTAATTATTACTTCTTTAAATTTTATTTTGTCATGTTTACATGAACATTGAATGGTTTTGGGTGCAGATCTGTTTCTAGTTTTTAACAAGCAAATAGTTATCTGCATCAAGATTTTTTGTTTCACTAGTAGCATTTTTATTTTTAGTTTATAATCTATAGTTAAAATTCTAATATATGTTGGTTTCGTTCATATTTTTGCTTAAATAATGTACAAGATTATTGTTAGCCTAACCTCATTTAATAAAATTTGCTGGTTTTGCCCCTGGTTATGGGGTGGAGGGTTAAATTACGCAAGAGGAAATTCCAAAGCAAGAGTTGGAGGAGTTTTGGTCACGGCTGCAAGTGAAGGGTTTGGGGCTACTGTGAGGAGGAGGTTGTGATAGCTAGGGTTTAAGAGTTTAGGATATGGGTATGCTCTGATACATGTATGATAATGAGGCTCTTTAGCCTAACCGGGGTAATTGGGTATATATTAATAATACAAATTAGGGTTATCAAGAGGATAGTTATAAGGCACCCATGTAATAAACAAATACATATGATGTGTATACACTATTAGTTTCCAAGCAATATGATCTACTTAAGTTTAAATCGTACATGATTTCTCCACAATCCCAAATGACACTTGAAGTATTGAGTTTATAATTGGCATATGATACATTCTCACAACTTCTATAAATTTATGCTAGTTTGTCAGTTTTCAAGGTGCCATGGCCACCCCCTGCTATTAAATTATCAATGAGCTAAGTTATATTCTATCTAAAATGATTCTAGTGGTGTTTCTCTGTGTCCTTAATCTAGTTACTGAGCCCTTCAGGAGGCTAAGACGTAGTTGAAATTCCCAGATCTTCACTTCCCAAAAGCAAATATTCTAAAACCCTCCATCCCTGATCCCCTTTTCAACTATAATTTCAGACACCCATAACAAATAACTCCCAAAGAAGCCTGCGGGACAGAGATGCTGGTGCTCAAGGAGAGGTTAAGATCCAATTACAGTCTATGTGTTTGACTGACGCGCGGATAAAAGATCTAACAAATGACTCTGTGATAAACTTTTATGATCATTAAATTATATTCTAAGTTGGAATCTCCCAAGGCATATTCTCTCTTCTCATTTCCTTCCTTTGTATATCTAAAACATGCAAACATACTTCTATAGGTAGTGCCATGTCATATTCCTAGTTCCATCCTATTGTTAATGGGTCTTTACCTTACTAGTTTATACTCTTAGCAGTCGATTTTAGCTCATACTGTTTAGTATATAGTTTTCACACTAGTCACATTTAGGTGCTTTACTATCTCCAGAATACAATTCTCCTTAGAGGGCAATAAACATGTAACCTTTTCTAAAGAAGAACACTTTTAATACTCATGCCCTTGTTTATACTTCTTAAATTGTATGTCTTACTGCTCGATGTGAGTTCTAATTACGTCATTTGATTCATTTCTTCGGATATCTTTTTTCCCTAATAGAATAGGAAACCCAATGTTTTTATCTGTTATGTTAATAATAATTGATCATCCCTTGCCCTTCACAAAAAGCATTGAGCTTTTGGTATTGTTTAAAAACCATCTTAACCAAAAACTTAAGTTGATGGTTGAAGACCCAAGAATAGGTTTATACTCTAACACAACCCTTCACGTGCATGCCCTTTGGGCTTGAGGCATGGCCGTTATAAAGACTCCCCTTACCTTACGCAATAAATTAATATGAGAGCTGTTGAGATCTAAATTAGAGACTTATTGCTCAGAAAGGCTCTGATGTCATGTTTAAGAATCGTGTTAACCCAAAGCTTAAATTGATGGTTGTAGGTCCAAGAATAGGGTTGTACTCTAACAAGTATCCCATGTTAACCATAAAAATTTAAATATGAGTATTAATACCTCTATAACTCAACCTGGCCTTGCGAAAATCAGCAATAAGCTCTTGTCAATTACAGAAAGTTGAGCGACCTTGTATATTATACCTCAAGACCATGCCTAGTCTCATAGAAAGAGTCATTAATAGCTATTGGTGCCATGCTAAGCTTGGTTAAAACACCATTCTAAGTCCCTGAAATCTCACATCATGTAAAATAGAGACAATGGAGCTCGTAGAACAACCATATATATAACTAATGGATTTTGGTTTAGTAACCTCCTTCCTTTCTGCATACTTTCCCATTTAATTGTTCTTTACTATTATTAGAAGTTATTGCCCTTAGTAGTTTTGATGACATTTACAGTTTGAATCCTTGAATGGTCATTGGTCATTGTCTCCCTATATCTTGATAATAATTGGTTTCCATTAGATACATATACTTCTTACCAATTATGGCCAATGCCCTTGTGTCCCAAACAAATCTCTATCACAATGTGACTGCTTTAGATTATTATACTCTGACCATGTAGGCAACTTAATCCAAATAAATAGTAACCCACAATTCTTTTAGTGTTTTTGATGTAGTTTTCCTTGTGTTCTCTTTGTTTTTGCTTAGATGGTTCTGTGATCGCTCCGTGTAGTAATTAGTCAGTTTTTGTAGAAGTTCATTGTACTAACAATATTAGTTTGATTGTCTATTTTAAGGCTATGTTCTCTTATGTAGATGAGTTTATCAATTTCATTGTTACATTGGTCAAACAAGTGGCAACTAAACTAACTTATCTCGACTTATCACTAGGAACTATTAACTTCGTAGTCTTAAGACGTCAACATTATACATTTAATAACTTATGCAAGAAAAAAAAGAACCTTATAGAAATACATGAGGTTATTTGTTGCATATATACTTTATCCTTGACAAAGCTTACGATTACAACCATGATAGAAAATCTGAATCGCACACACATGGCAACTTGTGCCAACATTTCACATATATATGACCACATAATTCATGATATATGTAGCACATAAATCATGAATATATGAACAAATCACATTTGGCACTTACGTACACATATGTTGCACATAAAATGACTCAAAATCAGTCATTGGGCTATGACCCAATATCACTGGCTCATGACTCTCTCAAGTGAGGCTCTGACACCGTTTTTACGACACCCCTAACTTATGATCACAAAATTAAATTCTTAATGGTTGATTAGCCCTTCATTACAAGATAAGACTAACAAATTAGGGAGATGTTACTGTCATTCTCAACTTGAGAACACGGCAAATCCATTTGGAAGGAACTAAATGCGTGCGTTGTTAAGGAAATTAGAAATGTTCATTTCATTGAAAACCATACCGCAATTGACAAATTGGTAGCTACCTTAATGCATAGAAAAATCTAGTAATGAACACTAGTCTTAATGAAGCAAAGGTAGCTAAAATTTTGCATCAAATGTATGACAATGACTTTGATTTTTTTTTTTTTAAATTCTTGTCAAGATCTTGGTAAACATAACAATTAGTCCTTTCTCAATTAAAATACAAGTAAAACCTATTTAAGAGTGGAGAATCAGTTCAAGAGGAGCCATGAGCCAATCAACTAAGACGGACTTGCAGACACAGAGTGAAGATGGACAGTCATGCACCACTTCTTCTGACCAACCCTTTGTCTCCTCAACTTTATGCAAGATTGGTTGATACTTACCATAAGTGTTACCTAAAAAAATTTTAAACAATAAAACAATGGAAAAATGAGCTAAAATCCTAGTACATTACCCTCTTATAGTAAAATCTTAGGTAAAATGAGCTAGTCAGCATGCTCATGCTTTAAATTAATTTTATAAATCATGCAATAAAATAAACTTACCAAATGATTAAAGTTATTTTTATTAACCAAGCTTAGGACTCATATACTTATAGAAATTTATGAGTTTGGAGATGTCCACTCGACTTGTAGGTTTTGCTGAATCACTGGACAGTTGATATTAAATAGTGAATGATAAAGCGCAATGGTAACAGGCCAACTCGTTCAAGCATCCCCAGATCATCGATGTGTAAACCTACGGATACAATAATCCTTGTAACATTGAAAAGATCCTTCAAATGACCAAAGTGTATGAAAACTATGAAGCATGCATGATTTGTAAACAATTACATTAAAATGTTTATTTGTGTATGAAGGTACAAGAAATAATGTACATTTAATCGTTGCTATTTCTATGTGAACTTTTTACTTTGACCTTTCTTTTTGAGTTATTTTCGTCCGACCTTAGTGCTCAAGAGAATTTATTTGTTGATGCATTTTCATGTATTATTGGCAACATACTTTTATTTTGCAAAGTGAAGAATGCTAACTCTAAATTGTTTTTAATGCACTTATGATATTTTCATTTACCTTTCATTATCCTATTTCCCCTTACGCATATGATTAGCATTAATTCACCTCAAATTTCCTCAATCAAATAACAACTTACCAAGTCAACACTCCCCTGATCATAGCTTATGCATTTTTGCTTGCCTTTGATAAAATAATCGAAGACCCTTAATACAAACAATCTATTTAACTTATTCTCTTAGAAATTGTTCGGTAGTTCAGTCATTCGACTGGGTAAAGGATGTTCTTTGGATGACCAAACATATTGATTATAAACCTTAAACTCAACCAAAACACAATCTCAAGTACCAAATATAGCCCACTTAACTTGCATATTTTAATTTTAACGTAATTACTCCAATATTGAAATTGAAGTACATACTGATGAAATTTATTTCTAATAAGAAAGACGTTTTTAATGCTTTATCTTAGAGGAAATAATAAAGAAGAGTTGGTGGGGTGGTGGCTCTGTGGGGCTGGTAGAGGCTCCTTTGCCCCAATTCTCCATGTGGAAATAGTAAACCAGTGCAGTTTGGCTCTTCTTTTTTTTTTTTTTCTTTTTTCTTTTTTTGGGCTTGGCTAGAATTTGATGTTTGTAGGAAATTTTGCCTCCTTCCTTGTTTTTATTGCTGATGGTCGAACACCATCCTTTCCTACCCCCTTTTTTTTGTTGTCATATTGCAATTAATTCATGTTAATCCCTAGACAAGTTTGGCATATGGTAAAATTCATGGCCATGCACTTGGCCAACTTTGACTTGACCATTTTTTAATTTTAGTTTAATTATTTTGTTGAATACTTAATTATTAAGTAAATCGATTAGATCTTAGGTCGGGAAACTCGTATTTTTCGAACAATGTACATCTATATATAAATAATACGTGTCAAAATGCATCTAATAAGTTCGTACTTGCAAATTATATAATTCAAACGTCCTTCGCTTTTCCCCCATATTTTTTCTTACTTGACACCTTTGTCACGTCGGGGTTGTAATCCTGCCAAGTAGGTATGCACATCAGTACAGAGATATACATATAGTTCTTTGTACAGTAATATGTGCTTTATTGCATTTTAAAGTTTCACGATCACATAAATTAGACAATCCACACTTGCCTTTTATCATGATCTACCTTTTACATAACCCACTACTCTTGATTACTCGTTAACTATAACCATATCATTATTTTCCAATAATATAAAAGCTAAACGTGATTGACTATTGGCGTATTACAATTTTTGATTAAGTACTTCTAGTGAAGCACACTTCTTCTTATGGGAGAGTACACTAATGGAAGATCTTAAATCCTGGAAGGACCTCTTCCAAATAATGGATTACTTGTCTTAAGAAACCCATTATAAGGTGCATTCTTCCCCTACTTTATGAAAATCCCATTGAGGATCAAGGCATAAAGAGGCATACTATATGTATAGTTTCCTATATTTTATGGATGCTTTTGAAGTTCTCCTCTCGAATCTTCAAATATAGCTTTTAAGGAGAAGACTTGTATTCAAAGCCAAAGAGATGAGAGCAAAGGGGTCTACATTTAGAAGAGGAGCGGGTGTTCCTAATGCCTTCCCTAGTTGAGCTCTAGGCAGGTAGCCTATGTTCCTTATCATGGCATTGACCTTTTTGTTTGAGTAAGGGTCAAAGTCAAATGGGATTCCATCTTTTGATTTGATAACAGTGTATTCGTCAATTACAAAACCCCAAATTTCTATGTCATCGCCATCATGTTCAACATATGAAACTGGAGCTTTGTTTTTGATTATTGCAATCATTGGATCAGCATTTATAGTTATGATGACCCCTTTCACTATCATTTTGACTTTTTGCTAAGGGTTCAGGGTACTACCTTTTGGTTATATAGCGATGGGCAACCATGCAAGAGGTAAAATGTAGCTTAGATACTGACCTGACAAAAACTGATCCGACCAAAGCCCAACACAAAAATTTAATCAACACGATTTTTGACAGAACCTGAAATTAACCAAACCCAAAAAACTCATAAATTAGCGGGTCAAACCCGACCCAAACCTAAATCTGCTTGCTAGGCCCGAATATTATATCTTTATTTCTTGATTTTTCTCAAATGTTTCCCTAAAAAAAGGATAAATCATGTAATACGCCGAATGTCACTTAAAAGGATTGAAGTAACTATTTATATCACTAAAGATGCACCTTCTTTTTTGGGTGCTCACTCTTAAGAACTCCGTAATTAATCAAGCTTACTGTGGAGAATCCTGGGATGGTGACCTTTTGGAAGTCTTCAAGTAGTGTGTGAGTAGGAACGAAGCATGCCGAAAAGGCTTATGGTGAGTTGTGGGGGTAAGTTAATGATCCTTGAAGTCATTTTTGGTAACTATCTATGGCTCAAGCAAGGTTCGAGGCCTTATAATTTGTTATAGGAAATAATTTAAAGAGATGTTATACAACTTCTCTAATTTTCTTTTATTTGTTTTCATTCTAGTTGGCCGTGAACTGTGATGCTACTGGTGAAGAGTGCACTGACCATGTTTGTGTTAAGGTCAACCCATTAATAAAATGTACCAGATTGCGCAATGCTTGGTAGATTAATTTTTAAAAAATTTAAATTATAAATGGATTATTTGTGAGGCAAACCACTCTGACTCGTTAACATGCTCTGAATAGGCTGACCCATTCATAAAATGTACCTAATTGAGCAATGAAATGTTAGTTAACAAAAATATTAAATTATTAAATGAGTCATTAATGGGGTGAACCTTTCCAACCCATTAGCATTCTCTAGATGGGCTGGCTTATATATAATCGGACTTGTTATTAACCTTATTTTAATATAAAAGCCGACCTATCCAACTTAAATGCAGCTTGATTCTTTGCCTACCCATAGATGACATTCATATATCATAATGAAAAGTTTGAATATCTTTAATATTCTTTTAAGAAATTAAAATTATTCACAAAATAGGAGCTCTAAATCTGTCGGATTAACTCAAAACCGTCAAAATCAAAATATTGTTACCCCTATTTTACCTAAACCCAAAATACATCTAATCCATGTTTTAGCCGAACCTGAAGATACCCACCCCATATTTAACCCACCTGCCCAAACTGACAAGTATGCTTGGACATCTATGATTTGGAAAGCTACTTTCCTTTTTATCCCCCTGACAGCTATGTTTAGGGTAATAGTTCCTAAGACTATTATATGGGTTCTATTGAAGGATCGTAGGCCTCTAGTTAAAGGGGTTATATCCTCTTTGGTTATGCCAAATTTCCTTGTCATTCTAATTGGACATATGTTTTAACCAAAGTCACGAATACATACTTGTTTTGCAAGTTATTGTGAGATAGAAGAGCCTTATTGTGTTTTATCCTTTTAGATGGTAGGTCTATATCATCAAGGTAATGGTTAAATGGGGTCATTCAGTTAAAAAAACTAACCATTTCTTCTAATGAATTTTGTCCATGAGATTCCATTCTTGTGATGGCCTTAGAAGTACCTCTCAATAATTGATGAAGGAAGCTAAGAGCCTTTATATGGTTATATTGGCCTCGTTTTTTTTAAAACATAGTGGGGACTGTGTCCTCTTGTTGTTTATAGTTGGACTTCATTGATCCCCTTCTTAGATCAAGTGCAGACATTCATAGTGCTTCCCATCGCAAGGGAGGTGTTAGACTTCCTTTTCTTCACCCAATTTAACTTAAGTGATTTTAATAGGGATTAGCAGATTTGATAAGATATCTTCTTGATCATCTCCTCACACTCCATTGACTTTGTCCTTAATGAGATGGACAGGTCAATTTCTTAACCAATGAAGATTGTAAGCAGAAAGCTTAATGGGTTTACCTAATTGTTAGATTTTTCTGCATTAGGGATAAGCAAGGCTCCATCATCTATCATGTTTTGTATTTCGTGCATCATTGGTAAGCATTAATCAGTGTGATACCCTTTTCTATGGTGGTAATTGCACTAGACATTGATGTTATACATGTTGATTCCTTTTTCTTCAGGTACAGGTGTAGGCCTGATAGGCATGAGGAATCATTGGCTTTCAAGCCTTTCTTAGAGCTTTACCAGGCTTTATTTCAAGTGGGGTGAAGACCTGATAATTGTGATGGAGTTTTGAAGTTTCCATTGCATTAACCTTGTTCAGAATTCTAGTATTAGACGTCGTAGTTGATTGCCTTTTTTTAAAGCGCTTTTGTTATCTTTTGTAAATGTTTTTTGGATTCTTTTGTCCCTCTTCCCATACCAGCATTTCGGTGTCATATAGTTGCATGAACGTGTTTAGGGCTTTGGAATTGCAGTTGTTGATTGTAATTTAGCCGTAGATTTTTTGTCATTATGCATACTTGGTCTCTTTTGTCTGAATAATTTAAGGCGAAAAAGGTTTTGCTCTCCATTAGAGTAGATAATTTGGGAAGCTTTCTTTTTTCTCTTGGTTTACCAATTCGAAGCATAGACTATGGTAGAAGATTCCATGATGTAGGAATTTTGTGAGAAGTTGTAGGCTATATCATCCCAAGTGTTGACTTTTTGGGGGTTAAAGGATGGAAGCAATTGCTTATTATCTATCTTAAAGTGGAAGCAAATACTTAAGGGAAAATGACCTTGTCTATACCCTTCAAGCTCATGTTGTTAACAAAATTCCTCAAGTGGAAAGAAGGGTTACCCAAACTTATAAACATTGCGTTTTCAGGGAGGGCAAACTTGTCAGGTAGCTTTTCTTTTGATACAGGTGTGAAAAGAGTAGGGTTTATGAATTCGTTTCCAAATAATTGAGAGCTCCTTCAAGCTACTCAAAGTTATTGATTCTTTGATCCATTAGGGATGCATTGATCTCATGAACTAAGTGGATGGAATGTACATTATCCTCTCTTTCATTCCCAAACTTATGTTCATACCTTTTTTGGCATAGTCATCTTTGAGTTTCCATTGCGCATTCAGTTTAGCCTCAAATTGGCTTTTTATTTGAACTACCATGTCTACTATGAGAGCTACCATTTGGTCAATGGCATTGATCTCTTATTCATGTTGGTGGTTGTTGTTAAACTCATTTTTTGTCATGGAATCAAATATTTAACTTTCATAATTTTCGAAAGACGACCTTACTAAGAGGCCTGAATGGTCTCTTCCCTAAGGATTGATTTTGCTTTATAAGCCACAAAATTCAAGGCTTTAAAAGAGTGGAATTTTCAAAAAAGAAAGAAAAAGTTGCCACAAGACTTCACTCTTTTGAAAAAGGAGAGAAAAAACAAACAAGGACTATAAGTTGGACTGCAAGAATATTGGCTAGGACGAAACTAGATCCTTGAGGAACATAAAAGACCATATAAATTGAAGGTAAGAACAAGGCTAATGGCATGACTTTATCACACTATTGGCTCCATGTCAACCCCTATGCATGTGAGGCACTATATGTCATCCTATTAGTACCACCAAGGTAGGATTCTAGCTACTGCCGACTTTATTCCAGCTAGCACTGGGTCCTATCCATGGGTTTCCAATAAGGATGCCTTGTACTCCTAGTAGGGCTTCATCCTTGAAAGCCTAAGAGACATGGACTCATTTTCAAAAAAAGAACTCTCTCAACATACAATGGTGCAACAAAAGCACTTAGCATTTATTCAAGCTAATCATTCACATCAAGCTTGGACCTAAGACCTATGCTTTAAAGACGAAGCAGCAGAGGTGATGGTTAGAATACTAGAGTGCGACGTGCAAGATTCTTTGTATCTTCAAGATGTATGCTCCAAAGATTCGCACGATGGTTGTTCTGCTAAATCCACCAGCACACAATGATAATGCAATTAGTTACTGGTGCGTAAAGGTCAAATTCTTAGGGAATTTGTGTTCAATTACCAAATTGACCAAAAGGCTCAATCTAGGTGATGATTAGCTTTGAGGTTTCTAAAATGCTAGACTAAACTAATGAAATAAACAATTTTTGATAAGATAAAATGGTTAATAAAAGATTACTTCAAATAGATTAGAATCCACTGCACTATTATGATTCAAGAATAGTTATGAATTCCTTCAAATATGTCCATAGAAAATATTACAAATTAGCACTCATCTATGTCTTCTTTGAAAGGTCAATAGAATACCAATTTTCCTAGTCATCTATTTTCATGAGATAATAAACACAAGAACTACAAGATCGAGCAATTAATATTCTCAATTAAGATCCTAATTATCTTCACATTAGAATCCTAAGTGCTCTCTAAGCCACACTAAATTAAGGTTTAACCTTTGATGGTCCCTTTAAACCCGATTAAGCTCCAGATGAAAAGCTTTCTGAGCTTTTCATCAAATATGTAGTCATCAATAGTGAAAAACTAATTTAGAGGCATAAAATGAGTTTGACAAGATTGATTCATGATCATTGAATCATATAGAGGCTATTCCCAAGCTAAAATAGAAATTTGTCCTCTAAACATAATGTTAATCAGAACTCATACTTCTAAACCATTAGCATGATGTTAAACTTAAGAAATTAAGAGTCAGTAAAATAGAATGAGAAATAAACCTTGCAATCAATTGATTGGGAGAATAAAAATCTTCAAAGCCTACCAATGATAATATTCCACAATAATCTTTAACCTAATCTACTGCAATAATCATCTTTTTTTTTCCCTGTTTTAAATCAACGTAAAAGGATGTTCTTATAAAACTCAAAACGATTCATTTAAAGTGGAAGGAAGTTAGTTTTACTAAGGTAGCACGGCCATGCTGTTTGCACCAAAATTTCGATATTTTTACAATACCTTTATACCCGATTTATGCTCGTAATAATTATTACTTTTAAATTTTTATTTGATTTTATTTCATTTGTAAGTATTGAATAATTTGGAAAAAATACAAGAAAAAGATAAGGAGATGTCAAAAATAAAGAATTGGGCCAAACTGATTCAAGCCCAAAGCCTTTTATCTATGAACAAAAAAGAGATAAGAAAATCTATATAAGCCTTATCATTCACGCGCTGGGCACATCCCTCTTAACCCTCCCCCCTTAGTTCATTTTCTATCTCTCTCGATCTCGCTCTTAACCACACAACATCTCCATCATCTTCCACCATCTTCATCCTCATCTAACACCGAAGCCCACTCTATAATCAGCCAGCACAGCATGCCCATCCACCATCCACATCAGGCGCGAATCAAGGGCTAAGATTGAAGAGCTCGAGTATAAATGGAGGTAGTGGCAATTGGGCTAGGTAATCTAGGTTTAATATAGGTTTAGTTTACGTATTTAGGTTTAATTTTAGGATATTTGTAGTTTTAATTCCAGTTCTAGTAATTTAGGGTTTGATTCTCGTTTCACTGTCTTGAACTCGATTTTGGATTCGTTTTTTTCGACTTTAATTTCATGTAATTAAACTTCATTTTAATAATCTAGAGTAGACATCTATGATTTTAGCTTGTAAATGTAATGTTTTGGGTTCAGGTTTGATTGATTTTGATGTATGTTCCTTCCCCTGTTTTCGTTCTGTTGAAGCTGAGTAATGGCAATTCCGCCATTTTTAATGGGTTTTGAAGCTCGTTTCTGATTTTCTGGGTCACTGGGTGGCTGAAATCTTATTTCCCCTCCCCGGTTCTAGTCTGAGTTGGTTGCTTTGTTTTAAGCCTCCATGAAAGTAGTTGGTTTAGGGCTGTGTTTGTGGCATCCGAGTTAAGCTCTACTTTAGGATAGGGTTTTGTTGGGTTGAGCTTAGTGAGCCAGGAAACCTAGGAAGTCCTGCCCTGCTCTTCCCCTTCTTCTTCCTCTCTCTATTTAGACTCCTTCTGGTAAGTTGTGCTTTGCTATTGCAGCTCATAGTTTGTTTATGGTGTAGGTTGCTTGCATCTTCATTGTTTCCTATATTATAATCTTCACTGTCCATGCTCAGTCATGTTACTAGCTCTATTTAATCTATTCTAGTTCACCTTGATTGTTTTGTTTTTGTTTCGTCTAGTGAGCTAATGTGGTTATTTATGGGCTACTCAATTATCTTAAAGTTAGCTAGGCATTATGAAATCATGTGAATAGTATGTAATTGTTTAGAATTAGATTCATTTATAGTCAATAGTTATAAGTTGTTTATGGTTTTGATTCATTACATTAGTTTATTCCCATAATTTATGACCTTAATCTCTTTGATCATCCCCGTAAAGATGACCGTCAAGTACTACAATGATAGTTGTATACTTACGGCATTTATTTTACACTCAAAATTATTATACAAGTTTTTGGTACCGCTGCCGAGAATGGCTGCATGAGATTTAGGTCACATGTTATTTTTCTTTATTTTCTTATTATAACATCTATTTTCTTTTGCTTTGTTTATTTTGTTATGAGTATTGACTTAGATTAGTTCATTTCTTGAAATCCTTAAAATCCAAAACAATTAGAAAAGGTGAAAAATTGAAAAAAAATTGGAAAAAAAACTTTAAAACTCCTAAAAATTTGAAAAAAATTGAAAAATCTTAAAAACAAAATGGCAAGTTTCTATTTCCCTCAGTTTAAGCATGAAGTATTTTGGCAATATCTGAGTCGATTGAATGAATTTCGTGCTCAATGCGTTGATTATTATTTAGAGAAATGGAAATTTGCCAAGTGATCTTTGAGGGTCTTAGTGATGAACATAGGGGTCATGTTGAGACTATATACCCTAGGGGTTTGGGTTATTTATTCATTAAGACTCCTGATGAAATCTAGGTTTCTTTGAATATTTGGCTCATGATACGTGGGAGTATGGCAATGCTAGAAAGGCCTTTAGTTTCCCCTCGTCCGACTCTTATATGATGCATGCTGCATCTTTAGATGAGAATTAGTTTGAGAGTATATCTTATGAGCACTGTCATACTCCATGTACTCCTATTTCATGTGATTATTGTAATTCCTTTGATCATGATAGTGATACTTGTCCCTTACTGGATAGATCACATAGACTAGAGTCACAGGCTGCTTTTAATAGGGAGATTTACTAGCAGAGTTTACTCAAGACTGACCTTAGGTCTTAGGAGGACTTTGATGTTAGGAGTGAGGCATCGATTCCTTTAGGGCATGATTTTTATGATGATACACATTCTGATGACCTTGAGGTTTCGGGTGATCCCTTATCACCTTATGCATCTGCCCTTGAGACTAGCACTTCTTTTGACACCTCTGAGGATGTCCCTGTTATCCCCGGCCCCTCTCTTCCTTTGGCTCCCTTACAAGAATTTGAGGATGGAGATGGTTTTAAGACTGATGCCAGTTTAGATGATCAGTATGGCATGTTAGTTGAATCAAAGGATACCTTTTCTGAGGAGTTGATGAGCCTTATGTTGTTGATTTTAGTGAGGTTACACCTCCTGATGAGCTTAGTGATACCATTTCTGATGAGTCTTCCCTTGACTCAGCTCCCACCCCTCCCATTTCATCCCTTTCTACTCCCCTCCCCCATTTTCTTCCTTTTTTAGACCCTCCAAAGTTTGCTTTATTGAGTTTGAGAACTTTGTGCTTGGAAGTCTATGTTTAGATCAGATTCTTAATGATAGTGACTTTGATAGACTCGAAGATCACTTTAAGGTAAAGGACTTGACTTTAGGCCATGCTATGAGCTTTGATTTTCATATTTCATTCAAGTGGTCTTACTTTGATCCTTTCCCCTCCCTTTACAGAGATGTTGTGTTTCATTGTGATCATTCAGACCACTCTCAATGGTCCATGCATTCATATAGCCATGTCTTTGTTCGACCATTGACTTGAGCATCTGATTTTGTATATATACATCTCTTTTATGTTTGGGCTGAGAGCTTTGATAATCTCAAGAGAGCCTTGAGTTGCATTCCATCTATGCACTCTATTTGGGCTACACCTCTTGTTTCTAACTGCTTTCATTTTTGTGAGGATTACGCCTAAATGTTTGACAAGCTGCTTCAAGCTTTGGTTGGTTTTGATATTAGTAGCAACTTATGAGTTGTGATGGAGCAGCTAATGCTCCATGGTCCTCCTCAGCACTATCTGAGTGAGGCATATAGTTTGGGTATAGTTGATATCCAACCTGGTATGATTGTTCCACCCTCCCTTCTTCTCTTTTTCATTTCTTTTCTTTGTTTTAGTGCATAGTTGTGGATATTTAGGATTATTTTCTTTTCTTTTCGTACTTAGTTGTGGATATTTATGATTGTGATTGTAAGGATGATCGATCTTGAGGAGCAATTTGAGATTTGTTAAGCTGTGTTAGCTATAATCACCCTTGGTTGGGTTATGATATAGTTTGTTTTGTGAATACCTGTTAGTCATGGATATCTACGATTGTGAGTAGTTGTGGATATCTAGGATTGTTCTTGTATATGTTTTAGTTCCGTTGTTTTGTTTCTTTGGTCTGGTGAGTTTTGTTTCTTTGGTTTTGTTTTGTTTCATGCTTTGTTTTTGTTCCCTTTTTGGTGTTTTAATGGTTGTATTTTGGTCCTGTATACTGTTTTTCTTTTCTTTTGTCTTTTGTTTTGTTTTAGGTTTCTTTTGGTTTAGTTTGGGATTTAGTAGGTCCTTAGTTTTGGTTTGGTTTGGTTTTTATTTTGGTGATTATGTGTTTTTTTAATCTTTATTTGTTTTGTTTTGTTTTGTTTCGTTTTGGTTTTGGTTTTATTGGGTTTTGGTTTTGTTTTGCTTTATTTTGTGATTTTGGTTTTTGGTTTTTGTGAGTATGTGTGTTTGGTTTTGTTTTGGTTTTAGTTGTGGTTTTGATTTTGATTTTGGTTCTTTTATGATTTTGGTTCTATTTTTGATTTTTGATGGTGTCCTAGTTTGTATATACCTATGACTTTGCTGTGGTTTCTCGGTTGTATAGTTGATGTGATTGCTTTTTGGTGTCTTGGTTCCCACAATGACAACATTATGGAGTTTTGGTGTGGGGGTGCGGTGTCCATTTGGATATATTTCTTTTGAAATTTTTGAAAAATTCAAAAAGATTTTTTGTTTTTCTTTTGGGATTTTTTTTGTGCTTTCTTTTGCGATTGTGATCCCATATGCTAGGTTATTGGGTAATATATAAATAGAATTTGCATGATGAGATGTCTAATAGAGGATGTGTATTTGATTTTTCATATCTCGTATGTGATTTTGTGCTGCCTTGCTTACTTTACGGTCAATTCTTAGGATCTTGTTGTTAAGTCTAAAAAATGAATAAAAAAACCCAGGCGCCAATGCTTATAGCTACTATCTTTATTTCATATCTTTAATTGGCTTGAATATGTGTTATTTTACTTGATTTCACATATGTTTGGGCAATGAAATAAGTGTTTTGTACAATCAAATAAAATTACTTTTTAGAAAGGCCCGAATATTTGTAAGTCAAGTGGGGTTAGGGCGTGTGCGTTATTATTCTTGAAAAAAAGAAAAAAAAGTGGAAAATGGAGCAAAGAAGGCAATTAGGCAAAGAAACGGGGATTGTGTCGATAGCAACTTGATTCAAAAGGATTGATACAATTAGCACATGCACCAAGGTGTACATATCATTGCGTATTGTGTGTGGGGTGAAAAATGAGAGTCGGGATGCTTTTTTTTTACTTGGATATCTTCTGATTGTGCATTCTATTTGTATATACTTTGTGACTTGGTTACTATGGTGATGCAATTGCCTGCTTGTGTACATGATTTCTGAAATTATTTTATATATGTTCACATTTTGAAAAACCAAAAAGATTTTCCTTTGTTTGTGAAGAGATGATTTTTGGGTTAGTTCACTTGAAAACTCTCACAAGATCTCACTCGTCCACTTGGAAAACCGAGGGGTTTAAAAAGCTTGTTGCATATACTAAATACAATCGTGATTCCTATGACAGTGAGTTCAGATTTTCTTTTTCTTATTTTCAGTTTCTTTTTTGGTAGTTTAGTTGTTTTACTCGAGGACGAGCAAAATCTTGATGTAGGGGTATTTGTTTGCACTGAAAATTCAATATTTTTACAATACCTTTATACTCGATTTATACTCATAATAATTGTTATTTTCAGATTTTTATTTAATTTTATTTGTTTGTAGGTATTGAATAATTCGGGAAAATGCGGAAAAAGATGAAGAGATACCGAAAATGAAGAATTGGGCTAAGCTGGTTCAAACCCAAACCCTTTTATCCCTAACAAAAAAAGGAAAAAAAATCTAAGTAAGCCTAGTCGCTCATGTGCCTCTTAAGCCTTCCCCTTAGTTCATTTTCTCTCTCTTCTCCCGGGCATGTCTCTCCTCTTCTAAACAGACTCCGATGAGGCGATGACCCCCTTCCCCATCCCAGCTCGATCTCCTTCTCACTCATCTCTCTCTCTCTCGATCTCCCTCTCAGCCACACAACATCCCCATCATCTTCCACCATCTTCATTCTCATCCAATGTCGAGGCCCACTCCATAATCAGCCAGCACAGCATGCCCATCCACCGTCTACATCAGGCGCGAATCAAGGGCTGAGATTGAAGGTCTCGGGTATAAATGGAGGCAGCGGTGATTGGGCTACATAATCTTGGTTTAGTTTACGTCTTTAGGTTTAATTTTGGGATATTCATAGTTTTAACTCTAGTTCTAGTAATTTAGGATTTGATTCTCGTTTCATCTGTCTAGAACTCAATTTTGGATTCTTTTTTTTTTTTTGGCTTTAATTTCTTATAATTCAAGTTCTTTTTTATTATCTGGAGTAGACATTCATGATTTTAGCCTGCAATCATAATGTTTTGGGTTCAGGTTTGATTGATTTCGATGTACTTTGCTTCCCTGTTTTCATTCTGTTAAAGCTATGTAATGGCGATTCTACTATTTTTAATGGGTCGTTTCTGATTTTCTAGGTCAATGGGTGGCTAAAATCTCATTTCCCCTCCCCTGTTTTAGTATGAGTTGGTTGCTCCGTTTCGGGCTTCCATTAAAGCAGTTGATTTAGGGCTGTGTTTGTGGCATTCGGGTCAGGCCCTGCTTCAGGTTGGAGTTTTATTGGGTGAAATCTCGTGAGCCATGGAACCCAGGAAGTCCAGCCCTGCTCTTCTTCCCCTTCTTCTTCCTATCTTTATTTAGACTCCTTCTGGTAAGTTAAGCTTTGTTGTTACAGCTCATAATTTGTTCATGGTCTTGGTTACTTGCATCTTCATTGTTTCCTGTGTTATAATCGTCACTGTCCATGCTCAGTTATGAAACTAGCTCTTTTTAATCTATTCTAGTTCACCTTGTTTGTTTTGTTTTTGTTTCATCCAGTGAGGTAATGTGGTTATTTATGGGTTGCTTAGTTATCTTAAAGTTAGCCAGGCATTATGAAATCATGTGAATAGTATGTAATTGTTTAGAATTAGATATGTCTATGGTTAATAGTTACCAACTGTTTATGGTTTGATTCGTTAGATTAGTTTATTCCTGTAATTTGTAACCTTAATATCTTCCATTGTCCTATGTAGACGACCCTTAAGTACTCGAACGATAGTCATATACTTGTGGCATTTATTTTACACTCAAAATTATCATACACATGCCAAACAACACAACAGTCAGTGTCAACATTTGTTTTCAAACCTAGGCTAAGCGATACAAGTATGTAGAACTACACGACACCCCATGTCACTGCTTGGAAATTGGGCCAACTCTCCTTTGGGGAATCAGCACGATCGTGCGGTCTTGCCAAGCTACCCTGTGTCGTTCCTTTCAACTTTAGGCTGCTGGCGTGATCGTGTCAATCTTTCTCACCATCTCTTCATTTGTATAGATCTTACCAAGCAACTTTAGGTTATTGGTGATGTAGGTGAACTGAGTAAACATATCGTTTATCAATTCGTCTATCTGTATTTTGAATAGTTCATGTTGACGTATGAACATATTCATTTTGGTTTCACGGACTTGGCTTGTCCCTTCATATATAACAATCAGTTTGTTCCAAATCTGCTGAGCTGTATCACATGTAGAAATTTGGTTATATTCATTACCATCTAAACCACAATAAAGAATATGCTTAACTCCTAAATTTATGGTAAGTTTATCCCAGTCAGCACTTGTATATTGATCTTTTGGTTTATCAATGAATTCTCCTCTGTCATATTTTATCATAGGAATGGTGTAAGGTCCATTGTTCACAATTTTCCATAATTCCATGTCAGCAGATTCAATAAAAATTTACATAGCATTTTTCCAATAAGCAAAATTGGTTCCTTTAAACAAGGGGCTCTAACAGTATAGCGTTCTTCTATATTGACATCTTCTAAAAAAGCCATGATCATCACCCACTTGACTGTTAAATCAAAAGAAGTGTGGGACAGGCTCTAATACCAATTTAAGATTCAAATCACCCTAGAGGGGGTTGAATAGGGTGATTGTAAAAACCTAACCGTAGAATTGAAATCAAATACAGAAATTAAATAGAGACAATGCATAAGGATATTTAATAAGGTTATGCCTCAATTAGGCTTAAGTCCCTAGAGGGGGTGAATAGGGTGATTGTAAAAACCTAACCGTAAAATTGAAATCAAATGTAGTAATTAAATAGAGAGAATGCACAAGGATGTTTAATGAGGTTAGGCCTCAATTAGGTTTAAGTCCCTGCCTAGAGTTATCCAACTCTAGGATTCAACTCTCTGCTTCTATTACTAAGACGAACTCTTTAATAATCTCTCAGAGCTACTCCACTCTAGAGATCCCAAATATGTAAACCAACTTCTTGACTTAAGTTTGGGGGAATTGACCTCACAACTCCTAAGTTCACTCCTTAATAAAGAACAATTCCTTATGCCTCAATTTTTATCTCAAAACAAAGTTTAGTACAATAGGTCAATGTGTAAACTTAATGCTTTTTCAACTTGCTTGTATGCCTTGGTCTTGCTCTTTTGGCCTCTATTTATAAGCTTGCTAGTCGTATCTCAATCAGCTAAGAAAGAAGTTTCTGCCTAGAATATACTGAAATCTGATTTTAGGCCCTTGAAATATGATCTGCAGATTTTGATTTGATTTTCTGTTAGATAAATATTCTGATTTGATTTTCTATGCAAATTTGCCATGGTGTATAAGTTGCTTAGGATCTTTTTCTTGCCTTTGGTCATGTAAATGATATTAGTAATAACTTAGAAACAAGTAACAAGAGATTTTGATCATCATTTTGATATTATTGTGCAAATAAAGTTGTGTCTCATTTAGCAGAATATTTCATTAGATAAATTAATTTAGCAGGATCAAATCATATAAGATTGAAGCAAGGTAATATTATCTTTAAGTGATCTTGTACGATTCTCAAATTTGAAATTCAAATTTGAATAGGCTAGAGCATATTTTCCAATCAAATAAAATCTTTAGATATTAGATGATACCCACAAATGTTTCTATTCATAAACACATATTTGGGTTGACAACTTAATCCAATCAAAATTCATTAACACTATTCACTTAGATTATATGGATAAAAATCCATAGAAAGTCAATATTCTATCATATAACTTCCATTAATAATCAATTAAAGCTTTTCGTCCAAGACTTAACCTATTCAAGTGCTAAGCCCTTGTATTAATCAAACATGTAACAAATTTGATGAATTGGATCAATAAGAACGTTATATATGAAACTGACAAGTAATATAAATATTCAATAAATGACTATTTCATATATAATTATTATCCACATTGTTTGTTATTATCAAAATCATTTTGTGACTCCTAGAGTTAACAATCTCCCCCTTTTTGATGATGACAAACAATCATACTTATAGGAAGTGATATTTGTACGCATACCTTGATTCTTGCACACACCTATCATAAGCTCATTCTTTTCCCCCTTTGTCATCATTAAAAAGGAACGTAGAATATAAACTAACCAATTAATTAGTGGCATATGACAATTATGAAGAAGAAGGAAGAGTTAACCTCCCAAGTTTCAATAGCATATCATCAAAATCAACCAGTTCACTTGGATATCTCAATAATGACATGCTAAGGTTATAAGAGATACAAGTATATAAAAGAAACACAAAATTGATAATTTAAAGTAAATTACCTCTTATCCTAATGCAATTATATGTGGGACATAGATCAAATAATCAAGAAAATCTATCCCTTTCGAAAATCATTAATCCAAGGAAATTCATAAGTCCTGAGGTATACAATTTGAGCATATAACAGTATTCACGCCAATTCATATTAACGGTTACAATCTTGATATGACCATTTTTTAAAAAAAATTATAGTCGTAAGGTACAATGTATAGGCATTGTACCATATAATCAAGCTCTTTTTTCTTACAAAAATAGTTAAAGCATATATATAATATTGTATGCAAGAGAGATCCAATAACATTTGTCATGCAACAAATTATTAAAAGTCATTCACAAAGCCATAATTAAAAGATGGATGTATACATAGCTTATGAGGTTATAGGTTCATATCTTGATATGATATAGATTCTTACATAAAAACATATCAAATAGAAGCGTGAAATCTATCCCCACATGAATATAATTGAAGCATATAATATCGATCTTGCTCACGGGACCATATCATATATAGGGACATGAAAATATTTTTTGTCCCCAAGAAAATAAATATTAGATTTTATATGTAAATTTAAAAATTAACATAAATGTTATCATCAAAATCTATAATACATATACTAATATCCTAGGAATAAAATTTCTATATTACTCATGTATATGGTCAAAAGGCATATAAAACTATTAGCCATTAAAAACATATTATCTGTGCCCATTTCATAATTAATCTAGGATAATTCAAGAGGTAAAGTATAATCCAATTCATGTGAAAAATTCAATGTAAGTTAAGTCGTATGACCAGTGCCTGAGATAATAAAAATTATGTAGCCAAGAGATAACAACATATTAGAAATATATCATGTAGATCAATTTCTCTCTCCCCCTTGATAAAGATAATTAGATATATGATGTCAAGTATAGGGGGTACGGGACATGTACCATTGAGAACTCATTATATCTCCCTCTTAATTTATGCCAAAACTATTATGACATAATTTATATGTCAATGACATATTGGTTGATAAAATTATCAAAACAATGAGTAATATGTTGGATGAGATGTACATAAATTGTATGCAAAAATGATGCTATCATAATTATATTTCAAATAATATATACGATTCCATGAATAAAGATATAAGATCATAGAACATATGAAACTATTGACTATTAGGAATATACGATGTTTCTTCCTTGTAATATCAAGATCATGTGGATTAGGATGACTCATTTTTAGTGTCCAAGTTAAAAAGACAAATCAACCATAGTAAGACTTTTCAAGCATGCATGGAACAATAGATATGTGTGGACTGTTGATGTCTTTCTCCCCCTTAATATAATACTTATTAATAAATATAGCAAGAGAGTTATTTGCCTCAATTTTCAAAGATAAAATGTTACCAATAATAGGACTTCCATAATTTCTTGGACACCAAGTTTTGAATTGAGGTTTTTTTTTTCCGTTGGGCTTAGGCATCAAATACTCTTACAAATTAAACTGAGACATTTTTGAAAGCACTTTTGAAAAATTTGGGTCCATTGGTGTCTACCATATTAATTGGCCTTGTTCCTTTTAAAATCCAAATCTGAATAGTCTTTAAAGATGGTTTTCTAAGTGGATATGAGTATGCAATATGGCCTATTTTAGACTAATTATTACACATTCTAACATCCTTTTTATATGGAGTAGACTTAAGAAAGAAATTTTTATAGGTATTCTTTTTAGAGGAGTGGCTGTATCTAATTCCCTCTTTGTTAAAGCATGCTCTTTGGGTACAAAGTAACGCGTCCAAATTTTTCTTGTCCCTGTGTGAATTTTAAGACTATTTTGTGATCTTTATCACACTTGGCTTGAAATTCCATATTTTTATTTTTTAAACTCTTAACTTTATCACGAAGATCATTGTTTAGTTTGTCAAGAGCCACATGTGTTTGATTTAATTCTCGAACATTTTTCTTAAGATCTTTATATTTAGATAAATATTTCTGTTCTAGTTTAGCGAAACTAATTAAGGCATCAATTAATTCTTCTTTAGAACATTCATAGAGAGTCGATATATCTACCTCATCAGTACTCTCATACTCAGATCTTCCATCATCTTTTACTTCCTTGGCCATACGACAGATGTTAGCGGTGTGTTTTTCATCACTTTCACTGTCACTTGTGTCGCTATTACTCTAAGCTACGATCATTGCTCTCTTGTTGTCTTTCCTTTTAAATCTCCGTGTTTCTCCCATCTTTTGGATGAGTGGGCAATCCTTCAACAAATGTCCTGGCATATTACATCCATAACAAGAACTAACATTAGTGTTATCTTTATAAAAAAACTTACCTTTGGAGAAATTTTCATTTCTTTTTTAATGTGGATTCTTTTGAGTTAAATTGTTATTGATTGAATTTTTTCTTTAGCCCCATTTTGTTAAGGCCTCAAACGATCAATGAGAATGCCTCTTCATTATTATCGTTGGATTCTTCCTCCTTGGAAGTGCAATCTTATTGTATAACTTTTAGTGCCATTCCTTTCTTTGAGCTTTTTCCCTTATCTTCTTTGAAATGAATCTCATGTGTCAAGAGCTTTCCTAGAAGATCGTCTAGTTCTAGATTCTTAAGATCTTGAGCTTCTTCGATTGCGGTAACTTTTGGTCCCCATTTGTTCTTTGGAAGACATTAAAGGATCTTTCTCACCATCTCTTCATTTATATAGATCTTACCAAGCGAGTAAATATATCTTTCATCGATTCGTCTGTCTGCATTTTGAAAGTTCATATTGATATACGAACATATTCATTTTGGTTTCATGGAATTGGCTTGTCCCTTTATATGTAACAATCAGTTTGTTCCAAATCTACTAAGCTATATCACATGCAGAAATTCGATTATATTCGTTAACATTTAAACCACAATAAAGAATATGCTTAGCTCTTGAATTCATAGTAAGTTTATTCCAGTCAGCACTCGCATATTCATCCTTCGGTTTATCAATGAATTCTCCCTTGTCATTCTTAATTTGAGGAGTGGTGTAAGGTCCATTGTTCACAGTTTCTCATAATTCTATGTTAGTAGATTCAATAAAAATTTGCATAGCATTTTTCCAATAAGAAAAATTGGTTCCTTTAAATAAGGGGGCCTAATAGTAGAGCGTCCTTCAATATTGACACCTTCTGAAAAAGCCATGATCGTCACCCACTTAACTGTTAAGTCAAAATATGTGTGGTGCTAACTCTAATACCAATTGAAAATTCAGATCACCCTAGAGGGGGGTAAACAGGATGATTGTAAAAACTTAAACTTAAAATTGAAATCAAATGCATAAATTAAACGGAGGCAATGCACAAGGATATTTTAATAAGGTTGGGCCTCAATTACGCTTAAGTCCTTGCCTAGAGTTATCTAGCTCCAAGATTCAAAACTCTACTTCTCTTATTAAGATGAACTCTTTAATAATCTCTCATAGCTACCCTACTTTAGAGATCCTAACTTCTTAAACCAACCTCTTGATTTAAGTTTGGGGGAGTTGACCTCACAACTCCTAAGTTCACTCCTTAACAAAAACAATTCCTCACACCTCAATTTTTGATCTCAAAAAAAAGCTTAGTACAATAGCTCTATGTGCAAACTCAATGCTTTTTCAACTTGCTTGGATGTCTTGCTTTTGCTCTTCTAGCCTCTATTTATAAGCTTGCTAGTCGTGACCTCAATCAGCCAAGAAGGAAGTTTCTGTCTAGAATATTCTGATTTAATTTTCTACGCAAATTAGCCACGGTGGATAAGTTGCTTAAGATCTTTTTATTGCCTTTGGTAATAGTAATCACTTAGAAACAAGTAACAAGAGATTTTGACCATCATTTTGATACTATTGTGCAAATCAAAGTTGTGTCTCATTTAGCATAATATTTCATTATATAAGTTAATTCAGCAAGATCAAATCATATAAGATTGAAGCAAGGCAATATTATCTTTAAGTAATCTTGTGGGATTCTCAAATTTGAAATTCAAATCTGAATAGGCTAGAGGATGTTTTCTAATCAAATAAAATCTTTAGATATAACATGATACCCACGTATTTTTCTATCCATAAACACATATTTGGGTAGACAACTTAATCCAATCAAAATCCGTTAATATTATTCACTTAGATTATATGGATAAATATCCATAGAAACTCAATGTTCTATCATATCACTTCCATTAATAATCGTCCAAGACTTAACCTATTCAAGTGCTAAGCCCATGTATTAATCAAACATGTAACTAATTTGATGAATTAGACGAATAAGAACGTTATATATGAAACTAGCAAATAATATAAATATTCAGTAAACGACTATTTCATATATAATTATTATTCACCTTGTTTGTTATCATCAAAATCATTTTGTGACTTTTAGAGTCAACAAGATGTATCTTAAAAATTGACACTTATTTCTTTTTGATATTTAAATTAGTTAATCTGTACGTTGCATCAAGATTAACTAGTTATATGCTACTTTGAAAATTCAATCTAGGTCGGTGAACCCTCAAACTGATTTTCCTCGAGCTATTTACATTTTTTAAAATCTTATTTAATGTTTGCATGAATTGTAATTCAAAACAACTAAAATGAAGAAAAGATCCCAGAGAGGAAAAAAGACCCAAATAACGCAAAATGTTTGAAGGAATTTCAACAGAGAGTTAATATGTTGTTCTTGCCAACATTCATCTAAATATTTTTAAAATTACATCTTCATTTTACTTCCTCTTTTTTTTTTTTTTTTGGCCGATCCTTCAATTTGCTTCCTTATTCTGCCATTCAGATAGTTTTCACAAATGACACCAAATTCAATATATAGTTCCACATTTCCGCTTTAGCCAACATATTAAAAACATATTTACACAACAGCTACTATATCTTGTTTCTTATATGTGTAACTAAAATTGATAGTTCTTATTCTTTATTTAAAAAAAAAGCACCGTTTATTTTAGCATATTACTATTTTAAATAAATAAGAAGTGATGCGCATATTCATCTATACAAGAACTAACATATGTTATTCATTAAGTCCAAACCCTTAAATGTCTTTAAAAAATATTTACGCATTAACTGATATATTCCTTTTCTTATATGTACAGTTGAAATTCAAATTTCTTATACCAAAAGAAAACCCTAATTTACTTCTGAAATATTATCGTTACAAATTGATGAAAAGCAACATATTCATCTGTACAATTGTATACTGATGTAATATCGTGAAAATTTATTGTTTTAAAGTAGGAAAAAATAAAAAATCTGCATACATATAGGGCCTCTGAAAGTATTCTTTTTTGAGTAATTATATATTTACATAGTTGGTCCAGATATTTATCAGTTGGCTTGACCACTAAAGGTTTAACGCAATATTACTAGAGTTATTATGTGTACCATTATTATTATGCAACATGATTAGACGTGGACCTTGCATGCAAATGGAGTCCGGGACTAAGCTTGACTTTGGATTATAATATAATTATCAGCCCAAGACTTTTTCTTTAAACCCCAAAAACAAAAAAAACAACCAAAAAAAAAAAACAAATGATGTAGTGATGAATTGAAGAATTCTTTGACTCGTCCAAGTTTTACCAGATTGTTAAACCTCCTTAATTATTTCTTTTGGTTAGGAGGGTTTTAAGTAATTAAAGGTATTCATCTAGGGAACATTGGCACATTCCTGTTCAACCATCCTTAATTTTTGTAGCAAAGAGGGGGATTAATTTAGTATCCAAGACCTCCCTATAAATACCCTCTCATACTCTTCCCCACCTCAAATCATCTCAAGAAATCGTTTTCTTTCACCACTGCAAACATGTTCCTCCCTATCTAACTTAGAGACACCACCATTGTCAACAACCTTGTTCATTCGTTAAAGATCATTTGATTCCTTGAATAAGCTTGGTGGTGCCATCATTGTTACATTGTCCTTGCACCAATAGTGGAAGGATCATGTGACGGTTTGGACAATTCATGCTAATAAGTGTTCAAGTTGACTGAGGTGCAGTATGGCGCTTATGTCCTCATACGTTTATTGTTTTATTGAATTATGGATGTCCAATCAACTGCTATATGAAGTAATTATTTGAATTATTTTTTTCATTAATAGTGCAGCTCCCTAATAATATGTTGTGCATTGATCAACGAAGATTGATCTTCCCGATGGACCCAAGTATTGGCATATATATAGTTTAGATGATTCTAATGGAGATTCAATCTCTTACAGTTACATCTTATACTAATACGACGTTAGTAAAATAATGTTAATTACGTGTCACCATAAGATAACCGAAAGAGCAAATGTTTTGTTTGAATTGCCAAATAAAATGAATTTAGCTGCATTCTGATTATTTTTTTTATTGTATAATGTTATATTGTACTAGGCTTATTTGAATTATGGTTTACGATTTTCGTTTTTAGGTTTATGTGAAAAGGGTTCAAGCATGGGGAGAGATCTCACATAGAAGAAATAGGCTCCCTATTTGTAGTATTATTTAATATTTATTTGTGACTTTATTTATTTGATCAAAGAAGATTGAGCTTTCCGATTGGCCCTAGTATGTGCACGTAGTTCAGGTGATTGTAATGGAGATTCAGTCTCTTATAGTTAAATCTTATAATAATGAGACATTAGTCCTATAATGTTGGGTGTCACCATACGATAACTAAAGAAGCAAATGTTTTATTCATATTGCCAATTAAAATGAATTTAATTACTTACTGTTTTTATTTTTTTACCATATAACATTGTATTGTAGTAGTCCGGTTTGGCTTATCATTTTATGATTCCCATTTTCAGGTTTATGTGACAACGGTTCAAGTTTGGGGAAAAATCACACATAGAAAATGTAGGCTTGCTAATTATAGTATTATTTAATTATTTATATGCGACTTCTAGTAATGGCTCTAGTGAGCCTTATATCATGAATAAAATTTTTATTGTCGATATCTCCCATAATTATGTTCAATGTTAATTGAGCCGAGATACAGCGTGATGCACCTAGCTTTTAAGCTTCCACCTAAATAAGATAATTTTTTTATATAAATGATGTAGGTAATTCTCTAAAAAGTCAAGGCGTTACAACCGAAGAACTACCATGTTATGTATCAATCAAATCCTAATCCTTAAAACCAATTGCTTACTTGACCTTCATCTGTACACTAAAATATTGTCTCATTCCTAAAATTATGGACCACGCCATGTTGGATGTTCAAGCCACTAGAAAGGAGTTGTGATATATAAAACGTTCAATTGAATGCTAGTAGAAGTTGTTCATAGAAAGGTGTCCAGATGTTAATTATCCATGCTACATTGTTGGATGTCAACGATGCGAAGAAAAAGGTAGATTTTGCAACTTATCCCTAACATGATCAGGAAGAAACTCTACTACTAGAAGATTTGAACAAGGTTAATTGTTAACCCAAACCATGCTTCCATGGAGTGATTGTTATGCAATGATTTGGTATAATTAAATGGTTAAAATTCAAAGAACTAGTCCTACAGGACCTGAATGCTCTAATTTATGTTGCTAGTACGGTCAAGTCAGATTGGCTCCTTTATCTGCGTTCGCTTTATTCTTTATTTAATAATAGAACTTTCGAGGAGAACATATGAACTTATACCTCTGCGCTACCCTTCACTTCAATGGGAGCATCAATAGACTACTTCGTCATGAAAGGATGAAGGCCCTACACATTTTGTATCAGTCATGAAAAATATCATCAGATTGGACCTTCACTTCTACCAAAAGAATAACCAGTAAAATTTGTGCAATTTTATATATATGACACACGAATTTGAGTCATGAACTCGACTGCATGCATTAAGTAGAAACAATAGTTTCACTAGAGTTAGTTCGTCCACTATCGAAGACTTGTAGCAAATGTTGAGGAGTGCAATCCATATGCACAAGTATTCAAAAATGCTAGAGATATCCTCCATAGTGGATTGTACACAATACGCACATTCGAATGCTTTAATGATAGCCAAGGGGATAGTATCTGAGACCCACTATCGATGAAGTAGTAGCCCTTGTAGTTGGAGGTAAGGGCAAAAAGGAAATGGACAATCATATAATAGTATACAAATTAGATGGGAACCTGCAATAGATTTATGACACTCATCCATCTCATATGGTTCTATAATATCTACTCCTACTTCCATATGGAATAGATTGTTCAGGAAGGGGAATTCCTCTTGCTATAGGATGGAGTAGCAAAAGTTAGGGAGCGCCAATTTGTCAATACTATGCATTTAATTAGGATACAATTCTGACTGAATGAGACCAACATTTTACTCCGTTGAGGTAAACTATTCCTTTAATTGATTGTTAACTGTTTCACTGTAACAGAGCAATAACAGCTACATTATGGTAAGGAGCATCAAGAAAAGCTATGTATAAAGGTCTACATTAGCCTAGAAGAAGCATGCACTACTCGAAAGATGACACAAGTGGCATTGACTGATAGTGTCATCCTTTTTTATACAGGCTCACGTTATAAGAGACACCATTTTCTTGATACTATGGCATTATGCTGGCAATTTAGTTATTCGGATTTCTTCATCACATTTACCCTAAATTGGCCATACATTTGAGAGCATCTTAAACAGGAATCAAAACAACATAGGAATAATAAAACATATATTGTGGCTTAGGTCTTTGGATTGAGGTTGCGAGAGTTAATGAGAGATTTTGGAGAAAGAAACTTTTTGGAACTATCGTTGCAAGTCTATTATAATTATATCGCAGTAGTTTCATCTCATCTAGCATTGTTTTTTGAAGTGTTAACAACAATTAATGGCACAAAATATGCAATATTTCGTGAAGCTTCCTTGGCATTGGGATTACTAGTTGATAAGAGTAAATGGGTCAACACTCTACCTGCGGCTTCCATATGGACGGCTACAACCGAATTACAGAGTATGTTATGCTCTTTACTTATGTACAATGAAGTGAAACAACCCCAACTGCTTTAGGAAAAGCATTGGAAAGACCTTTTGTGACCTTAAATGAACATTATAGGATGAACAACGAGTAAAAGGAAAAACCTATGCTTATATGAGCTAGAGTTGATTATGAGAAAAAATGGCCATTTGTTGAAGGACAACCCTTCTATGCCATTACAATCCTTAGATATGATAGAAATTAAGTACTTTAACATGATACTCCCTTCATTGAACTCTAAACAAATGAACATCTTTCCTACTATAGTGAATGTTGATAATTCAAGTGAGGTAGGGTGTATGGGAGTGTACAGGACTGTTGGAATTGGTACAATGTATATGTGGAAGGCAATCATGGTTGCCCTTCGATCAAAAGAGGAGATAATTTTGTCAAGTGCACCATGTAGAATAACTGCATTACTACTATGAGTTGGTAAAACCACTCGATGTTCAAGATCCTTATTAATCTTATAGAAGTAACATATTGTTCATTCTTAAAGCATTCTAAACGGGTTGATTTGATTGAACAAACATCATTAGTTATTTGGGCTAGAGCTCCTATGACATATGGTTTTGTGTTTGAGATAGTGGACCGTGCATTGAAGACATTTGTGATCAACAAAATATGATTTTGGAGGAAAGTTGATGTCAATTAGTGGTGATTTTAGGCAAACACTTCCATCACAAAGGCAAGTACAGCAAAATCGTTATAACAACATTATCCCAATCGAATTGTTGGCCTCGCTACCATGTCATGCAACTAATAAACATAAATTTTTGACATATTTGAATTCGTCAAAAATAACATTCATCCATTTAATGTGAGCATATCACCAAAAAAAAATAGGGGTCAAAATGTTAGGAGTAAAATTAAAATACAGGCTCTAAATATTATACCTTTGTAAACTTAGTCAAGCAAGATGCGAAGTCAATTAAAGAAAAAAAAAATGATACACCCCAATAATTCTAAGGTGCATACCTATGTACCATGCTAAGGTATATACCTATATAAGAAGCATCATACAATTGGGCCAAACCTTTATTTCATTTCTCTCAACCCAACAAACATTTTTGTAATTCTTCAGCTCAACCGACTAGAAAAAGATATATTGTAGGGAACAAAAGACATAGTGTAGATAAGAAAAGACACAATATATACAAGAAAAGACACATTGCAAGAAACAAAGGATACATTACAGGAAGGAAAAGGTACACTGTAGAATAGAAAAAATATATTAATGCAAAAAAAAAAGATACACTGCAACATATAGAACATGCGTACACTACACAACTCCAAGGTGTGTATTGTGCTAGATACATACGTTTGCATCTAAGAATTTTCCCATACACCCCCCTTCTTACTCAACTTCACAAAACAAAATCATGAAAATTTAAAAAATCAAATCACGATAGATGGAAAAGTAATGTGAATTCCAGGAGTTGGGAACCCAAAGGGAAAAAATAATGATGATATATAATCCAACTCAAAATGATCAAAGGCTTTTGTTTTTAAGTTAATGCCTTGTTGAGTAGTTACTTCATCAAAATATTGAAATTGGGAGTTACCTATTAATCGTGAAACGCCCCATGTATACCGCTTTGCCAGTTTTTCCTACAATGTAGAGGTTAACAAGTGAAGGTACACTGCTCATATTCCTTCACTATAAAAGAAGAAGACACAACATGAATTTTTTTTTTTAAGTAAGGCAAACTCAAAAGACTCCGGAAGAGATCAACGAATAGAGAGATTGCCAACCAAAAAAAAAAAAAAAAAACAGAAGGAAGGTCAAGGGGGCCACCCCTCCTTGAGTGCCTATAGAAGGTAGGAGGATGTTTCCTTCCAAATCAGATTCAAAGTAACTTGACCTCAAAAGGAGTTAGATCATCAGCATACAGTATCCTGGTCACAAGATCAAGAGTCAAAGCATTAACATATGCTACAGTGACCTTACAATCTTCAGCCATCTCCATCAATCAAAGCAAGGACCCACAAGAGAAATACGGGCCAGTGGGGGTTGTGGCCCCCCTCCCCCTGTTATTTTTTAAAAGAAAACAATTTTTAAAATAGCCCAACAATAGAAATATGTAGGTTAAATTTTTAAGCCCACCATCCAAGAATATATGCATACGGTGGCAGGATTGCGAGGTTGAGTGTGAGTGTGTGGCAGCTTTTTAATTTTAGCCTCCTCTCTCTCTCTCTCCTTCCTCTCTCTCACATCTGTCTACCCTAATTGCTATAGGAAAATTTACCTAATAGTGTTGTTGAAATTACCACTCTTCAGTTTGGTGATTTTCTTACTTAGAGGAGTTGTTTTTGTCTAACACAGTAGGCCCTAATATCTGTTAACGTGGCAGCTTAGGGGGAGAGAGGAAAGTTAATGTGCCAAAGTTGCCCTTCCCCCATTTCGGTCATTTGTTTTCAAAACTAAATTGAGAGAGGTTGAAGAAGGGTGTGAGGGATAAGAGAGTGAGAAACCGAGAGTGAGAAACTGCCAAACAACGATCAAGGGGAAGGGCCACGGTTGAAGGGGACGTGGAGGGAGCGGAAGTCATTCATATCGATAGCGAAGGAGCAACGAAGGTCGCACAATTGTCTCCTTTGTGGATGCTCGTTTGGTGAGGGATCGACGAATTCCACTAAGTTGCTGTTCAGATCTCAAAGGTAAGGGTCTTGTTTATTTAATTGTGTGTAATTTTGTTGGTTATTGTTGTTATATGTGATAGAGGATGTTCAATTTCGGTTTGGATTGGTGAGTGGTAGGGGAGGAGAGGGATTTTGCTGTGTGTTTGGAGTGAATGAAGAACAGTGTTGCTGGTTTGCAAATGTGAAGGAGTTGGAGCATGGGTTGTTGTTGTAGTAGAAAAGGTGGGCATTTGGGCGGAAGACATGCATTGAGTATGTTGTAAGTAGGTTGTATAAGTACAGTATCCCCGAATTGCATAGTGGATAACCTAGGTTGTAGACTGAATGGATGTCGGTGGTGGTGAGGTAGGGAAGGGGTTAACCATGGTGTAATTTATGTGAGTAGTTGGTGGTGGTTATTGTCTAGTGTTTCAAGTGTAGGCATGGTGTAGGATGAGGAGAGGGGTGTGAATTGGTATGCCCTAAAATCTCGAAAAATTCATGTATGTAATCTGGAATAAGCATTGAGTATGGTTGGTAATTGGTTTGCATGATGTGAGTTATGGCAATTGTATATCCCGGGTTAGCAGTAATGTGAATTGTCTTGCATATTGAGGGTGTCCCAGAAGTGACCATGCTATAACCCTGGATGTAGAGGATGGTGTAGGTTGTGTTCCACAGATGGCTATGTGAGTAACCCTGAATTTGCAAGTGTAACCAAGGAAAATTGTCCTGGAAATGGGGTGGCATGTGAAAAGTTTGTTGTACATTAGTATCCTTGTAAATGCAAATGCATATCCCAGGTGATAATATTAGTAATGTGAATTATCTTGCACAATGTGGGTGTCCCAGAAGTGAACATGCTGTAACCCTGGATGTAGAGAATGGTGTAGGTTTTCCAAGTATTCCACAACTGGCCGTGTATGTGCCTAATCCTGAATTTGCAAGTGTGTAACCCAAGACAATTGTCTAGGAAATGTAGGCCTCTCCCAGGGTAAGTGATATGTGAAATGTTAGCTGTACATTAGTATCCCTGTAAATGCGAATGCATGTCCCAGGTTAGAATAGTGGTAATGTGAATTATGTTGCATATTGAGTGTGTCCCAGAAATGACCATGTTATAACCATGGATGTAGAGGATGATGTTTGACTAACCTTGTAAATGCAAATGCATATCCCAGGTGATAATATTAGTAATATGAATTTTACATAATGTGTGTCCCAGAAGTGACCATGCTGTAACCCTAGATGTAGAGGATGGTGTAGGTTTTCCAAGTGTTCCACAAATGGCTGTGTATTTCACTAACTTTGAATTTGCAAGTGTGTAACCCAGGATAAGTGTCTGGGAAATGGAGCCCCTTCCTAGGGTAAGTGATATGTATGAAATGTTTGGTGCACATTAATATACCTGTAAATGCAAAATGCATGTCCCAGGTTAGAATAGTAATGTCAATTGTGTTACATACTGAGGGTGTCCCAAAAGTGGCCATGCTATAACCCTGGATGTAGAGGATATAGGTTTTTAAGTGTTCTACAAATGGCTGTAGATATGACTAACCCTGAATTTGCAAGTTTGTAACCCATGATAATTGTCTGAAAAATGTAGCTTCCTTCTAGGGTAAGTGGCATGTGAAAGTTTGGTGCATTAGTAACCCTATAAATTGCATGTCCCAGGTTAGAATAGAGTAATGTGAATTGTCTTGCATAATGAGGGTATCCCAGATATGAGCATGCTATAACCCTGGATGTAGAGGAAGGTGAAGGTATTCAAGTATTCCACAAATTGGTTGTGTATGTGAGTAACCCTGAATTTGCCACTGTGTAACCTAGGATATATGTATGGATGGTGTGACTTGAAAATGAGTGTCAGTTTTCCATGGCAAGCACATATTAACTTGTATGCAATGGGGGTGTGTATGCTTCCATGTTGAGGGTGCTGGAATGACTTGTTGTGATCGTATCTTGCAGGTTTATAATGAAGAGGACTGTTGGAAAACGAATGAGGGGGCAGGATCGTCAGGTAGTGGAGGTGGTCAACAAGGTTCCTTGATGGATAAGGAGTGGGGAATGTCAACCGGGAGTAAGTATGCGCCTTGGGAGATAGGGAGCAGTACGGAGGGCACTGTATCCATGGTGGATGAGAGTTGTGAAGCTGTTGGAGGCTCGAGTAGCAAGGGTAATGATACGAAAAAGGTACATGCTGATAGTGCTGAGGGTAATGGGAAGGGGAAAAGTCGGAAGAGGAGGAGGGAACCCAGCATGGAGGGTAGGCAGTGGAGGCAGAAGGTAGCTGGAGATGGGTTTATGTTTGATAAGGAGGGAAGGGGTTTGAGGGGCGTAGTTCTAGTTAGTGTGAGGGGAAGGTGTACACTAGAGAAGATATACAAGTTCAACAAGACGCTGGAGCCATACCAGAAGGAAGCGATTGAGGGGACGATATTAAAGCCGATATTGGAGTATCATCCTTTTTCCATGTAGCGGGAGTTGACAGCGACACTGGTGAAGGCGTGGGTGCCGCGGAGGAAAGCCTTCAGGCTTGCTGGGAGGCTCGTGCCCTTCTCAGTTTATGACATCGCCCTGTTCATAGGTTTTCCAGTGACGCCAAGATAGTGGAGCTTGGTGAGGATGATTTGTCTACGACTGCGCTAGCGAGGATGGTACGCCTGCGCATAGCACAGTATGTGACAGAGAAGAGTGATAACCTGAAGAGCGAGAAAGGAAGGAAGAGGCCAGTGTTCAGGAACTACATAAAGGTGATGAAGAAGCTGTTGGATGTGAACAAAGAGCCAGAGAAGCTAAAGCTGTGGCTAAGTCTGTTTGCTTGGAGGGTGATGAGTGGGGTTATGTTCCCGAGAACCCCTTACGGAGCTGCATGGTCTGTGCAGAAGTACATTGAGGACGTTCGCAAAATGAGCGAATATGCGTGGACCGAAACAGTGTAGCGCATGCTCATTGAAGCTGTAGAGGAGATGTAGCGGAAGCTGGAGTGGCCTATTTTCGATGTGCAGATGAATGGATTCTCCCTGCTTATTCAGGTCAGAGTTCATTAGGGTGAAGTAAGTACGTGAAGTGTTCTAAAGTTGAACACGCTGGCGAAATAGCGGATGATGCAGCAGTGACTCCATGCCGAGAAGATAATGTTAGTGCACAGAAGCCCGCACGAGAACAGCAGCAGCCAGCGCCGGAGGTTGGAGAGCCAGGTGCAATGCCCGTACCGTATGTTGGGGAGGCAGTAGCGAGTACAGATGGTCCAGGTCCAGCCGTGGCAGAGGTGTATATAGGAGGTGCTTCGGCAGTAGGGGAGGGTGAGTGCACGCCACCTGCATCTTCTGCTGCAAATGACGAGGATTGTACACATGTCGTGACGGATGGGGGGAAACTACGGCAACGGATGATCCCGGGATGGAGTCCGTGCACCATGCACCACCAACTACAACAGACAGCGCTGCTGCTGATCATAAGGCATGTGTGCAGCCCCCGGTGGGTGACTTCGGAGATAGGGTGACTACTCCGAAGTAGGATAGAGAGATACCAGGGGAGACTGAGCGGACGAGTCCTGATGCAGACGATGTCGGGTGCAGGGATGATGGTGGTGGAAACAATTCCAACATCGTCACTCGTATAAGGAGGAAGCCTCGAAGTTGAAAAACTGACCGTAGTTCATGGCAGCCCATTCACTGACCCAACTCGTCTCTCTGGTGCTCGGAAGAGCAAGAAGGAGATGAAGGAAGGGGTGACGGGTGTGGATGAGCCACATGCTGTAGATGAACCTAGTGAAGGAAGCGTGGACCCACCTGTTCTTAACGTACAGCCCCTTTTAGTAGAAGGGTCAGGCATCGGCCCCAGTATGGAGGAGTTAAACAAGATAAAGTTGACCAAACAGGTAATGGTCAAATTTGCCTGCATGTGATTTGTTGTCTGTGTACTTGAAATGTGTCACTCATGGTTGCATATTATGCAGGTGTTGGTAGGTTATATTTCCGCGCCCTTGTCAGTAACAGAGATTGAGTTGGTGACCAAGGTCAGGACTAGGCCTAAGGGCGTAAAATGCCAGACAGTGGTAAGTACAGGGGAGGCGGGCTTGTAGTTTTCTGTGCGTAACAGTGTTACTTTGTGCTTGACATGTGTGCTGACATTGACGGACAGGGAGGAGGACATGCCAGAGTGTCTGCCGAAGCTCGTGCCGGCAAGTTGGTTAAGGGGCTTCATCCATGTGGTTCCAAATGGGGGAGCCGGGGACAGGTCTGGCAAGTATTGTATTAGAAACCTTGTGATGGACTTGTTCATCGAGCTCCTGCATAGGCAGCAGCACACCTACCCCAACTTGTGCTGGATGTCGATGTTTTTAAAGCACCACACGAGTGTATGAAGCCATGACTATGGACATCTACTCAAAACCACCCTTGTTCATATGTACAGTGAATGTCACTGACTCTTGTGTGTCTCTCGTAGGTGACCTTGCACAACAAGGGGCGTATCTCGGGCGTTATATGGGATAACTTCAAAGCCACCCCTCAGTCGGACGTACGCTATGTAAGACACCACCAACTTTTTTCATTGCAAGCACATTGACGGATTTCTGTAATGAACATGTAGCGAGCTGCTATTGAGTGTAGGTGTTCATGCCCCAGCTGGAGACAACTGACGGGCACTGGTTGCTGCTTATTGCAGACTTACAAGAGCATTCCTTTCTCGTGTACGATTCGCTGCCCAGTCTAGCGGTGAAGACCAGGCGGGAACTGCTCGATAGCACGGTGAGTCGTTTATGTGTGTTGTGGTTGGTGCTTTAACTGTGTGTTTCATTTCAACCGACGTGATTCGGTCCTTATGCACTACCTTACTTACGTTGTTGACAATGTACGCATGATCTTATTTAAGCCGGGTTAGTGACATTACTGTTTGTTTGCTTGGACAGTGGACATGATTGCGGGGTGTTTGTCATGGCTTTCATGGACTTGCTGTCCCTTAAAGCGGATGGGTTCGAGTTCGACCAAGATTGTGTGGTGCATTACAGGGACAAGTGCCTGCTTAGCTTTATCCAGGGCCTGGACAACATCTATGAGGTTTGTTTCCCACTTATCCAATCTTATGACATATGCAAAGTCGAGCACGTATTCGTTGATGGTTGCATGTGAACTGCAGGTTTGCCTCCCCCCTAGTGGTTCTCACCGTGGGCATTGACGGAGGGTCCTTCTGGCGCACCTTTGGTGACATTGTTCAGTTGTTGGTTGGTGGTTTGTTATTATTTGTTGTCTATTTTTTCACATCAGTCACTTCCTTTATTCAGCTGTGGACTGTTGTACTTTATTAAGTTGTGTGGATGTATTCATATCAGTGGATCAGTGACCCACTGGAGTTGGCCTATTTCAGTTGTATACCTCCATTGTATCTACGTATGTATAACCTCAATTAGTCAGTTCCAGGACCGGGTTAGATGCAGAACTTGCATTGTACATTATTTACTCATGGTTGCTGCTCATGTACATCTTGGGATATGCAGTTGATGTTGTTGGGCTAATGAGAAACTGCATCGTATCGTGCATCCTGTGTATGAGTAACCTTGGTTGTTAACCACAGTTCTTTGGGATATTGGCAGCATCTTTCACAAATGCATCCGAGAGCACCTTCTCAACTGTAGTTGGTAAGGAACTTTTGTTTACCCAATCCAAGCTAGTTAAAGGGATTGGAATGTAGTGTACGTTTCTGCATTTGGTATGTACATTACCTTGGTTAGTGACATTGGGGGTTTGAGGATATTGCCACCTGCTTAGTTCTAGCGGTTATGCAGAACATATCCTAACCTACCGTACGGAGATCTTGGGTTTAGTAGCAGTATATCTGGGGATACTGAACTGGTGCACGTCCATGATCTCGTTATTATCACATACACAACCCGGGTTAGTCTCCCTTATTATCTAGGTTACTGACATGTTCGACTTATATGGAGCAGAGGTGGTTATATACATAACTCGGGTTGCTCACATTTATTGTCTAGTATGTTTATTTGCTTTAACAAAATTGTTCTGTTATTGTGAATTCCACACCCCGAGTTAGTGTCCTTTGTTTGGTGGGATACTGATTACATGCACAACGCTCCTGTTATTATTATTCCCACAACTTGGGTTAGTCTCCGTTATAATCTGGGCTACTAACATGTTAGACGTCTATGATTAGAGGTGGTTATATCCACAACCCCGATTACTGACGTATATTGCGTGGGATGCTGATATGGGGCACGTCAATTGCCCCGTTATTGATGCATCCACATCCTAGGGTAGTGAAGTTTATTTAGTGGGATACTGACATATTGAGGTATCCAACTGTTGAAATTGCACACCCGGGTTGGTCATTAGGGTTGGTTGACCATTTTGTGGGGTACTGCCCATATTCCACCTCTTTCACGGTGGGTGGGAAATGTTGTGGGATATTTATTTGTTGCAGGGAAATGGTCATGTTATTCTCATACCCACACACAGACACCATTGCAATCGAATAGATAACCTATCTTGTACACATACAACACATGAGGATGCTTACATGGAACTCTCCACAACCATAGCAGGTGGGGAACTACTACATACCCACCCATAGACACCATTGTATAAGGTGGATGTACAAAAAGTTGAAGTTGAGGATAACAATTGTAACATACTGAAATTTTGCGCTTAAGTGGTGCAGTAAACTTCCAACATGTGACACAAAACATCCTGGGATATGCAGCTGAGGAGTACAACTATATGAACATATTCCCAATGGCTTATGTTGACGTAGTGACAAACCCAAAAAACGTGTACCCCATTACCCGGGAAATGAGATTATATGAGGACACCTGTGAATATCATCACATACGTGATAACCGCGGTGACGCATATACACAAGCTCATTAGTTGACCTCTAATGCCGTCGTTAATGAGTTGCTCCACACCCATTTCGGCATCCATGTACCGGCGAAGAGTAGCTGTGGCAGTCAACAAATCAGTACGCAATGATTGGTTCTCCGCTTGAAGGTTTCTAACAGATATCTTCTCAGCCCAAGTTAGGCGATCATCCACCCACTGAAAGTGCTTACACTTCCTCTACATCACATGGAAAACGCACATGTAACTACAAATGACAACGTATGTGTGGACGTAATAACATATACAAGCGTATAAAATTTTGTGGATGGATTCAGTACCTTGTAGCAGACCGAGTGCCTCCGACATTTGTCGCCCTGAGCAGGGATGATGTCAGCAGCCCAATCACAGTCGCAATATATGACCAACTCAGTGTCTTAGTCGGAAGTCATTGTCATTAGTATGTGTCAGTAGGTTGGTTGTGTTTGTAATTGTGGTTGGTATGGGTTGGGTGTACCAACCTCTCTCTAGAATGCTTAACTGTGGGGGAGATTTTTGCTGCATTGAATTGGGTTTGGAAGTTGGTGGCCACTAAATAGGAAAATTATGATTGACCCAGAGTGGGTCAGTCTATGATGGAAATGTTTTCGGCGGGACTTTTTCCCTCCAAAATGGGAGTGGCTATCCCGCCAATCCCATATCATGATTAGTGTTGGGGGGCCCCTCTTTTTTGGTTGACATCAGACATGTACTTCCCAATTATGAAGTGGGGAGCTCCCTAAAATGTGGCTCCGCTTAACACCATGTCCATCACAATCAAGTGCACACAAACTTTGCAAATGTTTGGCCAACAAAGTTGGCTTAGTCAATTTCCACACAATTGTACTTGTTTTATTGTTGGTTAAGCACACCCCATTTACGTGCAACTTTAGGTGCGACTCAATTAACGGCGCCATAGACGAAGTAACCAATATAGCAGTTCACATATCATAACTTTCATGACAATCTTGCAAGTTCCCCTACGCACACCTTACATACAATAAATACACATTTTGTACGTACCACGTACCAGATTTCACCATTACATTTCATATAACAACTCGAGAATATTATATACATGTGACATACTAGTCACATTGCGATCCCAAAAAACAACCGGGATGGCACGACTTACGATGATAAAAAATAGGACTGCATCTCTTCCATGTACATGGTTTGGCAGGTCGCGATTGTAAAAAAAAAGAAAACAACCCCCATGTCACCACTTCAGCGCAAACATATAACTCGGGTTAAGAACAGCGAACGCCATCCCCAAAAAATAGGGAAAGGATCATTCAGCACCCATCATCCCTGGACGCCTACATCTAACGGATGCAGAACGCAAGCAGGATTGCGATTGCCGCCACAGCAACTCCGAGTAACTTCCGCAGCGTGTCCACTTCTGCTCGGCCTTCAGCGTCCATGCGCATGTCCTCTTCCCGACTCCAAAGTTGGGCACTGCGGTCATCTAGAACTCAGTCCCTCTCCAGTGCACTTACACGTAGAAGGTCGTCTATCACCTCCTTCGCCCGTTCCGGGAAGTCCGGGTCAATCAAACAAAAGTAGTCACAGGCGACTTCATCCTACACCTAACCACAGGCAGTACACAACGGCCACAAAGCTAGAACCTTAGGGTGGATAGAGTTGGGTAAGTGCTAATGAACTACAGCTGTGTGGAAAATGTCGATAGAGGACTTACCCTTTTCGGACAACGGGCATACCGTCGCCGATATGGACCGTCACCTTCGAATATGTCCACATCCAGCCCACATTTGCATATGTACATCTCTATTGCACAATAATCGCATGTGAACTCTGACTGAGTTGTCACTTAGGGAAGCCAGGTTGATTGGTTAGGCGAACACAGTGGCAGCTAACTTATGCGTTGTAGCTGAACCCCCCAATTTAGTGTAGTCGTTCACGACAAGTTGCCATTCCAGCTTTATATAACAACGTGTACCCCCTACATTATATCCTCCAACCACAAAATAGAATATGGCATTTAATTTATGTGGTGTACTGCTACTACATTACACTTGCCTCTGACATATTGTGCTCACTTAATAGAACCCCTCCCTTTCATTTATGGTGGTTGGTTACAATAGTGACGTTTGACGTGGAACTCCATTGGCCTCATTAAACCACTACCACCCATATCCCATGTTTACAACACATATAACCTGGGATGCATATTAATAGTTTCCAGTATACCCTTTACATATGTTGTGTGCAATGGAAATGCATTAACTTCATGGCTGGGGATACATTGACATTCTGTAATTTAAATATCCCGGGATAATCCCCCAAATTTCGGGGCTGTTGATGGGTTCCTAATGTCGCAATTTCAATCCATACATGATAAAGATTACATTATCCATTGCAAAAGTTGTTACATATATTGGGCAAAAGGTTGCCCTCCACTAGTGTTTTGAATGGACTTACGTTACTTCCTACTGCAACTCGGACATGCGAAAGTTCTAAAATGACCCTGTCGTATGCGTGATGTGACGAGCACATACAAATGGTAAAGAACATCGCCGTCCACGTCATCATACTCGACATCTACTACTATCCATGGATGCGCTGACAACGGTTTCAACGTTGGTTACACGCAGGGTACTTATACTAAGCCCTGCATAACAAAGGTTGTGAAGTTATGATGTATATATGTGAACATCTTACTAAATGGATATAATTCCAAACTGAGTGTCAGATGCTTCATTGGGGTACGTACCTTCACAATACAAGACATGTCCGTGTCATGCCCAGTGAAGCCACACACTTCCACTTTGGAGCTGTACCAGAGAATGGCAAACCCCCCAAGAAAACCAAGGGGTTCCCTTTAGTTATAGTTGAGGTTGTGCGCCTCGTCAAGGAGCGTTCGCGCATTACGACTACCAATACGTGTGTCTATAAGTACCACCACATATACCCCCCTAATTGACGTCATAGTGAATAGGTTGGGTCGGAAGGAAGCTTGTGCGAGCCCTCGGCAGTTCCATACGTAAATGCGTACCTCTTGACATGTCACCGGTGGTACGCTTGATGTGAAACCGCAGTGGTATGCAGTTGTCGCATTCGACACTTCATACATGACACTGTTTAACTCATTCAGGGTGGTCAACCTAATATTCAACTGTGCTGCTTCTCGGCCCGATGGGAGGGTAAACAAGTATGTGTCATCCGTCCAGCCCCCGTAACGGACGGTGTTCACAACCGAGGTCACTTCGCTTAGAAGTTGTGGAATGAATGTCGGGGCTGGCATCGGGTCAATGTCATATGCTCCAAACAGAAGCAACGACGTCCATCTGCCCATAGTTGTTCTTTCCACTCCTGTGGCCAGTTTGGATCAAACTCCCGAACGAGGGGGACTTATCCGAGGAGAAGTCAACCATATGGCAGCAAACACTATAGGTTCTTCAACTTCTTCCGCTCAGATGGATTGAAATCACCCCATAACCACACAGGGAAGTCCATGAAGGTTTGGAGGGAGACGTTGTCAAGGGGACAGAAGTGACCCCCTTGAACCCACCCAAGGGTTGGTAGGGATTGATTAAATATATCAAGGTTAGCCATATTGATGTGGAAATGATGGTTACGAACGATTGCGTATATTGTGTGTGTCAGTACTGTGGGTGTCACTAAGGCCTTATGTAGAGGACGATGTCATAAATGATTTCACCTACCTACACCCACCCCCACCTACCTGGGTCCTTTTGTTATTAAGTTCAATGCTAACTATGTACCCCGACCTAGTCAGAATTGGTAGTTATAGTAACTGTTAACAGTGCCATTACTCCGGTCCAATGTGTCAGTTTATGTTCTGGACATGTTATTAGGTGGAAGTACATTCGAAAATGGCATTCACTTCGGCGTCCACATCCATTATTTGGTACGATCACTCCCACCATCATAGCAGATGACTCCCATTGACTGAGATGTGTGTCCCCCATCCCATTACTTGGTAGTTGTTTAGTGGTATGCTCCAGTTGTTGGATGGAAATCCCCCCTAACCCGGGGTTCTTATAATTCTACTGTACTGCCTCTTTAAGTAATGCGTACTAATGTTCTTGCACTGAATTCATTTCTTCCACCCACCTTCCCCACCTAATTGTCTTGAACTTCACACTTGCACTGACCACATTAATTACCCTCCCATCATAAGCGATAACCACGGTAGTGTACACCTACTAATTCGTATATATATCCTGGGATATGTATTTAAACAGGCCAGTATGCATACCCCGCTTATCCCGATACAATCCCGGGATATTCATATCCACATCTCAATTCAAAGCCCTCATGTACCTAAGGGAAAAACAAAGGGAAAACCACAACTAGAATACACTGGTGATGTAAATTACACAAGAGTTTGCTGTTTATATACATGAACGGTTTGCAACCATATATTTCTACACTACCAGTACGCAGGGGAAGTGAAGCTCATAAAACTCTAACTGCATTCATATGAATCTGTCATTGCCCAGCATCCCAACTGCGACCAAAACACGAACACCTATACCACCACACAGCATTGCTAAATAATTAGTTACGATTACTGTTTATGTACATTAACTGGCACAAGGTGGCCAATTATGTTAACAACCCACATTCGTGGCAGAACTATCCCGGGATGTAAGCAAGGAAATGACATGTTACCTTTATATTATGCCTCCTCGATGTAGTTGCCTTCAAATAAATCCTACACGGGCACAACAATAGTTGTCTCATATGCATTGAAATCAGCACACGGATTCTTGCACATGTTTCTGTAGTGTCTAACCTCTCTGCATTTTGAGCACTTTCGGAGCTGGACGCCTTGCCTTTGAGATTCAATTCGCCTCTTTCATGGCATGCCTTGCGGACGTGGGTTCAATGGTGGAAGGATTCTTCGGTTATATCCATCATCCAATGCTTCCCCGCTTACAACCAGACTTGCGGCGTTATCCACAGTTGCAGAATCATGTGTCTCCATTGGATGTATGCTGTTTTTGTAAATCGTACTCTGACTGCCCACCTTGTAACAGTCGCTGACATAATTATACACCCACAACTTCTGCTTGTGAATGACTGTCATTGCATATGCACGCGGTAGGCCCTTTAACTGCCACCATTTACAGCTACATTTCCTTTCTGCTAGGTTCACCACTAGGCTACAATTGTTCGTCAGGAGTACACTATACTCTCTAATGGCTGTGTTAAATAGCTTCACATCTACTATGGAACCAATGTTGGCCAGTGTCTTCCTCAACTTCTTCTTAATTCTGTCACCTACACCATTTTTTCACTTTTCGAGCTCCATTTTCTGCTTATCGACTTTCAAACCGAGCTTCTGTATATGCCCACTAACAAGCCACAGGATTGACATATGCCGTAATGAACACATCTAGTTGTTCCAGCTCTCCACAGCATTGTTATCCAACCTACCCCACCTCTCCTTTATGAATGTTGATTGCGCTCATCGTTCGGGCTCATTACACTCCACCCAAGCTGTCAACTGCGGTTTGTATTTCCTCAACGCCTCCACTGCAACTCCATATTCAACCCCCTTAGGGCGTACGCAATCCTATTGAACACCTCCTTCAATAACTCCTTTAATCCCTATCGTCAGATCCCTATCTTTCCCATGTACGTCAGAAAGTTCTCCCGCACGTGCCGCAAATAGTAGCTGTGGTTCTCAATTCCAAACAACCTCGACACCGCAGAGAGTAACCCCTGATTCCAATCACTCATGATCACAGGTTGCATTCCGCTCACACATTCGCATAGTACGGTCAAAACCAGAACCACTCATCGACGTTCTCTACGGACACAACTGCATATGCAACGTCGAACAAGTGGTCATCCGCATCAAGTGCAACCGCTGATAGTATAGTCTCCTTATACGGCTCATTCAAATGAGCTCCATCTACAAACAATATCTTCCTACACCCAAGTATGAAACCATTCAATGATGCACCATGTACAACAAACATACGCTTGAACCTGGATCCTTGCAGCTCACAGAATGCTCTTGAATCAGGTTTTGCCCTTACAATAGCTACACATATCTAGGGCAACAGCTTGTAATGGTCTTCCGGTCTTCCGTTTGCTAGCAACCGCACATACTCATGATCCCTCCAACACTGCATATATGATACCTTCACTCCCATCTCCAGCTGCAAATCCTTCAATATCTCTGGGGGTGTGTAACTATCACTTAATCGAACCTTCCCTTTAATGAGAGTACTAAGTAGACTCACTCGCATTCGCCTTCTCCCCCACTTCCCCATTTGGCACTCAGCTCCCATGCTGTGCGCGTACCCTGGTTCAAACTCCTTCACATACATTCCACCTCTTTTTAGGTGGCCCCTCACACAGATGTAAAGCCCACACCCTTCTGTAGTGCACTTCATAGCAATTCGTTACCGACAATTTCGTACATACTATACTCAAATCGGTTCGCTATGGCATACTTCCAAATACTTATCTTCACCTCACTCGCAGAGGCACACACCTAACCCTTTGCTTTGATTTCATTCTTCTATATCAGCATCCTCTTTCAGTATGCCTGCACTTGCACCCCCGATATTAGCCACACTACACCATCCCCTGCTTCATCATCGTCAAAGTTGGAGCTTGAATCACCAGATTCGTCCTCAGGTATATTAAGCGATACACAGCTCCTTATCACCTTCATACCTTCCTCCACTACAGCTGCCTCATCAACCTTCTCTCCTTCTCCTATATTTCCTTCTGTAGCATCCTTGCATATCATACATCAACTCACATATGATCACTCATTATTTGTAAGTACTGTAAATTATGACCCACACCCACATGCTTGTTGGTATGAATGATTCTTACCTTATAATATGGTCTGCAACCACTCCCCCGTCCACCCCGCATGTAACATCACCACCATTGATAGTTGCTCCACCCCTCCCACGATCACTGTAGCCACCCCCCCTCCACTGCCCTTTATACGCTTCATTTCCATGTACCCATCCCACACACGGACCCTCACTCCCTGCCACATACAAGTAAGCGTACTCATCGTTCCCCTTCATCAACTTCTTAACATCACCATCTCATCCCAATGGCAACAACTCAAATCGATTACACTTCAAACTATACCACATTCGCTGACCCCGTACACCCCCCATTGCCTCCTCCACTAATCGCAACACTTCAAGCACTCCTATGTTCTCCTTCACCCATACACAGTCTTTCCTCCCCCCTGGTAACATAACTTCCCCTCCCCCGGACCTTCCTCTAACAACCTCCCCAGCATATATACAATGTCATCTCCCTGCCATAACCACCACCTCCAATGGCATTCTCACCTTCCATTGTGCTGTACACTAACGATCACCTACACACACATGCATATTTGTCAGCAACAGCTCCACACATAAGGTATATACCACATTCACGCCCCAAAATATCTCATCACAACTTCACATACACCACTAACTTGGGTTCCAACAAATTATCAAACTCAAGTCCCAATTCAACCCAAGCACATGAGACTGTCTTCCCTACATACGTCCGGTCAATAGTTCCTTATCCATTGTTCCCCGCCCTACAGGTAACCCGGGTTAGTCATCACCGATACCCGGGTTATCCACTAGTATGTCATCCGTTATTCAGTACGCAATTACGGCTCATTAATGCAAATAAAGATACACACCCTGACCCACTTAACTACACCTACCCACCTCAATTACAAGCATTCTACACATCTATTACTGCAGACCAGTGCTCCAAACATGTTCATGCACAACTTCTACAGCAATTAGCGCAGGTTACTCAATACGTATTACCGGGTTCACCACTCTTACTTTCTGGAATTTTCATTATGCATTTACGAGGTTAACCATTTCACATCTATTGCACAACTAAACTAGCCCTACTGTAATTGTTATCCCGGGTTATTCAATACACATATTCGGGATAACCACTATAGAGCATCATACATTCAGCACCACGAGCACACGACAATTGTATACATCAATTTAGTCCAAGCCCTAACTACCCAAACGTACACAAACCCCACCTCTCCAGCCTCATCACCCAAACCCTAAACCCTCTTCAACAGCACAGCAATAGAAACCCCCCCCCCAAATGTCGACATTTCCAATTGCACGTATAAACTAACATACAAGTTACATAACTGATTAACTCACTAACTTGTGTTCAGTGCAAACAAGGAGTCATCCACAGCTCACCACCAACACAACATGCACAGTGCTCCACTGCCTCTAGCCCTTCACTCTCTTTCGATCCTTCAGAAAATTGACATCTTTCATAATTTGTGAAGCTCCTTTCTCCACCTTCAGTTTACATCCCACCCACACCTATCTCTTCCTCCACCATTGACGACTTGGACAAGCTCAGAGAATTGGTGAGTCCCCTTTGTGGGTGTCTTCTACAGCAAGCTATGAGATCTCATCTCTTTCTTCAGCTTGCTTTTCCCCCTATTGCAAAGAGTTCATTAAGGGCCTTACCGTCTTTACACATACAAGAAATGACCCCCTCAAAAGATGTGTTAGACAAACATAACACCTCTAAGTAAGAAAAGCCATAAATGAAAAAGTGTTAATTGAAACAACACTATTAAGTAAATTTCTCATTGCTATAAAGGATCTGTCAAAGAGGCCTTCTATTTTTTTTGGATTTTGTTGATTGATTAACTAAAGCAACTAAATAAGGACAAAGGCTGAGACTCTTTTAACAATAAAACTCAAAAGGCTGACCAAGCTTTTAAAGGTATGTGAACACACTTGCTTTTTAATTGATAGAATAGTCTTGAATCCAGGAAGCTAATGCATTTGCTTTTTCATTGCATCGATCCCACTTATATTGTAAATATCGGTAGTTTTATTACTTTTTAATTTATTCAAGCCATACTTTGATATTATGAGGCTGCTTCCTAGTCATTTAATTTAACTCTCTCTTACGGATGTAAGGTGAGGGCCCAATAATAAATTATTAACATGCCTAACTAATCTATTTTTTAGTGTTTGGCTAACCGAAGTTGATTTAATTTAAATCTGCATTAATAATTTGATATTATTCAATTAATTTAATGAATCAAATAATATACTATAGGTCAATTAAAACTATGTCAAAATGAACAATTGACTTCCTTTTCGAGAAACAAGTAAAGGGAGATCTTCCTAAGGATAATGAAGAAAGTAGTGAAAAAGGTGTTGGTTTTGGACATACAAAGGATGAGCCAACTGCTCAAATGAATCCCAGTGGACCCAATTAATCCAATTTATGTGACAAACACTCCGAACCCCCTTATAAGTCTCCAAGAATTGAATTTGGTGGTTCAGATCACAACTCTTTAGTATGTGATTAGGTCAATTTACACCCATTGATAGTTACCCTATACAGGGGCGGATTTAAGGGCGCCATTGGGGGTTGTGTCAATGTAAAATATGAATTGTAACATTATGAGCTAGATATTCTAAGTCATTCACATTTGCAAAACATGAGTAGTGTTGTTGATTTATGCGAAGGGTTGACTATGATTGGAAAATCTGCCAGTTATCCTTTGCTTAATAGACTGCTTCGTTTGATTCTAACTCTTCCGGTTTCAACTGCTACTACTGAAAGAGCCTTTTGTGTTATGGAGATCATCAAAACAACCTTTCGTAATAGATTGGAAGGTGACTTTTTGACAAATTATATAATTTTTTACATAGAGAAGGAAATTGCTAAAAACTTGTCATAGACATGATAATAGATGATTTTTTTTTTTAAGATTAAAGCAAGAAGAACACCGCTACAATAATAAGGTATGATTTTTTTTTGGTTCCATTTAAAAATACACGTCTTTTTATATCTTGTTTTTTCTAACTTTTTTTTTTTGAAATATTTTGAATGATGGGTGCAGATGTGTATGCTTTTTTCTAAGAGTAATATGAGGTTACAAGTCCTACTTATTATGACCTAAGAACTCTCTTCCAAGAAGAGGACTTGCCAGCTGTCATCCTACAAGGCCATATTACCAAGGATGATCAGGCTGAAAATATGTCAGTCTTAGTAACTAGCACTCTCAGCCTCAAGGAACAAATGTAAGAGCTGTAAAAGAATCTTATGGAAAAGGAGGTTGTAATTGAACCTCACTGCTTACCCTGAAAAGAGCGAGTGCAAAAAACTAATGAAGTTAGCAATAGCAATATGGTTATCACTTCGTAAAATATCAAGAAGTTGATAGCTTAAGAGATCAGAGAGCGCGAAGTAGTCATGCATCCTCGGTGTTGGGATATAGGAATCCATACCCAAGTCATTATAACTCATCTCCTTTCCCTAAGGGATATGAGAAGCCAAATTTTGAAAATTCAATGGAATAAACAGGTTACCCCTATGAACATTTGGCCCATTTCTACCTAGCATGTGGGGAAACTGCCTTAAATGATGCGTTATTGATCAGGCAGTTCATATAGTCTCTTAAAGGGCCAGCTTTTATGTGGTATGCTTAGCTTCAACACGGATCAATTTACACTTGGGGTGACCTCCAAAGTGTATTTCTAGCTCAATTCATAAGTTCAAAACAAAATGTTTCTATGACAGACCTTGCTGACATGCATTATAGGTTAAACAAGATTGTGCATGACTTCATTACGAGGTGGAGGAGTCCAATCTTGCAATGCTTAGAAAGCTAAGCAAGCAATGGACAGTCCAAATGTGTTGTACCAACTCAGACCCTTAAATTTCCAGATACATTGGCACCACTAAGACTAAAAACTTTGATCCCCTCGTTTCTAAGGTAAGCAATATGGAAAGATAACTTGCCCATCAAATACACACAACCTAAGAAGGAAGAAAACAAAAGGCTAACCAAGAAAGGAGATTTAATGACTACTTTTATCGAAACAAGCCTAAAGCCAACCAATGGTGGAATCATCAACAAAAAGGGTAAAGGCAAGCAAAAGGAAGAAGGTCGATGACTCACCCCTAAGAATGAAAGGAAAAGAAGTATCCTTTCAATGATGATGATGTTCAAGGGATATTTGATGAGCTTATAGTTGTAAAAACCATCAACCTTCCTTAGCCAAAGGGCCTATTGAAGTTAATAGGACAAATGATCCTAAGTATTACCCATACCATTAGATCATTAGTCACGTTATAAACGATTGTCATGTCTTAAAAGACATAATTGAAAGGGGAGAAATTGAGATAAAGGCGGCTCCATCTAAAGGACCTACTACCTTGTCGAATGAAACCTCAATGGTTAAAAACATGAATCTCGTCCATCATCCTTAAAAAACTCATGAAAGGATCCCAATGGTGTCATTACCACCTCATGTGGTCCCTATCAAATTCATTGTCAACGATGATATGGCAATAGTGTAGGCATATCTAGATATGCCTCATCCTTTGTAAGGAGCACCTACCCTGTAGAGCCCTATTTAGTATACATCCAGACGCGACACGGATCGAAGATCGGGGTAGATAAGATCGAACCAGCCTAGACCGAGGCCATTCGGTTCGCTCCTCTGTCCTTTCTTTTATCCTTTTTGGTCTTCAGTCAGGTTTGGGTCTGAACCAGGTGGAGTGGAGAACTGGCCCAGGATAGATTAAAGTTAGGGTTTTTTGTTTTGAAGCACTTGAATTTTGCCCTGCTCAATGCCCAATTCACTGCATCTGGTTATCTCACTTCACTTGCTTAGTTACTCCCTCCCAGTCCTAGACTCCGAGTCATGAATTCTGCCCTCTGACTCTCTTCTTACTTTTTGTCACGGCCGGTGGTCTTCGACTTTGACTTGCTGTGAACTGTGACTCACCATTCAATGCGACTACCGCGACTCTATGCCCTCACTCTTCCGCTACTTTGCTTCGCATCTTCTTTTCCATCAGCTGACGCTAGCTCACAAGTCACAACTCCATACTAGTGACTAGTTATTCATGGTAAGTAATCTCTCTTAGCATCTATACAATCCCCTAATTAGACATTAAATATTAAATGAATTGGGGGAAGGGGTTTCATATATTAATTTGACATTTAAATAATTAGATTTGACGTATGATTTATGAATTATGATAATGAGTGGTTTCTGGTTTTAAATTCAATTGTGAGCTATGTTTCCATCAAGCTGTTGAACCATGAAGTTGCAAATGGCAATCTGCTGAGTTGGGTTCTGATGAATATTGTTTGAGATTGTAACTATTAATTGCAAATACAACATAAAATGACCCACAGTAAAAGGTTAAAATAAGATTCTCGATTAGGAACTCTGGTTTTTTCAACTGAAAGTGAAAAATCATAATAACAATTAGCAAAGGACTTCCCTCCAGGTTCTCATATCACAAGGGTAGCAAATTGTTAGAAGGTTAGAACTTAATTCCAAACCATCCCCCAACTGTAATTACAATCGTATAATGTTTTGTTGTTTCAATTTTTTTATGCTTATTGTTTCTTTGATTTTTTTAGTTGTGTTTGCATTTTTCATAGTACAAATGCCTAATTTCACACTTGCACATTTAATTAATAGGTTGATATAATTGATTTAATGTTTTGTCTTGTGTTTATGCTAATTTGAAGTTACTTTCTTGATCAGCTATTTGTAACTTCTATTAAATATTAAATAAAACCCATAATGTAAGAGCTCAAAAGGCCCAAAAGATAGCCTGTACACTTTTGTAAATCAGAAGCCTACTAGCCCAGTGGCCTAGCCCATTTGAGATTGATCCAAAGTCAGCCTAATCCCGATTCGATCAGGTTTGCTTGGTTTGGACCAACTATGGACTGGTTCGATCCTCTGTCCTCTATGTGAGCCTTACTGGATCTTTGGTCTGGTTCGGTCCTACAGGACTGATGAACAGTCCTAACTTTATCCGACGAACAGTCCTAACCAACTTTAGTATGAGGTCATTTCGGCAGGGAGTGGGTTGACCTTCTCAGTCTCTAGGAGTCAAAATGCAAGAACTAAATCCACCACAAAAGAAAAATAAGAAAAACAAAAAGAAGAGATCGAAGGCAAAAAAGACACTGATTAAGACCCCTTTTACTTTACGTGATTACATCCCTAAGGTTTCTTCGGCAGTGATTCATCTGAGGATGACAATGCTTAAGAAGATGAAGTGGTGCAATGATGTAAGTTACCATGGGCCAATGATTAGGAACAGGTGAACACCACTCTAGCAAACACGACTCAACAAGTGGATTAAGCGACTCTTCAGTCCAGTCATCAACTCCAATTGCTAAAATCATCAGCAAAAGAAAAGAATAAAGAAATGACACCAAAGAAACTACCAACATTGAGAAATGCTAAAGAACAAAATGGAAAAGAAGCATGCTCGTCAATCCCCAATGGCAAAGATTCCACTAAGGACATAGTGGTGACTAAAAAGCCTAAAAAGGATCTTCCTATCCCAATCCCTTTCTAGGTTTGTCAAGGTCTCATAAAGGGTAAAAACAGGGTTTGTTATAACCTGATTCACCTCTCAAGCAAATCCTAGTGCACCTAAGTATTGTTGATGTTTTGTGAAAGGACCTAAGAAGGGCACTCATTCAAGCATTAATGGACCCTAATGATTATAAGGATCAAGTCAACCCGATTGAAGTAGATGAGGTGATGTCTTCTCCTTTAAACTAGTATGCTTGCATTACATGCCTTGCATAACATTGTTTGATGAAGACCTGTAGTTGGGCCCAAAAATCACAATAGGCCTTTATATGTCACTGGTGTAATCAAGGATAACAGGATAAATCAGATCCTACTTGATAGTGGTTTTGCAGTCAACCTTGTTTGATTAATGGGTGTTAAGAGTGATAAGGATAATGCCGAATCAGTTGTCCCGACATTGCTCATAATATAAGGTTTTAATCAGGTAAGGCAGAAAGTCTTAGGTACTATTGCTTTGAAAGTTGAGTTAGATAACCTCTACACATATGCTCTCTTTCATGTGATAGACGTGAACATCTCCTGTAATGCCCTACTTGTGCAACAATGGCTTCATAAAAGCAAGGCTATTGCTTTAACTCCTCACCAATATTTGAAATACATTGATCACCATGGCAATAAGAAGATTATTTAAGGGGAAGGAAATCCTTTTCATGGAAAAGACGTCAATTATGTTGATGCCAAATTTTATAAATCGGTAGATTTTGGAATCTTCAAAGTCCCTTTAAGGGGCAGTGGAAAAGAAAAGGCCAAGGCTCTTACATTGCCTTAGAAGGTCATTCGGGTTTTCAACATTTATGCTAATGAAGGTAAGGAGCATCAAGCCCCATAATCAAAGGTGTTATTCATAGACACAGCAAAGGATAAAAGAAAAGCTGGCCAAAGGCCTTGACACTGTAGAGGGAATTGTGAACTCCCTTGCTACAGGCTGATCTTTTCCCCTCCTAAGAAATGGTTGGTCGGTACCCAAAGAAATTTGGTCATAAGAACATCAGTTGGGAACAAGAAAGTGGTCTTAAGAGGGAACTCTTCAAATACTCCAAAAGAAGCATCCTCTTTAAGTGGTTCGCCTCTAGGAGGACCATCACCATCTCTAAAAAAGGAAGAAGAAGAATAAGAAAGGACTTACTAAGGCTAATAAGTAATTGAACATCTCTTATGGAGTTGGAGTCCTGAAAGTGTCATTTGAGGAGAATACCTCCAAAAATCTTCAAGTATCACATGATGGGGAAGTTCTCAAAGCCCGTGTCATAAGTGAAATGGTCTTCACACCCCAAAAGCAAGAGACATTCTCCCAAAAAGAGCAAGTCCAACCTCAAATATCGGGTTTTCAAAGGCTTCAAAAAATCAAAAAACTAAATAAAAGAATACAACGAAAGAAGTAGAAGCTAAAGAACAAAAAGCATTTGGGTTCGTGAAAAAAACCAACTTAACTAAATTAAGTAAGCAAAATAAGTTAATGTTGTGTCTATCGTATAAGAGGAGGTTACCTAAAATTTTGAGATTTGTAAACATCATGAAATTTTCATAGCATACCATGAAATATAAGAGGAGGTTCAAATTCAAGTTGATTCGTCTAAAAGCTTAAATGTCAACTCAACTCCTATAGAATGAGAGTAGTCACAGGATTTTGTCGAAGTTGTCCAACCAGAACCATCAGAAATGGAATATGGTGGTCAAGTAAGAATAGATGAGCTTCAAGAGATAACTCTAGGGACAACAAACGACCCAATGCCAAATTTTTTTAGTGTCAGGTTGAATAATAAAGAAGTGGCATAGTATGATTGTATGAGCAACTCCTTCAAGAGTACAAAGATGTCTTTGCATGGGAGTATTAAGACATGTCGGGCTTAGATCCAATTGTCACTGTTCACAAGTGGGCTATTTTTGAAGGTGTAGAGCTAATAAAGAAGACTCAATGGCGCTTTCGTCCTGAGTTGATGATCTAAATAAATGCTAATGTGGACAAGCTCATAAATATTAACTTCATTCATGAAGTTCAATACCCAACTTGGTTGGCTAACATCGTCTCTGCTCAGGAAAAGAATGGTCAACTTCAGATATGTGTGGACTTCAGGGAGTTAAACAATGCGTGTCCTAAAGATGATTTCCCACTACCAATTGCCGAACTCCTTAAAGATGCCACTACAAGGTTTAGGGATTTGCCTTTTGTAGACGATTTCTCGAGGTATAATGAAATCAAAATAGACATCGGAAATGAGGACTAAACCGCACTTCGGACACTCCAGGCATGTATTGCTACACAGTAAAGCCTTTTGGTTTAAAAAATATTTGGCCCACCTACCAAAGAGCCGGGACAATCATTTTTCATTACTTCATCCATGGACTAGTAGAGTGCCATGGTGATGACTTGTTAATTTGTGAAAACAAAAGATAGAGAAAATCATCCACATGACCTAAGAAGTCTCTAAAAAAGTTGCGCGTACAGAAACTCAAGATGAACCCCTTAAAATGTGCAAAGTTGCTCGACTTCGTTATTCAAAAAGAAGAAATAGAAATTAACCCTGATAAAGTCAAATAGCCATAATCCAAATGGCCCCCTCCATGAAACTAAGGAAATATAGGGGGTTTATATGAATGGTTCACTTACATCAGGCGATTCATCTCAAATTCATCAGGAACATGTCAACCTTTCACATGACTGTTGAAAAAGGGCACTCCTTTTATTTGGGCTAAGAATGCCAAAATGTTTTTGAAAGCATCAAGCAATATTTAATAAAGCCACCTGTCCTAATGGCTCCAGTACAAGGAAGACCACTGATTTTATACACAGCCGTCCTTGAATGATCTTCCTTGAATGATCTTTAGGGGCTATGTTGGCCCAAAGTAATGATGAAGGAAAAGAAAATATCTTGTACTACATTAGCCGGATAATGGTGGAAGGTAAAATCAATTACTCGCACATGGAGAAAATTTGCCTTGACTTAGTCTTCGCCATTCAAAAGTCAAGGCATTACCTTCTATCCCATTAGATCACTTTAATATCAAACGTAAATCCATTAAAATACACAGTATCCAAGGTCATGCTATCAGAGAGATTGGCTAAATGCGATATGTATTTGGCCCCTTGTTAAGTCATAATGTATGCATATTTTTGATGATTATTAAGCTTATGTTATATAGATTATTTTGTCTAATTTACTTTATTTTATTTATTTTCAGGTTAAAGATTAATAAGTGAAGAGTAGAAAAAAAGACGTCGGAAAGTGGGTTTTATTTATCAAATTACTTTTCAAGTGGATTTATCAAATCATTCCAAAAATAATGATTTATTAAAAACATCTATTTTCATACTGAGTTATTTGAAGGACTAGGGCTAAGAGATTACTAGTCCTTACTGGAGAAGGACATAGCCTTGATGGAGAAGAAACTCTACTCAAACCCTACTTGGATTATCTCCCTTTAAAAAGAAGGCGCAACCTTATTTATCCATCACCAATCAACCTTCCGGTCTTCCACATCAATGCCTCTCGTCACCTACACCATCAAATTGCCATTAAGCCATCTCATCATCATGTCACCGTCACATCATCACCTATCACCATCTATATCAAGCTAGAGTATTATTATGTTAGTTTATTATACTTGCTTCTAAACATGAGATTTTTAATTAGTTTTCGAATTGTTAATTTTAATATGATGAATAGTAATTATTTTGAAATGTTTTGTGCTTTAATGTCTGATTGACTGATTCATGATTCTATAATAATTTGCATTCATTAGTCTTGATATTTAATTTGGATTAATTAGAATGCATGCTAATTAGTATAATATAAAATCATATGATAGTTTGAAGAGCTTAAGCACATAAAAGCTATACTTTTTAATGCATAAGTATCACCTTAATTGATCAAGGATCGCTCAAACTCATCTCTTTTGTTTAGTCATCAAAAGTGCTAAATGTTATACCTCTATTCACTTAAATTTTAGCTATCATTGGGCTTATTTTGTGCTTTAATAGGATTTTATGTAGTTTTGTAGATGACAAGCGGATAAGGAAAATGCTTGGAAATTAAACGTTAAATAGATAATTTTTCATTAATTAGCATGGCGACCCAACTTCTGGGCAAGCCTAGTCCAGTCCTTGTTTTGTCCACAGGCTAGAAGTCAACAGCTTGCTCTCTTTTAACACATCAAGTTAAGCTTAGCAGATCATACAGTGATCAGCACGTGAAAATTGGAAAGTTTAGGATTAAAGTTGTGAAGGAATTGAAGAAATATGGTGGTGGAGTCTCTTTCCAAACCAATAAAGAAATTAAAAATTGGCAGTTGGGTACAATTAAGAAATTGTGAAAGTAAAATGAAAAATAAGAGATCTATTGTAATTAGGAAAGTGGAAGAATTTTTTAGAAATTTGGAAATCTAGTGTAATTAGGAAAGCATGGCGGTTTGCTATTAGTATAAATAAGGGTCATGGATGCACTTTAAAGAATCATCAATTTCTTTCCCTCTCAATTATAGCATTAGTTCATAGAGTTTGAGAGATTATTGTAATTTTAGGAATTCTTTCGAGTTGAGTTAATTTCAAGTTTTCTTTAATTCTAGTTTTAATTTAAGTTTATTAGTTCTAGTTTTATTTTCAAGTTCAAGTTGTATTTCAATTTTTGTAGTTCCAATTTTAGTTTGATTTTTGCTTCTCCGAAAACTTTCTCAATCAAAGTTTTGATTTTTATTACTCCCTTTTGTTTATGGTGTATGTTGAATTTTCATGCTTGCCACCCATCTAGAATTCAATGTCCTCCGTTGGCTTTTAAGCATAAATAATAATCTCTTTCCTCTCCCTTGCCACTTATTTAGGATTTATTATTTTGTTACTAGTTGTGATAATTCTTTGGTAGTTGTTTAGTTTACAGTTCTAATCATGTTTAGATTAGTTTCAAATTCTGTTGCTTGAATGATTCTATTTCGCTTATTCACTGCTTTCAATCTAATTAGTATGGGTTATTTTTAGTTATAGTGGCCTAGATTCAACTACATCCCTATGGATTTGACCTTCAAGTACCACAGCTAACAACCGTACACTTATAATAAAATTTTACATCCATTTTGGATCGCAACAAGTTTTTGGTGCCATTGCTAGGGATAGTGATTTGAATTTAGGCCAGTATTTTTCTTTTCTTTTTTTTTCATATTATTATTTTCATAATTTCTATTAGTAGATTAGTTTCATGATTTTTGTGTTTAGATTAGTTATGTAATTGATTTGGTTAGTACCTCACAAATTGAGAATCCAAAAAAAATTGAAAATTTTAAATAAAATAAAATAAAATAATGCTAGTTTCTCATTTCCCACAATTTGAGTATGAATCTTTCTAAAGATATTTATGAAGATTTAATGATTATCGTGCTCAATTGCATCAAAATTTTGAAAAATGAGAAATTGGTGAGGTCATTGTTGTGGGTTTGAATGCTGAATTTAGAGATTATGTTGAGTCTATGTATGCTGAAGGATTACTAGAATTATTGTCTAAAACTCAAGGTGAGATTTGGGATTTCTTTGAAAAATTAGCTTGGGACACTTATGACTTTTAATTAGGTTGGTACCCAACTCATGGTGAGCATGCTTTTCACGTCACTCCTTACCACCAGGATGACTTTAGGGACTCTTATAAGCACCCATCTCACTCTTGTGTGATTCGTTTATGGTGCGATTATTGTGAGTCTTCTAATCATGATGTTCGTAATTGCCCTTATCATGATTATGTTGGTGCTACATGTACCGGTCTCGGAAATGCAACACATGATTTGACAGATAAAATGATCGAGACTATGAAGGAGAGAATTGCTTAATATTCTTATTGTGTTAATCAGAGTAGGTATAATTATAATTTTCATAAGGTTAACTCTAGTTTAAGATTTCTTGAACATGCACTCAGTTTTTATGATGATTTTGAGTCTTCTATCCAATCTAGGCCCGGCTTGCATTGTGATAAGCCTTTGCCTAATCCAAACCAAGAGACTGACCTTCCGATGTCTCTATCCCATGACTTTGCACCCCAAACAAGCACACCTAGGGATGTCACTAAGAATGTCCTAGTTTCTACCGACCCACCTACCATTTTTAATCACTCTTGCGAGTTTGAGGAGGGTGAGGAATTTATAAGTGCTAGTGAGTTTGATCAGCATCAAGACTTTAATGAATAAGAAGATATTTGTGTATACGAGTCATGTGAAGGGGTGGTTGAGCCCACTAATTTTGAGGAGTTCACAATGATCATTTCTCCGTGGAATATGAGCCTTTTTCATGTGGGTTTGACATTAATGAGGGTCTGGATGCGGATATTGGTGTTAAATATGAATCCTTTTCTTTTGACCCTTCTGACCATCTTTTTTAGTCATCCAAGTCATCAATTTTTAGAGTATGAGACTTTTGTGCCTATAACTGCCAATTTGGACCAGACTCTTAAGCGTGCCAAGTTTAAGAGACTTATGGACTTAGGGTCCATTGATGTTCTTAGATAGCTTGTTCATAATGATCAGGTTACTAGGCCGATGAGCAATTTACTAGCTTGTTGTAAGTATGTGTGTTTGTTTCATGACTGGGCCCAACAATTTGATAAGTTGAAATAGGCCCATAATTGTGCTGCATTGATCATATGGATGTACTCGTTCTAGCTTCAACTCTCTGATTTTTACTGTTTCATTATTATTTAAAATTTTTCTTGCAATTTATTAAGCCATTACGTTCACTTATGGGTTATGATTTGAGTAGCTCTGTTCCGTTTGTTATGCAGTAGTTGATACTCTATGAGTCTTTGTCTAAATGAAATTTAGAAGGCTATAGCTTTGATGTAATATGCACTTGACTGGGTATTATTATTTTATACGTTGTGTAATGTGTATATCATGTCTTTTATTTTTGTCTTTCTCTTATTTTGTGTGCTAGATGCTCTTTTTCCCACAATGTGGACATTGTGTGATCTTGGCGTGAGGGAGGAGAAACTGTGCTTCAAAAATTTTAGAAAAAGAAAAACATGAGAGAAAAATTTTAGAAAAGCCAAAAAGATTTTCTAGTTTTTTGTGATTTTGGGAAGTTGTACTATCTTGATCGAACTTTTACTCCCTGTGACTTAGTGTTAGGTTGCATATAAGCATTGTATACAAGATAGACCTTAGTTCAAAGTGTGTCATTTCTTATCCTAGTTCTAACCCTGTCATTCTATAATATTGTTGACTCTAGCCCTTATTTATATGTCACCATTATCTTAAGATCTTAGGCTTTCATGGTTTGATTTTCCCACTTGTTTTTTCTTTTGTTTTTATTTAGCATAAAAGAAGGGAAAAAAAACAATCGAAATAAAAAAGCTATAAAGTTGGGAATGATAGGTAACCCTTTAAGGCAATACTACTACTGGAAAAGTTTGGTTCCAAAGTCAATAAGTCATAAAGTAGTCAAGGGGGATTGAGTCAAACCTTGGTAAGCTTAACACCTACGGTGATGGTGCGTACTGCACACTAGGATGGATTCATTGTTTTGAAGGTCTGTGTAGTGAAACAATGGTGTGTGGGTGTCATCTTTGAGGACTAAGAGTCTTGATATATACATTGTGTGTGTTATAATCTGATATTTGAGTTGCAGGGGTGATTTATTGGTTAAGTGCGTAAAGTTTTGCCTTGTGTATATTTGATTATATTTGAAAATTTCAAAAAGATTTTCTATTTTCCTTTTCTTCTTCAAAGATTTTATGGGTATATCTTTTGCAAATCCTCATGAGACCATACTCGTCCACTAGGAGGAACATGGGGTTTAAAGGGCTTGTCATGCATGTTAAGTGCCACTATGATTCCTGCGAAAGTAAGCTAGGTATCTGAGACATACTTTATTTTATTTTCTTTTACTCAAGTACGAGCAATATCCTGGTGTGCAGGTATTCATGCAGTCACCAAAAGTATTAAATGTTATACCTCTATTCACCTAAATTTTAGCTATCTTCGAGCTTATCTTGTGCTTCAATAGGATTTTGTGTAGTTTTGTAGGTGACAAATGGATGAGGAAAAGGCTCAAAAATTAAAGGTTGAATAGATAATTTTTTATTAATTAGTATAGCAACCCAGCTCTTGTGAAAGCTTAGCCCAATCCTCATTTTGTCCCTAGGCTAGAAGTCAATGCCCCACTCCCTTTTAACACACCAAGTCAAGCCTAGCAAATCATACGATTAGCATGTGAAAATTAGAAAGTTTAGGATTGAAGTTATGAAGGAATTAAAGAAATATGGTTGTGGAGTCCCTTTCCAAATGAAGGAAGAAATTAGAAATTGACAATTGGGTATAATTAGGAAAAGTGTGAAAGTTACTTAAAAAATAAGAGCTCTACTGTAATTAGGAAAGTGAAAGAATTTTTTGGAAATTAGAAAATCTAGCTTAATTAGGAAAGCATGAAATTTTGCTACTAGCATAAATAAGGGTCATTGGTGCACTTTAGAAAATTATCAATTTCTTTCCCTCTCAATTATAGTATTAGTTCCCAAAGTTTGAGAGATTATTGTAATTTTAGGAATTCTTTCGAGTTGAGTTTAATTTCAAGTTTTGTTCAGTTCTAGTTTTAATTCAAGTTTAGTAGTTCTAGTTTTATTTTCAACTTCAAGTTTTAATTCAATTTTTGTAGTTTCAATTCTTCTCCAAAAACAGTCTCGATCAAAGTTTTGATTTTTGCTACTCCCTTTTGTTTATGGTGGATGCTGAAATTTCATAATTGACTTCATTGGCTTTTACGAGTAGATAGTAATCTCTTTCCTTTGCCTTGTACCTTATTTAGAATTTGTTATTTTGTCAGTAGATGTGATAATATGTTTGGTAGTTGTTTAGTTTACAGCTTTAATCATGTTTATGTTAGTTTCAATTTCTATTAGTTGAATTATTGTTGAATGATTCTATTTTGCTCATTTACTACTTTTAGTCTAACTAATATGGGTTAGTTTTAGTTAGAGTGGCCTGGATTCAACCATTGCCATGTGGATTAAGCCATCAAGTACTACAGCATGCTTGCGGTAAAATTTTACATCCTTTTTGGATCGTAAGAAGTTTTTGGCATCATTGCTAGGGGTGGTGGTTTGAATTTAGGTCACTATTTTTCTTTCTATTTTTATTTTTTTGTTATCTTATTAGTTTAGTACTTTTTATTAGCATATTAGTTTCATAATTTTTGTTTTTAGGTTAGTTACTTAATTAATTTGATTAGTACCTCATAAATTGAAATTTCCCCCCAAAAAAATAAAAAAATGCTACTTTTTCATTTCCGATAATTTAAGCATGAATTTTTCTGGAGATATTACGGGAACGTAATAATTATTGTGCTCAATTGCATCAAAATTTTGAAAAATAGGAAACTCATGAGGTCATTGTCTTGGGTTTTGAATGTCGAATTTAGAAGTTATGTTGAGTCTATGTATCCTGGAGGATTACTAGGATTATTGCCTAGAACCTAAGATGAGATTTGAGATTTCTTCGAAAAATTAGCTTGGGACACTTATGAGTTTGGACAAGTTAGAAGGATCTTAGGATACCCTACTGATGGCGAGTATGCTTTTCATGTCACTCCTCACCAGTGGGATCACTTTAGGGACTCTTATGATCACCCATCTCACTCTTATGTGATTCCTTTTTGGTGCGATTATTGTGAGCCTTCTTATCATGATGTTCACAATTGCCCTTATTGTGATTATATTGATGCTACATGTGCAAGTCCTGGAAAGACAATACATGAGTTGATAGACAAAATTATTGAGACTATGAAGCGAAGAATTGCTAAATATTCTTACTATTTTATTCAGAGTAGGGATAATTATAAATTGCATAAGTCTAACTCTAGTTTAAGATCTCTTGAACCTGCAGCTAGTTTTATGATGATTTTGAGCCTTCCACCCAATCTACGCCCAACTTGCATTGTGATATGCCTTTGCCTGACCTAAAGCTAGAGAATGACCTTCATATGTCTTTATCCCATGACTTCGCACCCCAAACAAGCACACCAAGGGATGTCACTAAGGATGTCCTAGATTCGACCAACCCACGTACCTCTTTTAATCACTCTTGTGAGTTTTAAGGAGGGTGAAGAATTTGAATGTGTTACTGAGTTCGATGAGCATCATGACCTTAATGAATTAGAACATTTGTGTCTAGGAGTCATGTAGGGGGTGGTTGAGTCCACTATTTTAAAAGTTGACAATGATCATTTCTCGATGGATTATGAGCCTTTTTCATATGGGTTTGATGTCAATGAGGGCCTGGATGTGGATATTGGTGTTGAATATGAATCCTTTTCTTTTGACACTCTATCATAACTGACTATCTCTTTGAGTCATTCAAGTATGTATTTTTAGAGTTTGAAATTTTTGTGCCTATAACTGCTAATTTGGACCAGACTCTTGAGCATGCCAAGTTTAAGAGACTTATGGGACTTAAGACTCGTTGATGTGCATAGACAGCTTGTTCATGACGACCAACTTGCTAGGTCGATGACCAATTTGCTAGCTTATTATGAGTATGTATGTATGCTTCATGACTAGGCTGACAAGTTGAAACGGGCCCTTAATTGTGCTGCATTGATCATATGAATATACTCGTTCTGGCTTCAACTCTCTGATTTTACTGTTTCATTGTTATTGAGAATTTTTTTTGCAAGTTTTATAAGCTACTACGTTCACTTATGGCTTATGATTTGAGTAGCTATGTTCTGCTTGTTATGGAGTATAGTTGATACTCCACGAGCCTTTGTCTAAATAAATTTTAGGAGGCTATAGCTTACGTATAATCATGCACCTGACCTGGTATTATTGTTTTATCCCTTGTGTATTGTGTGTATCGTGCCTTTTATTTGTGTCTTTCTTTTATTCTGTGTGCTAGATGCTTTTTTTCCCATGATCTTGGTGTGGGGGAGCGGAAACTATGCTTCAAAAACTTTTGAAAAAGAAAAAGAAAGGAAAGAAATATTTTAGAAAAACAAAAATATTTTCTATTTTTGTGTGATTGATAGAACTTAACTCCCTGTGACCTAGTATGAGGTTGTATAAAAGTATTGTGTATAAGATAGACCTTAGTCTAAAGTGTGTCATTTCTTATCCTAGGTCTAATCTTGTCATTCTATATTAGTGTTAGAGTCTAGGCCTTATTTATATATCAGCATTATCTTAAGGTCCTAAGCTTTAATTTCTTGGTTTGATTTTCCCACTTGTTTTTTTCTTTTTATTTTGTTTAGCAAAAACAAGGGGAAAAAAAACAAACAACCGAAATAATAAATTTATAAATTCGGCAATGACAAGCAACCCTTTGAGGCATGCAATACTGCGTGGTGCCCTTTGAGGCAATACTGCTACTAGGAAAGTTTGCTTTCAAACTCAATAAGTCAATAAAGTATTCAAGAGGGATTGAGTCAAGTGTTGGTAAGCTTAATGCCTAGGGTTATGGTTCATTTGCGGACTGCGCACTATGATGGACTCATTGTTTTGAAGGTCTGTACAGTGAAACATTGGTGTATGGGTGTCATCCTTAAGGATTAAGAGTCCTGATATGTACATTGTATGTGTGTATAATCTAATATTTGGGTTGCATGGATGATTTGTTAGTCAAGTGCGTAAAGTTTTCCCTTATGTATATTTGATTATATTTGAAAATTTCAGAAAGATTTTCTATTTTTCTTTTTGTTTTTCTTTTCTTCTTCAAAGATTTTGTAGTTATATCTTTTGTAAATCCTCATCAGACCATACTCGTCCACCACGGGGAACCTAGGGTTTAAAGGACTTTCTTTTATTTTATTTTTTTTAACTCGAATACGAGGAAAATGTTTGTGTTGAGATATTTGTTTAGTCACCAAAAAATGTTAAATATTATACCTCTATTCACTTGAATTTTAGCTATCTTCAAGCTTATTCTGTGCTTCAATAGGATTCTGTGTAGATTTGTAGGTGATAAGCGTATAAGAAAAAGGCTCAGAAATTGAAGGTTTAATAGATGATTTTTCATTAATTAGCATGGTGATCCAACTCTTGAGAAAGCCCAGCCTGATCATCGTTTTGTCTCGAGGCTAGAAGTCAACGTTCTGCTCTCTTTAAACTCACCAAGTTAAGTCTAGCAGATCATGCGGCGATTAGCACATGAAAAGTAGAAACTTTCTTATTGGAGCTATGACGGATTTGAAGAAATATGGTGGAGTCCCTTTCCAAATCAATGAAGAAATTAGAAATTGACAGTTTGGTACAATTAGAAAATTGTGAAAGTTACTTGAAAAATAAGAAATCTATTGTAATTAGGAAAGTGGAAGAATTTTTTGAAAATCTAGTGTAATTAGGAAAGTATGGGGGGTTGCTATTAGTACAAATAAGGGTCATGGATGCACTTTAAAAAATCATCAATTTGTTTCCCTCTCAATTATAGCATTCGTTCATAGAGTTTGAGAGATCATTGTAATTTTAGAAATTCTTTCGAGTTGAGTTTAATTTCAAGTTTTCTTTAGTTCTAGTTCTGAATCAAGTTTATTAGTTCTAGTTTTATTTTCAAGTTCAAGTTTTAATTCAATTTTTGTAGTTTCAATTTTAGTTTGATTTTAACTTCTCTAAAAACTCTCTTGATCAAAGTTTTGATTTTTATTACTCCCTTTTATTATGGTGGATGCTGAATTTCCATGATAATTTCTTTGGTAGTTATTTAGTTTATGGTTTTAATCATGTTTAGATTAGTTTCAATTTCTATTAGTTGAATTATTCTATTTTGCTCATTTACTGCTTTCAATCTAATTAATATGGGTTAGTTTTAGTTGTAGTGGCCTGCATTCAGCCATTTCCCTTTGGATTCCACCCTCAAGTAGTATGATTGACAACTGTACGGTTGCGCTAAAATTTTACATCCTTTTTGGATCGTAACATATTTTAATTAGGAAATTGTCGCAAATCTTTATTAAATCAATTTTCTGGTAAGTTGCTTAGAAGCTGTTGGATGATGTTTTTCTCATGTTTAAAGCTCTAATTTGATTAAAATCTAGTGTAGGGTTTATCAACTATAATTTAAGAAAAAATGGGGAAGCTCCATAGGTGAGTGTCTTCTACAGTCTAGCTCATAGATAAGTCAATTCGTAAGTTTATGATAAATATTAATTTCCATGATGGATATAAATCATGCTAAATGTTTTCATAAATCTGCACCTTTGACAATTATTTGTTTGTTTTTTGATGAAATTCTCTAGTTTGTCAATTTTATTTGTTAAATTTATAGACTTTAATATTAAATTTCACTTAATCCCTCCCCTAATGGCAGTAGTCCTTTAGTGGTGTCTTAATAATTTTACATTATTTTTGTTTCTAGTCTTAGAATTAGTACCAAAGTGCATTCCTTTTGCATAATCTTGAGTTTTAAGTAACTTTAGGGTTTATTTAGAGTCCTAACTGCTATGTTAAAATTCCAAAATTTTTAGAAGCTATTTGATAATTTGTCATAATTTGTGTCTCGATTTTGTCGTAGTTTATTAGTGCAAGCTTTTATTTTGTTAAATTGGAAAATTAAGTCTTTTAATTTTCATTTTGTTTTGAGGCTATAAAATTAGATTTTATATTTTGGTTATTTTGATTATTATTTGTTTAATTTCAGGTTTTATTTTCTATTAGTATTTACTGCAGCTAATTACTATTTTTTTGAAAATAATTAAATATAATTCTGGCTATATAAATTTAAATCTTTGCATATTATTACTTTAGGCTATTTTCTAAGATTTATGATAGTAATTTTTGTTTGCTACTTTATGTTTTGATTTTCAGTTTAATATTCTATGATTATTTCAGTTTCTGATTTTCTAGAAAATTACGGTTGAGTATTTACTGCTTTTATTCCTATAATTTGCCTTAGAATATTTTGGAATACTAATTAGTAAATTTTCAGATTTCTCTTTGTTGGATTTCATTTGTCTTAGTAATTAAAAGAAAAAAAAAAACATTGTAGTGAATTTAATTAAATTTCAGCTTACATATCATCATAATTTTTCCTTTTGGATCGATCCATACTCGCCTATACTATAAATCTTTTTTATACATTGTAATGGTGGTTTTATTAGTAGCACTATAACAAGCTTTAGAAATTTCAGCATCGTTACCGGGAAAAGAAATTAATAGTTGTTATCTATTTAACTTCCTAATTTGATTACTTTACTCGTACGTTAATGTTACATTTTTTGTAGATCTATTTAGTTTATGCGATTGAGGAGTGATTGCATGATTGAAGATTTAAAAAAAAAAAAAAAAAAGAGCATACGTTTGAGGACCTTGAGAGCAAAGTTAAAGAATTGTTGTGAAGGAGATCAAATCTGCAGAGTGGAGGGAACACAGTTGCAGGATCCAAGAGCTTCAGTTGCGTCAAGCTAGTGACAATAAAAAAGGCATTGGTTGGAAAGCAACCCAACATTTTCAGGAAAGTTTACTTTTAATTTTGCACTATTTTCATTATTTTGCATGCGTTAGGGAGAATGCATGAACTAAGTATAGGGGTGTATCCTACATTAGTTATGTTGTCTTGCATTATTATTTTGAAAAAATTGGGAAAAAAAATTAGAGTACTTTTTCTATCTTTCTTGTAAAGAAGTGCATGAATATAAGTCTATGGTAGACCTTACTTTTTTAAATTTTCCTACGTCTACTTTTTTTTTGAAGTCTATTCCTTTATGATGGAGAATTCTTGAAAATGCTAGACGTCATTCAAAGTAGATTTGAGTTATCTTCACATGTTTCCTTGATGAGTGACAATCACCATTGTTCACTTTATTTGATCATGTCATGTGACGGTGAATAGAAACAATAAAATGACTTAAATTATTTCCCTTAAACTGACTGAAGCAGTACAATAATTCATTTAAATTATAATTTTTCTTGCCCTTCCTTAAAAAAAGGGGGAAAAAGAGGTTAAAAAATCATTATATTGGTTAACAAACACGGGTAGGTTCAAGTGGTGGCACTTGCTTCCCTCAAGCAAAGCCTTCAAATTTGAGGTTTGTGAATGCAGGAGAGCTAACCTTATTTAAGGCTATCCAACAACCCGAAACATGACAACAACTGAAAAAAAGGAAATAAATTGCAAACTCTAGCACCTCTATTTGGGTGAGTGTGAGATGAAGAGCGCTTAATTTCTAAGACCTTATATGGCCTCGAATAAGGCATAAGTAAAGATGTTATCAAAACATGATAGAGATAGCATGTATATCTAGAAGATAATTATCTAGAACAAGCTATTTAAGTTGATCAATGTCTAACACTTGCCCATTATAAATATAGCTTGTGTTGTGGTGAATATTGTAAGCAATACAAGAAAATAACCTAACATGATCTTATTATCATAGTTAATCTCTCTTCCTAAACGATCTTACCATCATATCAACTAAAATAAATTTCTTAAGATAAGTAATTGAAAAATTGTTAACATCATGCATGTATCGAATTAGGAAATATGTTGAACCAAAAAAAAATGAAAACAATAAAGGGAAAATATGAGAACATTTCAACTTAAACGAAAGAAGGAACATGTATTCTTGTACTAACAAAGGAAAGACTGAAACAGTTACAGTTAGTGCCTAACATCTCACTGAAATGAAAATAAAAATAAATTGAACAAAGTGTTGAGAGTGGGTGTCAAACACAGGCTTCCATTACAGCATCACATGTCTAGACCATTACATTACTAACAATTTGATGCATTAACAGCATTTCCACAATAGAAAATAAAAATGTTAGGGGGGACCACGGCCCTCCTCAGTGCCCCTAGTTCCGCCCCTAGCCATAAATCATTTCTCAAAGTGGGTCATCGCCATTGCATTAAGAGAAATGAGGATAAAACAAGTCATAAATTTTATCGAAACCCATCTCACAGATATGGAGTCCCATACCAGATAATTTCATAAATGTCCTCTACTTTAAAAATCGAGGGCTGATAAAGCTTGTGGAGAAGTACAAGTTCAGACATAACTTCTCATCAAGCTACTATCCATCGTCAAATGGTCAAGCTGGATCATTCAATCAAGTACTTTGCAAGATTGTAAACAAAATGGTCTCAGGATCAAGGAAAGATTGGTATGAATGATTATCAGAAGATTTCTGGGTTTATCAAACCACAGTTCGGATGACAACCGATTGTACACCTTATAACTTGGTTTTTGATTCAAAAGCTGTCTACCCCTTGAGGTACAATTGCCTTCTTTCAGAGTCACCATGCAAATTACTAATCCAGATGAAAATACTCAAGTAAGATTGGTCGAGCTTAAAGCATTAGACGAGCATCGATTAATGGCTCAGTAATGCTTCAAATTTACCAAGCTCAAATAGTTGGTGCATTCAACAGGTGAGTCCAGTTTCACTCATTTGGTGTTGATGATTTGGTCTTAATAATGAGGAGATCTATTGTCATCTATCAAAAGACACAAGAAAATTTTGAGTCCAAATAGGAAAGCCCCTGTGTATTTATTAAGATCTTCCCTAAAAGGGAATATGAGCTCTAAAACCCTGATGCATAAATTGCATATGCTTTTTTGAATGGCAAATTTATATAAAAAATTCTTTTCTTGAAGCTACTGGATAGTTGAGTCATATTGAACTACAAATGGTTTGATCCTCATAAATTCATAAGAAGGTACATAGGCAATCTGGCTCTATGCTGGACCCAGCTACAAAAATAAATATATTTCCTCTTTCCTATTTGTAAAAATATTTGGATTCATGTGATACATTAAATGGTCTTGTGATGTTTATAGTGAGATTCATTTATTAATTACTTGTCGTTGTGTAGTTAATTGGTTTTTATCATTTTTTTTTTTAAAGGAGACGGAGACGGAGCAAATAAAGGGGGAGGAAGGAAAAGAGAAAAAGGATGAGACATTTTAGCTTCATTACATTAGTATACATAGTACAATACAAAATGGATTAAAGGCTGGAAATATAAATGCAAGAGAATAAAAAAACAAATCTAAACATTATTAAAATAGATTATAGAACCAATCGAATTTTTGAGATGATCCTTCTTTTTCACCAAATCTCATAACTTTTAAAATCTAACTTCAACTAAGTTCTCTTTTACTTGCTCCGCTTCCCTTCTCTCCTGATCCAAAGAAGACTTGAACTTGTTGTCTACTTCAATCAAATATTGCTACTGGATGGTCAAATCCACTTGTATCTTATGGTTCTGGTCTTCCTCCTTTGAGATCTTCTACTCCTTAAGAGTAAGCTTTAAAGCTTCACTAGATAAATTGTTTAGCTGTCTTTAATGTGAGCACTTTCAGAAGAACAAGTGAGATCTTGGTCAGACAAAGTTTTACGCCAATCAACATCTACTAACCCTTCAATTTTGTAATAGTCTCAACCATGCCAAATATCTCCCCTTTCTTGGACGAAAGCTAGCAAATCTCTATCATATTAAGCTTATAGATGTTAATCATGGAGAAGTGTAATGAAGGACTAAGAAATTGGTGCTCTGTTAGCCAATAAGTCCCTAGCAAAGCCATGACGAAACACAATGATTTGCTCCGATACCAAATAACCCATGAGAGAATACCCTTGGCTAGATAAAGATATAAGATTGTGCTGAAGATTCTCAAATGAATGAGGAAGAACATGCCATAAAAGAAGAACACCTTGATGAACTAGAATGCAACTTCAATCAAAGATTAAAACCAAAGCAAAATTATATTTGTGAATTTTGATTTGTGGAAGCTAGAATCAACAATAATCAAAAGAAGATATGTCTAGGATAAAGGCTAAGCCACCATCTAAACTAATCAACCCACCATCCAATCTTATAAATCCTAAGCAACAAAGATTTAATAAAGAGAGGACTCAAAACACCACTTTTCAAGAAAGATAGAGAAAATAAGATTTTGTAGAGAGATAACAAGCAACAAGCTTTTTCATTGAACAATCCAAATCTGAAAATCTGAAAATATTATAGGGATTCAAGCCATTAAATAGTGGAGTGACCTCCTCTTCAAACTTTGTACCAACTAATAGAATTACCAAAAAACAACCAATAAGATTCTAACTAGTTGTACAATCAAAAGGGGGACTACTAGATAGATACTAGGCTAGAATTTACTGTACATGTACTACCTTGGTGGCATCTTCCACCATCTCAAATGGAGCAATTTGAGGAATATATTTTGGGGGAAGTTTCTAGAGATGTCTACGAACTTTCTATAAAATGTTAATCCCTAAATCATCCATTATTAAGCTCTTAATAAAGACCGTGCATTTCTATATCTGCAGTGACCCTTGTTCGATTAAAGCTTTATATCTCACTCAGTACTTGAAATATGAAGGTGATTCATATCTTGTTAGAAAATAGGCATCCGAGGCTATCCATCCATGCGTAGTTTGTCCAAATTAGAGCCCATTTACCTATTGAAAATAGAGCCAGAATTTGAATTAAAAATCCTGACCAAAACTGAAAAAATGAATATGAAGTGGCTTTAGAGAATAATAACCTAAGCTCATTTATTTATCGGTACTAATTACCTTATCACCCATACAAACTTACTTAACCCCTTATTTAAGGCTCTAAGTGGGTATAGGCCTAGGAGGATCTTTTCCTAATGCTCCATTTGCTTGAGTAAGTAAGGGAGCATCGCTCCTCGAAACCATGGCATGTCGGAGAAAACTTTGGTGTTAGTGGCTTGCTCTACATCAAACACCCCCTTTTGAGAAGGATTTGCTCTCAAATCCTTGGATTTTAAATCTATTGATACCAATTATGAGTAATTGATACTTATCTTTAGGTTTACAAATACCCACTGTGACAAGAACTCTACCTCTCTTGAACATAAAAGAGTTCTTAAAACTCTTAGGGGGCCTTTTCTTAAGGTAATTGAATGCATAAGATCTAGCACTCGTTAAATTGTTGAAAATCCCAATGTACTTATCATAACTCATATCAAAACGATGGGGGCCCACATTCAAGAGGTATATGATAATCATCAAGGGACATCATACCATGAAATGCTTTATTCTAATATCCATTCAGAGAAGATTGAACTATAGGGTTTAGGGGTGTCAATTCCTCAGTTGTACTTGATTCAACCATGAGTAAGGCAACTGGTGACTTGCTCTTACTAGTGGTACTCTCAATTTGTGTTTCACTCATGAAGAGGTTTTTTCTCACATCCTTCCCTTCATTTATATTTGTGAGCTGGGGTAAAGAAGAAAATGCTAATATAGCCCTTGGTGTTTGTAGAAGTCATATCCATCACATCCCACATAATAATCAAACAACCATGATCCACAAAGCAAAACTTGACAAGCTTTCCAAGAAAACATCCAACACAAAACACCATCTTTAAATTTGCTCATTGAGCATGAAAATAGAACTTGTTTGGTTTTTTTTTTTTTTTTTTAACCTCAGTCCCTGAATTGGGACAATATAAAGCATGAGAATTTGGTCAAGTAGCATAATTATCAAGGTGGGCTTTGATTCAACTTCTTCTCTTCAAGATCCAAAATGATTTCATTTTCTTCCTTAGCCTCTTCTTGAACCATGGTAGGCTCTTCTTCTTCTTGAACCAAAATAGGATTTTCCTCTTGAACCTTGATTTCCTCTTGGACAACAATGGATTTTATCTCCAAGAGTTTATATAGGTTTAACCTCACATTTATGTAAGACTTGAGCAAACTCTAAGTCTTAATTCTAAGCTTGCTTTGAAAAGCCCTCCCCTCTTCATGCATTTAAACCAATACTGGGTGCAACCTTTGAGTTTTTAAGTAGCTATCATGAAATTCTCTTCACCCAAGCATCCTTTTGCCTCAAAATAATCGTTAATTGCTTGAACCCATCTCAAATAGATGGTAGGATCCAAATTAATACCATCAAAGCAAGGAAGTTCTCTAATGACCTTCTTCACTTGTGCTATTTGCTTTCTAAGTTTTCTTACTTGATCTTGAAGTTCAAGTATGGCTTTATAAGTGAAGCAAAAGGTGAAAAGGACTTGGTCGAATAAAAGGAAAGACAGGTTAGAAAAACAGATGAACCACATAGCATAGGAGAGGCCACGGAGGGGCTGTGGGCATCTCTAGAAGGAAAGGGAGTTGAAAAACTAGTGACCACAAAGAGGAGAGTTTCACCACGGATCGTGATGATGCCCATGAACAGTCTGTGGTGGGCTCTATCTTGGGGACTTCTGCAGTTTTTTGTGAATGCTTTCTTTGTGGAGTGGAAGTGTGTTTGGGCTCTTTTTGGGTAGACCAAAAGGAGAAGTGTAGAGGAAAAGATTCAAAACAAAATATAGTAAAATTGGGAGAATTAAAATAATAATCCATCACAAAGTTTGAGGCTCTGATGCGTACCCAAATAAAGGAACTTTTCGATTTAATACATGATGAACAGAATGATTTGCTCCAGTACCGAATGACCCATGAGAGAATACCACTGGTCAAATAAAGGCATAAGATCTTATTGAAGATTCCTAAACGGATAAGGAAGAACAACAACCCACAATAGAAGAGCACCTTAATGAACTACAATGCAACTCCAATTAAACATGAAAACCCAAAGCAAAATAATTTTTATGGATTTTGATTTGTGGAAACTAGAATCAATAACAATAAAAAAAGACATGTTTAGGATAAAGGCTAAGCCACACCTAAACTAATCAACCCACCATCCAATCTTATAAAGCCTAAGCATCCATGATTGAAATAAAGGAACGACTCAAAATCACCACAATCCAAGAGAGATGAAAACAATGAGAAGTTATATAGAGATAACAAGTAATAAGCTTTTTCATTCAATAATCCAAATCTTTAAATTTGAAAACATTATAAGAAATCAAGCCATTAAATGGTGAGGCGCCCTCTTCTTCAAACTTTGTACCAATCAATAGAATTACAAAGAAAATAACCAATGGAATTCTAGCTAGTTGTATAATTAAAAGGAGGATCACTAGATAAATGCTAGGCTGGAATTTGCTGCACATATACTACCTTGGTGGCGTCTTCCACCATCCTAAATGGAGAACTTTATGGACAATATTTTTGTGGGAAGTTTCTAGAAATGTCTACCAACTTCCCATAAAAGCTTGAACCCTAGATCATCCATTAGCTGGCCCAATTAAGCTTTTAACTAAAACTGTGCATTTTGAGACCTATACTGACCCTTGTTAGATTAAAGCTCCATATGTCACTCAATACTTGCAATCTAATGGTGATCCATACCTTATTGAAAAATAAACATTCAAGGATATCCATCCATGTGTTGTTTCCCTAAATTGGAGCCCATTTGCCTATTCAAAACAAAGCTAGAATTTGAAGTAAAAATCCTAATCAAAATTGAGAAAATGAATAAGAAGTAGCTTTGGAGAATAATTATTTAAGCTCCTCATTTATGGCTACTAATTGCCTTGCCACGCATTTAAACTTACTTAGATCTACATTTAAGGCCTCAAGTAGGTATAGGCCTAGGAAGAGCTTTCCCCAAAGCTCCATTTACTTGAGTAATTAAGGGAGCCCGTGCCTCGAACCCATGGCATGTTGGAAAACCTTGGTGTCAATGGCTTGCTCCACATAAATCAAAAATAATGCCAATAATTTCTCCCACTCCCTTGAGAATGCTTTGTAAGACTTAATCTTCCTTCAAATTGTAAGAAAGACTTGTTAACAAAGTAGGGATGCATGAATGGGTGTTGCTTCAATTAAGTCATCAGAAGTGCCATGCATAGGAACAATAGCAGCTATAACTGGATCAGGGTGCTATATTATAGCAAGGGGTGCTTCATTTGGGTAGCTCCTCCTTTTCTACAGGGGCATCTCATTGATTAAAAGCTTCCTATTTAGTGAATGTGTTTAAGTTAACAACAGATAAATCTTTAAATCCTTTGTCATCTCCTATGTTAAAATCATCCAGATGATCAGGATAGTCGTAACGAGCCCTCTTAAAATTTACCTCGATGGGCAATTAATCATGGAAATCTGTCATGGTAGGTGATTGATCATTGAGAGTTCTTTTATTCATCGTCTTTTGTGATGTTTTGTTGCCTTCGAAAACTTTGGCTTTCCCTTTCTCAGAGGAGTATCTTGAAGCTTTTTGGCACAACTGTCACCCATAACCACAGAAATCTCAACATCTCTAGGATCAAACTCCAGAGAGGGCGAGGTGCTCGATAATGGAAATGGCATCCCTTGAAAGCTCTTTCTTATTTGTTGCAGTTTGGTGAACCTTTTCGACTAACTAAATTAAACAAGGAGTGCTAGTTTTGGTCTACCAACTACAATAATCGCATGAGCAAATCCCTTCATAACAAGAAGAAGGAACATAGATCCTAGCTCCTCTATCTCGCCTTTGGAGATTAGTGTAGGCTTGTGCAAGATCCATCACACTCTTTTGTCGTCAGATGGTTCTCATCAAGCTCTAGCAATTAGATAGAACTCCTTAATCAAATCCAAATCAACTGGGGTAATAGGTTCTAAAATCAATTCAACTCCTATATGTACAGGAAGTATGGAGGATTGAATAGACAACAAAAATTTTAGAATCTTCATCCGATAACCCTATGTCAACTATATCTCAGCCCCTACGAGAGTCGTCATGATATAAGCCAGCTCTGAAAGAAAAGTATCTCCCATCCCTAAAATGTATCTAGCCTGGGTAATGAAAGTTTGCTACCAAGCCGTCCAATGCAATGGAAAAGGGTGGGAAAGCACTAGAACAGTCACTATCTAGGCAATGAGGATATAGACAAGGAGATAACTCCACTAACCAACCTATTATATGGTGGCTCGGAAAAATTTTGTTAGCTTTACCAGAATGGTATGGATGACTTGTTGTCTCCCCCAAGTCATGGTAGATATAGCCAAGCATTGTTGGAACAAAAGAAATTCATTGTCCAAGAGCCATCCATGCAGTCATTACAAACATTTCTGGTCTCATAACTTCGTCACCATGAGGTAAGATAAAGCGACTTAACCAAAAGGCTAAGAAAGCAGCAAGTTACCCTTAGCTGTAACATTCAATTCTACCATTCACTATTGACGTGAAATGCAAAAAGGGCTCCTTTTCTTTGTCTTAGCTTTCTCTTTCTCAATGTCCATTTGTTCCCTGCATGCAAAGCAGGCCAAGTGTTCTCTGTAAAAATGGTTCAACCAGAGATCATAATAAATATGCTTAGCTTCGTGAAACTTGCAAAGCTTAGCATGAATATGCAACAACTCAACAATTGTAGTAGGATATTTATTATAATGAGCTGAATACTTATTTGGACATAAAAATTCCTTGTATATAGCACCAAGAATCAGTAAACCTCTAATTCACTCCAAGTCCTAAAGTGAAATGCCAACTTCACCTGCACCTAGTGAAGACTAATGGTTAGTGGATTGCAAAGTTCACAAAAGGCCCACTATACATTTGCATCAAAGCGATACGATAATTAGAATACATCAATGACACCGAATATGCAAGCCTGTTTCAAAGGTTCTTCAAAACGAACAAGCACGCATTGGGTCAATTCCATCAACCTATCATTAAGGTTCAGCGACCTCAAAATTGGAAGGCTAATCCCCAATTCCTTCTTTCAGTAAGAAGTCAATGTCTGGCTAGGTAAAATTCATTCTCAATGGGGTATCTTTCCTCTCTATGACATTGAATGTTGACCTTCTTAAGAACAATGACATCGAAATAGTTTTAGTAATCCTTGCTTATATCTACACCTTTGTTCCTGTCATTTCGTCAATAACAAAGTATCCCTTGCTTGGAGCTAACTTTCTTAACCAAGACAAATGTTAGGGTGGAGGAAGGAATCACAATAAGACATTGCAAGGAGCTTGAACGCCGACAATAAGGCCCATAGTCACATTCTTGACCATCTTGAAGTGGACCCGTTTCGTTGCCAAGGGTCTCGCCCATGAGCGTTATTATCCTACAAAAAGATCAAGAAAGGAAAAAATTAATTAATGAAGATTAAATATGCTGATAAGCTACATGCATTATTAGTGCTATCAAAGTCATAACACGAATAATACATGGGGGGCCACTGTCAAACCTAAATTTTTGACATATTTAAATTCATCAAAAATAACGCCCATAAATTTAATATAAGCACACCACCCAAAAAAAGGGCGTCAAAAATTTTGGTTGCAAAATCAAAATATGAACTCTAAATATCAGACTCTTTGTAAATTCAATTAAGGGAGATGCCAAATCAACTAAAACAATCATATACCTCTCCCCCTACTCAACTTGACCCAAAAAAATATATATATGAAAAATCAAAAAATCAAATCATGATGGATGGAAAAATGACATGAACGCTAGTAGTTAGAAACCCAAAGGAAAAAAAAAATGACAATTTAGAAATCCGAAGGAAAGTGATCCAAGGCTTTTTTTTTTTTTTTTTAAGTTGATGATTTAACTTCTTGAGCAGTTACTTCATCAAAATAGATAAACAAAAATAAAATAAGGAGTTGCTGGTTAATTGTGGACTGGTCCGTGTACACACTTTGCCAGCTTTTCTGTAACATGGAGGTTGACAAGCGAAGGTGTGCTGCTCAAATTCCTTCACTATAAAAAATTTTAAAAAAAATTTTAAAAAAAAAGGAGACAGATCATGAAATAGAGAGGTTTTTTTTTTTTTTTTTTTAAACATAGTAAAATCAAAGACTCTGAAAGACATCAAGAAATAGAGAGACTGGGGGGGGGGGGGGGGGGAAAGGAAGCAAGACACTGTGAATCAGAGCTACTGGTGGAAACTTAAAAAAAGAAGGCAAAAGGCAAAGCAAAGCGACCACGAAGAAAAGGTGAAATAGAGCCAGCATTTTCATCATTTTCCTTCACAAATTGAAGGTTCAAAGATAAAAACAGTCAATGTAGTTAAATTGATTGCCCCTTCTTCCTGTATCTCCCACCTCTCGTTTCATCTCCACCATGGCCAACTACAAGCAGACAATGCACCCAGTGACCCTGAAAGCAGAAACAATTCGTATCAACCACTCCTGAATCCTACTAAATACCTGTTTCTGTCGGAACCACAAAAACCATGGAGTCTATTGAATCCGGAATCTTATTGGATCCATGAACACGAATCCTAGCGGATCTTAGGTCCTACTGGATCATTAAGGCTCCGTTTGGACTTTGAAAAATTTAGTGGAAAGAAAAAAATTTGAGAAAGTTCATTTTTTTCTCGTGTTTGGATTAGAGAAAATCACAAAGAAAAAAATATGGAGGAAAGTTAGGTGGAAAAATTATTTGAAGCAAATGATAAAATTTTCCTCATAAAAGTATAAGGAAAGTTTGAGGAAAATTTCCAACCTCCTTCAACCTCACATTGCTTAGATGATATCAAGATGATTCAAATATTCAATCAACATTCAAATTTCTCATCCAAACTTTTGTATTTTTTTCCTCAATCCAAACAAGAAAAAAAAAAAAAGCTCATTTTCTCCCTACTTTTTTTTCGTTCACATTTTTTTTTCCTTCAACTTTTCTTTCCATCAAATTTTCTAAGGATCAAACAGAGCTTAAAAAAAGTTAAAACAGGGGCAGAAATAGCATTGAGTCACAGTAAATCTTGCTTAATGGCCATTCAATCTCCATAAATGGACTGCCAAGGTGTTAAATAAAATTTGAAAAAAAAATGGCTAATCGAAAGCAAGAATTTTGACTTTGGTCAATAGAATAACCTAAAAGGAACAAAGTACTAATCATCTGATAAATTAAAAAACCACAGTGATGATCAAGTGTTGTCCCCTGCTCAAAGGCGACTATGGATGTACTAAATGTTGATGGAGGATAGTGGAGCGCTTGAGAGTCACTCCTTAGTCAAATAAAAATAAAATAAAAAGGGGAGGGGGAATCTTGATAATTGAAGTTTTTATATAAAACAAGATTAAAGAGGAGTCTTAATTCTACCTTTAAAAAAGAACTATATGAAAAAGGCCAAATTCTCAAAGATGGATTAGAGTAAAACTTAGCCTCTTTATAAAATTGAGGTCTTTGGTTTAAGTGGATAAATTTTAAACTTGAGGTCTTTGGTTTAAGTGGATAAATTTGATTCATTTCAGGACTCTTTGAATGAGTTCAAAAGATTGGCTTGAAATAAAATCTTAAGGGAATCAATTTGTTAAGAAAGATGAGACTACGAAGGACTTTGTGAAATTATCGTATACTGAGGCTTGGGTTTAGCTGTGATTCCTGGCAAAGACGCATCCTCCAATGCTAGGTTTCGAACTGAATCCCTACAATTACTTCCAGTAGGGTTAAGAAAAACAGAATTAGTGACCTGAAGCCACTTATTCTCGCACTAAATTCGTTGGATTACATGTGGTGTTTGCTGCTATATTCACAAGGGAAATGGCACCATCCGTACAAGAGACCTCAAATCCTAGGAACGAACAATGTTCTTTTGGCTGCCCAATAATAATGTGAAAAGGATACATAATCGCTTCTACAACTCCTCAATATTTTAATGGACAGACTTTGTTACTCACACTTAAGCATACGCATGTTGAATTCACGAGTATCCAACATGGGTGTTGAGTCGAACAAGGCAATTTTATAGAAAACAAAATGTGATTTTTTTCTAAAAAGAAGGGTCGAAGCATTTTGTCATTGAAAGTGATTTGTTGACATTCCCCTACACAAGCGTTTTGTTGTTGTATGAGCAATGAACACGGTTTTTTTTTGGGGGGGGGGGGGGTTGGAGGGGAGGGTGCTGACAAGGGTGATAAATGTCCCACTTTGCAACCTCAATAACCTGGTTTTGATTAGGTTTTGACCAGAAGCTAACCATCTGATAACCTTATTCTGAGCAGAAGCTGAACAGATTTGATTCAAATGGAACTCGCTCAAAATTTGCTGATCACTTCTTGGCAAACTTAACGAACAAAGGTAGCAGATCCAAGTACGACCCACAACCCAAATGAACCAACCAACAGAACTCACTTATCCCCACTGCCGAGATTCACAAGATCCCATGTGTCAACCGAAATTTCATAACCATCAAAACAACAGTAGATGCCTTGATGGATCAATATATGCACGTGCCCATATCCATGCCATGTCTCGAAATGCAATCACATCCTATTTAAGAAGCAAAGAATGACCGATATGCCAAACAAAGGCGTAACTTACCACAGCAGCTGACAGACATGAAAGCAAGAGAAGCTAAGGCTATGTTTGGTAAAGAGCTTTTTGGGTGCAAAAAGAGCTTTTTGGAGTATTAGCTGTTTGACTCTGACCAAAAAAACTCTTTAAAGTGTTTGGTTGATTAGCTTTTTAGATTAACTTTTTATACCCAAAAAGCTCTTTTACAAAAAGCTCTTTGGGATAGCTTTTTCAAAGAACTTTTTGATATTTACTATTACAATGACCATAAATTTACATTAAATGTCATTTACAAATGATATTCCCCAATATTAGATACTTATATTTTAAATTTTTAAATTTTTTTTCTCTTTTGAGACAAGAGTTGTGAATGATCATGATGTTGAAGATAATACTTTTAATTTTAACGCTTTCTTTATTTAACAAATAATTTATGTTTGTTAGTCTTACATGATATATAAATATTTTTTATGTCACATAATTTCAATTGCTACTAAAAAAGAAAACATTTAACATTAAAAAGATATTTTGATAATAAATACTAAAATTAGGAAAAAGTGTAAATGTAATTTTATGTATCACATAATCTTAATTCATAATTCATATCGAAAAGAAAAATAAATATCCAATAAAAAATTATTTTGTTAGAAAAATAATGAAATTGAGTAATGGGCATAAGTGAAATTTTATTAAATAGTTTTGTTAGAAATGCTAACTTTACCAAACACTTTTTTCACAAACAGCTAATGTAATCAGCTAAGTCAAACAGCTAATGCAATCAGCTAACATCTAATACAATCAGCTAACAGTTAACAGCTAACAGCTGATTGCCAAACAGGGCTTAAGTCCTTAAGGGAGACACACAAGACAGAGATGATAATCTAAACAGTTCTCTCTCAATGATGGAAGAGATCATTACAATTTACACTACTTCCAGGAAACCCTTTAAGGCATTGTAAACAAATTAGGAATCTGCTGCCTCTGGGAGACTCCCCATGACTAAAATGGGATCAAGTCAGCTCTTAACGATGCAAGCTACAAGGCTGTGCCACCACCATCTGACAGGAGAGATGCAGCCGCAGCAGCAGCAGTGGGAACAACTCCAGTGGATATGCCTGGTTTTGATAAATGTAGCAGCCTGCAGAAATATGAAGCCAGGGAACAAACAGAAGTATCATTCACCATCAGAGGAGAGAATGGAATTTTCGTTATCTAGTCAGGCTATGTGTACATTTCAACTTCACATAACGCAGGCACTTACGGAGCAAGATATTCACAGAAGGAAGAAACAGCTGCCACAATTTCTGCATAGTTATCTGCTGTAGCAGGAGCTGTTACTTCAACCAGTTGTATGCCCGGCGTCACAGGCACAGCCTCATCAATTGCATGTAATTTCGGCATCTTATTAACCGAGGAGACAGTCACAGTGATTTGGGCACCCCTGTGGAAATGAAAAGCGGAACCCACGCGCAGCAACTCATGATCAAGTTTGTAACCAAGTGCATAAAACAGACGGAGTGCATTCTTGCTTGCTTTGCTTTCCACCATGGTCCTAACCAGAACAGAGATCTGTTCGGCACCAGCACCTCTCATTGCACCACCAATATGCCTGACAGTCCTGCATGGATTACAGATAACGTCCCTCTGAAATTTGTGATGTACTATGGAAGAAAAGTAGTAACAGCATATAAGGATGTGCATATACCAAGTAGGTTCAGGCTGCTCAAGATCGCAAACAAGCCGAACGTCAGATGAAACAAATCCTGCAAATAAATTACAATCGTTGATTCAATATATATGAAAAACATATTTGCCTACTACGCAAACAGCTGAAAGACTCATCATTGGATGATTTATCAGCTCAAGTACAGTGGATTAAAGTGAAACACATACTATTAATGCAGAATTGCTAGTAAAATGCCTCTGAATTCTACAATGCACAAGAAACACCCTTTTACAATCTGTGTTTAAAAAAGCACGCCCCCTAGGCTCACAAAAGCCCGAAGCCCACCCTCTTGCACCTTGGAATGGGTCAAGCTCAGCCCATTCTTAAATTCTGGGCTTCAGACCGAAGCTCAAAACCCATGAAACTTGCGCTTTATAGATTAAAACAGACAATTTGGGGAAAAAAACCTTTAAGGGGCCTCGACCCCTCTTTTTGTTTGTGAAAGCCTTTAAATCAAGATGCTACTAGAAGTAAACAAAATATATAGCTACTACTGAACATGAGTTTGGAGCCGAAAACCCAAACCCTGGTGACAACAATCTAGTAAATGCTTTGTTCTCCTGTCTTCTTTCAGACTTCTTTCTTCATCCTCCACCTCTGTTATTGGACAGCCATGAAAGGTTTTTCTTTGTTTCCTTTTGTTTTTTTTTAGGGGGGGCCTTTAAGGAGGTCGAAAATGTTGCCTCCTCCACAGCTAAAATGGTACCGAGCCCTTGCTTTTTGTGCTTCTTAATCTCTCTCTCTCTCACTCTCTCTCTTTCTTCCTGGCATGCTGGCAGCATGTGTTATATTTTTGGGGTTCAATTTATAGTAATCTAATTAAACTGTGTTTAATGCTTTAATTGTATTTCGTCGTATTTAATTGATTCTCTTTTTTTCTGGTGGTTGGTGAAACTCATTTATTTGATGCCATTATCTAGCTGGTTTTAGAAGAAATGTGATTTTGGAATTATTTTCAAGCATTTTTTTAGTAAAAGTGTGCCTCGCGTCCAAAAAACCCGCGCCTTCGCCTCGAAGCCCGCGCTCGGGGCCCTAGGATCCTTTGCACTTTTTTGCCCCTCGGGCTTTTTTAACCTAAGTTTACGATGCAGTTGTGCGGTAAGGACACCTATATTTGCATCTCCCACCAACACAATTCACTAAGTGGCACTCCGAGGTATTTGCTTGCTTTGATTAAATTAACTCCAAAAATTCGCATTCAAGATCAACAAATGATGCCAAAAAGAATTCACAAGCAAATCCATGTCACGGCATAGATGTAAATTCGTAAGGAATTAAGAATCAAATCATGCATGTAAGAGAATGGAATGCACAAGAAATTCAAAATAACAATGAGACAAGCCAATTGTATGAAGCTGCAGATAATTAAATGGATCACAAACGGCATACTAAGGATGATTATTAACCCCCCCCCCAAAAAAAACGAAAATAAAAAAGGGGTGAAAACAGAAAAAAAACGAAAGAGATCACCGCATTACTTATTAAGCTCATCGTGAACACAGTTTGTGCAATTACCAAGATTTGGGCTGCTTTTTAAGCACAATTCATGGACCCTTAACCGTTCCTTGTTGACTCCACATAGCCCCTGAAGAAGAATCTCCAGCGCCTCCACATGCTGCCAAAAACATAATGCTTTCAAATCAAATTGAAGCTGTTCAATCACAAATGGCATCTACAATTTGCAAGATAGAAAAGACATATTGCCACAATAGTTTATGAATATGCAATTTGGCAATAATCATTTAAGTTATTTGAATTGTATATAGCAATTTACTAAGTACTATGGTTATAGCAATTGGCATTCTTCTGCCTTCATAAACTACAAGCCCCCCCGCCCCCCAATGTGAAGAACTAGGGGGAAGCGAGCCATAAAGAAAACAAACTGATGTCAAGAGACACAAATAGTAGAAACAAGTTGAGCAACCCCCAAACCAAAAGTAAGAGATGTATTTGAGAAGGATGACGTATGTAAATTAAAAATTGTGCAGCTACACTAAATTATTTGATCACAATATCATCGGCCAACACATTCAAAGGAACGTTCCCGGGGCATAAAACCGAACCACGCATATAGTTAACTACGACACTTCTCGGATTGCTTATATGGAAGCATCGATTGCCTCTTATCATGCAAATTTAGCCTAATTCAGGCTTTGGACAGCTTGGCAACTGGAAAACAAGCAGCAGGGGGTGATATGCAATCCAGTCACACGTTTGCAGCTGCAAGGATGGTGCCTTTATGAAGCCTCCGGTGTGGCTTTTTATGCTTAGCTAAGCAATATACTAGACAGCCAATCCACTTGATTGATTGATTTTGACTATTCAGTTTCACCATCAGCAACCTATGTGCATAGAAATGAAATAAAATATCGAGGAAAAGGCCACATGAAATACTTGTGAAGTAAACTAACAAGTAATAAATTGAAACATATACTTCCTCAAGTGCTGGGGACCCTAGAGTTAAGCGGTGTAATCTTACTAAAAAGAACACTAGGAAGTTATCAGAGAGGATTACCGAGGAAGGGAAATGGAAGCAGGAAAAGGATGCAAATACAATGTGGGAAACAATGACAGAATGTATTCGGAGGCCCGCTAAGGAAATCTTAGGTATCTTTAGGAGATGTGGTCGCAAAATGAAAGGAGCCTGGTAGTGGAACAAGGAGGTAAAGGAGAGAATCAATGAGAAAAAAGAGGCGTATGCCGCTTTCGTTAATGGTGGAACGGACGAACAGAAGGAGGTTAGTAGAGTTAGATATAAGTCGGCAAAAGAGATAGTCAAGAAAGTCGTAGCTAAGAGCATGACATATTATATAAAAAACACGAGACTAAGGAAGGTGAGATGGAGGTCTTTAAGCTGACGAGGGCTATGGAAAGAAGAACTAGAGATTTCGGCAACGTGAAGTGCATCAAAGATGAAGATAGTAAGATGCTAGTTAAAAAGGCAGAAATTAAGGAAAGACGATTGAGGTACTTTTCCATGCTCTTCAATAGTGAAGTGTTAGAGGATGTTCGGAGTAGGGAACGAAACAGTAGTGAGAGGCAACGTGACACTCGATTTTGCAAACCTATCAGTAAGGATGAGATTTAAGAGGACCTAAAGAAGATACCTAATGGAAAGGCCGAGGGACTAGACCAAATACCCGTGAAAGTGTAGAAGCGTTTGGTAGAAGAGGAATTAGAGTGGCTAAAAGAGATGTTCAATGTTATTTTTCGGCCTACTAAGATGTCCAGATAATGAAAGTTCAGTCCAATCATCTCACTATACAAGAACAAATGTGATATTCAAGATTGCAATAATTAAAGAGGTACGAAGATGCTCAGTCACACCATAAAGTTATAAGAAAGAGTGATTGAGAGAAGATTGCAGAAAGATATTTTAATATCAGAGAACCTGTTTAGTTTTATGCCTAGCAGATCGACCACACATGCTATTTACCTCCTTAGAAAACCCATGTAATTGTGCAGAGATAGGAAGGAAGATCTTCACATGATATTTATAGACCTGAAAAAAGATATGACAGAGTTTCGCATCAAGTGTTATGAAGATGCTTAGAAAACAAATGAGTATCGCTTGCGTATAGTCGAGTTATTATAAATATGTATGAAGAAAGTGGGACAAGTGTTAGGACATTAGGAGGGATCAATAATGACTTTTTCATTGTTATGGACCTCCATCAAGGCTTCGCTTTAAGCCCATTTCTTTTCGCTTTGGCCATGGATGAATTCAAGAAAGCGACTTAAGGAGAATTACCATGGTGTATGTTATTTGGGGATGACATTGTCCTTATTGATAAGACCAGAGATGGAGTTAATAATAAGTTGGAGTGATGGAGACATACACCTAAGTCTATAGATTTTAGATTAAGTAGATCAAAAATCGAATACCTACGTTGCGGTTTCAGTAGAAGAGAAGAGGAGGGGGGAAGTCACCATCGATTGAATGATAATACCAAAGGTAGAGAAATTCAAATATATGGGCTCGATCGTTCAATAGAAAGGGGACATTAACGATGACATTAACCATAGCATAAAAGTGAGTTGGGAAAAAATGGAAGAATGATTACACGTGCTGTGTGATAAGATAAAACCTGTAGGATTAAAAGGCGAAGTTTATCGTATGGTAGTTAAACTTACTGTATTGTATGGCTCAAAGTGTTGGCAATTAAAAAGACACAAATTCGAAGGTTTGATGGCAGCAAAGATGAGAATGCTTAAATGAATGTGTGGCTATACAAGGGTGGATAGAATTAGGAATGAAATAATTAGAGACATAGCTAAAATGGCTCCCATCAAGGATAAGATGAAAGAGACTAGAGTCTGATGGTTTAGTCATGTGAAGAGGAGTGTGAATGCTCCTTTGAGGAGATGTGAGAGGATTAATATCCCTGAAAGTAGAAGAGGTAGTGGACAACCAAAGAAGAGCTTGAACGAGATGATTAGACAGGACTTGAAAGTTTTAAGATTGACGAATGATATCGCTCAGGACAGAGAATGTGGCAGGAAAGGATTAAGGTCTTGAAGCATAGAGAGATAGCTTCGTAGGTGCCCTTGGGTTGCCGTAAGGTAGGATATGTCATTGTGCATTACTAGATACTTTCATTTATCATGTTTGTATGCAGTACCTTCATCTGGCAGTCTGCTATTGTTTTTAAAGATATAGTACTTTCCTCTACGATGTTGTACTTATATTTTATTTAATTACTGTCACATGTTTTATTAGTATTTCTTTATTCATTCCATGTTGTTTATCTTTAGCTTTAAAATATTTTCACAAAATTCTTTTTTGTGGGTCTCTTAAAATCAACCTCTCTACAGACAAAGATGTCTATAGAGGTAAGATTACCTACATCTGGATCTCCACAGAACTCGCGAAAACCGGACCTACACTGGGAGGTGGTGGTGTTGTCATTGTTACTTCCTCAAGTGTATGGTTCAAATGTACAGAAGTACCATCGTGGATTAGTAAAAGGAGAGATCAGTAAAAGGCTAAGGTAATTATGGGAATCTACATATCAAATAGAGGGAAGAAACTAATGGTGAAGTACCGAATTCCATTAACCTAGAAGGGAAATTTACCCCAAGTTTCTCAAAACAAATCGAGACATGCAAACATGATCTTCATGAAGCTTCCTCACAAAATGGTGCAACCACAATGCGTACATGTATTCCCTCCATCCAAGGAGAATTCTTTCTCCTATTGCAATCCCAAAAGAATGTCATTAACATAAATAAGTAATAGTACTTTTACAGCTAGCTATGAAGCACCGACACGTTTTTTTGGTCAGCGTACTGGTGTCGGACACATGTCCAACACAAACTCACCCTGACACGTCGAGGACATGTGTCTAACAGGTCACAATACGTGTCCCAAAAAAAGTTAAAAAAAATTTGGACATGCTTGGATACGCTTGAGACATGCGAATCCGGTTCAAGGGCACAACACGGGACACGCGAAGAAGGTAGCTTGTGATTTTTGTCATTTTTTTATAAAAAATTTTAAAAAAAGGTGAAATACACTTCATACAATTCACTTTGGAGGGAAAGAAGGAAACCCAAGCATCAAGAGAAGCCGATGGGCCTAAAGATTATGGTATAACACTTACCTTTGCTCATTGGGGGGGAAAAAACAGCATCAAGAACATCAAAACTGTTTCTAGCGTTTTAATCTCCGGCAGCCACGGGAAGGTGGAGACTGTTCCGGCAAGGAAGCAAGTCCAGCAACTAAAGCATCGAGAGTAGAGACAGGTACGCAAGTCTCTGTTCTTTGCAGCTCTCTATTCTAGTGTTGTTCGCAGCTCTCTGTTCTCTCAAATTTCTAATCTGGGGCTCTAGGCTTAAGACTCGCCATGTCTCTGCTTCTCTCTCCATCACTCTATTCCTCCCAGTGCCTACTGCCTCGCCATCTCTAATCTCTCCGTTCTTTTAATTACAAAAAGGGGTGGAAGTGAGGTTAGAGAGAGAACGTGAGATGAGAGAGAATGAGATGAGGTTGTGTAAAAGACTAAAAGGTTGAAAGTTAGAGTGCGAAAGGCTGAAAGTTGCAACATTAGTTCTGAAGCAGTGAAGCTTTATTGTTGTTTATTACTTTTTGACTTTTTGTACTTCATGAATCATGAGTGTTGTTCTAACATTATGAAATCTCCAACCTACTACTATTGTACTACCTACTACTGCTACCCAGTGAAATCAATTCTTTTTGAAATCAATTACTTTTTTGAAGCCAATTACATTATAAAATCTTCCATCATACCTACCACATATGAAATCAATTACCGCTGACATTATGTTTCTAGCATTGTAATTGTTCTAAAAATTTGTTAATTGATCTTTGTTTTTAGTCATTTAACTCTTGTGCGTTACTTATAAAAAATGAATAATTAATTACAATGTTTTTTTGACTTTGTAGATTAGGCTCTATTCTTTTCGTGGGTCAATCCATATTTACCAACCTCAATCCACTTCAACCTATTTCAACCTACTTCAACCCACTTGAAAAAAAATACCAACTTCAACCCACTTCAACCTACTTCAACCCACTTTAACCAACTTCAACCCACCCCCTTCATAATTGTAATAATTTGTAAAGTATCATGTGAGATTTTACTGCCGGTTGTTTTTGTGGGTAAATTGGGTGGGTAAAAGGGTGAGCTAGGTTGAAGTAGGTTGAGGTGGGTTGAGATGGGTTGAAGTTGGTATTTTTTTTTTTGAGGTGGGTTGAAATAGGTTGAATTAGGTTGAAGTGGGTTGATGTAGGTTGGAAAATGCTGAAGTTGGTATCTTTATTATGTGGTGGGTTTAGGTGGGTTAAAATAATGAGAATGAAAGTAATGTGTGATAATTTATGAACTTAATGAAATTTTGTGAAAGTTTTGTTTATTCTTTCTGATTTTTTTATTTTTTATTTTTTATATTTTTTATAATTTATTTTTTATTATTTTTTATTTTTATTTTTTATTTCTTTTTTTATTTTTTATTTTTATATTTTTTTAATTTCTTATTTTTTTCTTTTTTATTTTCTATTTTTTATTTTTCATTTATTTTTTATTTTTTGTTTTTAATTTTTTACTTTTAATTTTTTTATTTTTTACTTTTTATTTTTTATTTTTCTATGATTTTATGTTTTTATGTTTTTATTTTTTTATTTCTTATTTCTCATTTTTTATTTTTTAAGTTTTCATTTTTAATTTTTAATTTTTAATATTTGTTTTTTATTTTTCATTTTTTTTATTTTTTTATGTTTTATGTTTTTTTTTTTATGTTTTTTTGTTGTTTATGTTGTTTATGTTTTTATTTTTTTATTTTTTACTTCTTATTTTTTATTTTTTTTTACATTTTAATTTTAATTTTTAATTTTGATTTTTTAATGTTTTTATGTTTTTCTTTTTTATTTCTTATTGCCTATTTTCTTTTTTCTTTTTTTATTTTTTTCTTTTTTATTTTTTTGAATTTTCTGTAACTTTTGTTTGGAATAAAAATAAAAAGATAAAAAATAAGAAATTAAAAAATACAAAAATACAAAATATAAAATATAAAATAAAAAAAGAAAAAAGAAAAAGAAAAAATGAAAAATAAAAAATAAAAAATAAAAATAAAAAGTAGAACAATTAAAAATAAAAAATACAAAATAAAAATAAAAAATAAAAACTAAAAATAAAAAATAAAAAATAAAAAATTACAAAATAAGAAACTACAAAATAGAAAAAATTTAAAATTAAAAATAAAAAACAAAAAATAAAAATAAAAATAAAAAATAAAAAATAAAAAATAAAAAATAAAAAATGAAAACTAAAAAATGAAAACTAAAAAATAAAAAATAAAAAAATAAAAGATAAAAAAGAATAAACAAAAATTTCACAAAATTACGATAACTTCATAAATTATCATACATTAATTACATTCTTATTATTTTAACCCACTTCAACCCACCCTATAAAAAATATACCAACTTCAACCCACTTTAACCAACATCAATCCACTTCAACCTACTTCAACCTATTTCAACCCACCTCAAAAAAACTACCAACTTCAACCTACCTCAATCCACATCAACCTACTTCAACCTACTTCACCCTTTTACCCACGAAAAGAACAGAGCCTTAATGGATGGTTCATCTACACCTCCTCCTCCCAGTGATGAAGACTTAAGCAAACCATTGTGAAAATATGTTTCTAAATATGACAAAACAAGCGAAGATAGTGGTGGTGGTGGTGGTGGTGGGAATATTAATTGGAAATGTATTTTTGTGGCAAACGAAGAGAAGTTCTTACACAAGAGTTAGAGTCCATCTTTTGAAGCTACCAGGAAATAGAATAGGTTCATGTACAAAGGTAACCTAAAAGGACATTGCACAAATGCAAAAGCTAGAGGATGAAGCAAAAGAAAGAGTAAAAATGAAAGCACCAAAGAAAGTTCATTTGCCACCTTCATCAAATATGTCTCAATGGAATCCTCATGTGATTTTAAATTACATGATCCAAGGCAATCAGAAAAGAAAAAAAGGAGAAAGTGAAAGTTCAAATCCTATTGAGAAGGCATATAACACAAAATCACGTGAGATCTTAGATGCTCAAATTGCTAGGATGTTTTCCTCTGGACGTCTACCATTCCACTTAGCAGGAAATCCATATTATGTAAGTTCTTATGCTTATGTCGCAAGTCATCCACTTTTCGGCTATCTTCCTCCCAATTACAATAAGCTAAGGACAACTTTGCTGACAAAGAAATGAGATAATGTCGACAGGAATATACAACACATGGAAACAAAAAGGTGTAAGCATTGTGACGGATGGACCGAGTGATTTCCAAAGAAGGCCTTTAGTAAACTTTATGGCTGTGACCATAGGTGGACCTATGTTTCTTAAGGCCATCGATGCTTCCGGAGTGATAAGGAAAAAATACTTCATTTTCAACTTGTTAAAGGAAGCAATTCAAGAGGTAGGTGTGGACAATGTTTTCTAAGTAATTACAGATAATGCCAAAAATTATACACGGGCCGAAGCATTGGTACACCAAATGTATCCTCACATTTTTTCGATTCTATGTGTTGTCCATACCCTCAATCTTGCCTTACAAAATATTTGCGCGGCAAAGAATGTGGAGAACAATGTGATTACTTTCGAAGAGTGTTCTTATATAACGGAAGTGGCCAATGATTGCCAATTTATCAAGAACTTTATTATTAATTATTCCATGAGGTTATCAATGTTTAATGAGTTTGTCCCCTTAAAGTTACTTATCGTTGCCTCCACTCGTTTTGCTTCCATTCTTGTTATAATGAAGAGGTTCAAGCTCATAAAGGGAGGTCTTCAAACTTTGGTCATAAGTGAGAAATGGGTTAGTTATCGGGAAGACGATGTAATAAAGGCAAGGTTGGTGAAATAGAAGATAGTAGATGATATGTGGTGGGACAAAATTGGCTATATCCTTTCTTTCACCGCTCTTATATATGATATGCTTAGATTTTGAGACAACGATAAGCCTTGTCTTCACTTGGCATATGATATGTAGGACACTATGATTGAAAAGGTAAAGCTTGCTATCTACAAGCAAGAGAGGAAAAAGCTTGAAGAGTCTTCTACTTTCTATGATATGGTCTACAAGATTCTCGTTGATCGTTGGACTAAGAACAACACTCCTCTCCATTGCGTGGCACATTCTCTCAAATCTCAATCCAAGGTAATTTTAAAGTTAAGAAATAAATGAACATGTATTATTATGATGTGAGAATCTCAATCTAATTTTTTCCTTTTCTTGTTTAAGGTATTATAGTGATCAATGGCTTGATGAAGGGCCAAATCGGGTTCCTGCACATAAGGATTTGGAAGTTTCTCAAGAAAGAATGAAGTGCATGCAAACATATTTCCCTAGCCCGGAGGAACGTGCTAAAGCCGATCTTGAGTTTGCCAACTTCTCAACTCGATCTCAAGCATTCTCAGAAAGTGATTCTATTTATGATCGGTACACTATGGATCTTAAAAGTGGGCGGATTATTTATGGAACAAGTGCACCACTACTTCAAAACTTAGCTTTGAAATTACTTGAACAACCTTCATCATCATCTTGTTGTGAAAGGAATTGGAGTACTTATTCCTTTATCCATTCTTTAAAAAGGAATAAGATGGCTCCAAAACGTGCAACGGACTTGATTTTCATTCATAGTAATCTTCGTCTTCTTTCAAGGAGAATTGCGTAATATGTTAAGGGAGAGTGTAGGATGTGGGATCTTTGTGGAGATAAGTTCGATTCCCTTGAAGATGTTGGAGAGTTAGAAATAGCACATCTCTCCCTTGATGAACCGGAGTTGGAGAGAGTTGTTTTCTTGAATGATGGCGAAGATGATGCTAATCATGGAGATGGTGGTAATGGTGAAGACGGAAAAGCAATTGAAATTGAGTGAAATGCATATCTTAGATAGTTATTTTTCTTCACTAGTAATTAGATCTTTTTCTACTAAATGTCAATTTTCAAAGAAATAGTATGAAGGTATCTTTTTTCTATAGGCATATTTTGTATTGGGTCAACTTAGATAGTTATTTTTCTTCACTAATCATTGCCCATAATTAGCAACTACAAGGGGTAAGAGTACATGTATCTAACTCCACATACTCTTCCATAGACAGAAACCTCTTGAGAGTCACTAGCTTGTTCATTTATTTTCTCCATTTCTCAGTTTCCCCCCAAACAACCCATCTAACATTGTTTACAGGACAAGGGGAGTGCGCCGAGCAAGAAATTATTAGACACGGCTATCAATGCTATCAACCGATAACCAAAAATAGTTTCTTAATAACCTCTTCCCGGGAACCATCTGAACTCCATTCACATATATCAGCTTTCTAAACTAATGCTAACCAGCAACTCAATTGAACCATCAATACATTCTCACCACAGTAATGCAAGGTAATATGCGCTAAAAAAGTTCGCCACAACAACAATTTCTTTCTTCTCAATCATTAATAGAACAAAAATATCAGACGAGCACATAAAAAGACACTAGTATTAGTTATTTGACATTTTGGTTCTTCCTGGCAAACCACATTCTTCATCAACTTTCTAACTTCTCATAACAAAATGGAAATGCATTCAAGCTAATCCAAAAGAGCAAACATGCCTGCAATTGAATATCAACGAATTGCATAATTACAATGAATTAACTAACTGTTAAAATGAAGAGGAACGGAGCTCACCTGGGTCTCAATGATTCCTTGAACAACACACTCCATGAAAGCAGCTTCAATCCGCCTTCGATCTTCCCAAAACCTCTTTGGACAGCAGCTAGGTGCGAATCGAAAAGATGAAGCACAAAGATCTACCCTTTACAATGGGGTTATGTACCGTCCGCAAATTGAGCGTCTTGAAAATTTTCACCAAAATTGCAGGTAATTTGAGCCGCCTCAGCGAAAATTCTAGGGTACAATTAGAGATTACTCACGAATCTCCACATACAGTGAAGCGTAGCTCTGGAGAAAGGTGAACGAAATCAGTCAAATTTAAATTACGTTTTGCTGCGCAACAATCGAAAGGGGTATAGAGCAGTTGAGTGAAGGTAAGAGGAGGCTGTGCAAGAGAGTGCAGTACGGGGTAGAAGTGAACAGTTGAAGCTAAGCTGTGCAAGGGCTGAGCAACCCAGGAGACGCCTCACTGCTGATGTTCCTGATAGTGGACAGGGGAGAATCGGACCTGAGGGTTGGTCCGTTCAGTTTGACCCATTTAATCAACAGTTTAATTAGATCTGATAAATGGATCATTCAGGTCGGTTATGGGTTAGATCTTAATTCAATTCGGGTCACTTTCGGATCAATTATATTCAGGTCAAGTTCGGGTGAAGTTCAGGAAAAGTTCGAATTTGGGTCACTTTCGGGTCAACCATGTTCGGGTAAGGTATGGGTTTGGTTCAGGTGAAATTTGGGTCGGGTCTATTACGAATTGTCTACGGATCGGGTATGGTCGAGTCTAATTCGAGCCGAGTGGAATTTGATTCAATGTTTGGGTTAATATCGGGTCGGTTGTAGATCGGATCGGATATAAATAAAATTGGATAATTTCAAATCATTTTATAGTTTCAATATAGTCATTTTTACTCTTAAATTGTATTTAAAAGATAAAAACCGTTTAACTAGATAAGCCCATTTATTCTATATTTCTTTTTTAATCCATAAATTAACGATTATACGTTTGTGTTTTATATTTAAAACACTTTTTTTTAATTGTATTTTATATATATATATATATATATATATATATATATATATATATATATATATATAAAATTAAAAGGGACTTTTGTTATGGAAAATCTAATGGGATTCGTTATAAAGTTTCGCAATTAAACATCTTCAGTTGCCCTCTTAAGTTCATTTCAATCCTTTAAACACAAAAGAAGGAAATATAAAACAAACCAAACCAAACCCTTAAAACATTTTCGAGCTCATTACTCGTTTTCTTTTAACTTCCTAGACCTATCGACTATTCAGTTGAGTCATTCATTGAGTAGTTCGACGATTTAGGGTCATTTTAGGCTACAAACATCTTAGCAATCGAACATGCAACTGATGAACATTTAGAAACATTTGCAATTATGAAAACAAGCTTTTAACGACCCTTTTCAAAGATTTCTAAAGTTCACAAACCATTCACATAGCGTCATTTAAACAATTCAAGAGGGAAGGGATTCACAAATAGCACATTCGTATCACTTCACAGGAACAGTTTCAGCAGAATCTACCTAATATCCCAATGCTTCGCAATCCACACGATTGCGAATAATATCAAACCCAGGCTCCCTTTACACAACACCGACAACAAAAAACCTCGAATCACTCATTAATTTCACCTCAAGCCATCCAACTACCAAGATCGGTTCAATATCATAATAATTCAATGGATTAATTCACGAAACCAACATCCATAACCGTAGCATTCATATGCAACCACCAGAACATAATTTAGGCATATTAAAACTGATTTACCAACAACTTTAGAAGATAATCTGCTTGTTCTACAATTCCCCAAATTGACCGGTTAGCAAAAAACTATGCATTACTTCAACATGCATGAACCTTCAATCAGTATCAACACCATTCTTACTAGATTTCAACTTCAAATTATCCCAACACTGATAACAGCTTCAGGATTTTAACATAAACTGCCCAAAATCGTTAAATTCATTTGAAATTACTAATAATTAGGAGGAAGAGAAAGACCCACCTCGATTCCAAGCTAGAGGACCCGAGTAATGGGCTTTTGGGATCGATTTGGATGCTTGAAAACTAGGATTTCGACCCCCTTGCTGCAGTCACACCCAAACAATGAGAACATACCCAAAATCGACTGAACTTGACTCACTGATTTGAAGTTGTGGTCGATGTTTGGGCTGCGAATTCACCCGGAATTTATAGAGGGACTGGAGTGGCTAAAGACTGGGTTGCCCCGCCGAGCCTGGCATGTGTTCGGTGCCTCAAATCGCCGCCCGAAACGCCCACAAACGTGGTGGTTTCTCACTGATTTCGTCCAAAACTTGCAGCGGTGGGTTTGTTTGATGTTGGCGAGGTAGAATGTGAGGAATTCCAAGCTGGGTTGAGGCAAAAATCGATGGAATCGGGTGCTTGAGGCCCCGTGTGTGGAGAGAAGAAGAAGACGATGAAGGAGAGAGAAGGGGGCTTCGAGGGCTTTTCGCGAGGAAGAGGAACAAGGTGAAGCTAGGCGTGGTCTGGCGCGAGTTGACAAAAATGCCCTCCCCTTTTTTTTTTGTTTCAAGCTTGCCTGGCAATTAACACTAGTTTAATTTCGTACCTCATATTCTAAACTCGTATCAACAATACAATCTTTTATTGATTACTCATTGCCGATTATATTAAGATTCGATTTAGTAATTAACGAAACTAATTCCAAGATTAACAATCTAATCATATTCGGAATTCTGCTTGCTTTAGTACCTGATAATAATTCTTATTAACGCTTATTAAAAATCACCGAAGAATCTTCAAAACTAATAATAACAATAATAATAGCAACAATGATATTCTTTTCAATAAAATTATCGCTCACGCAAGCACATAAATAACAATTTTAACTTTTCTAGTTAATAAAATACGATTTTATACTGTCATAAAATAGGATCCTCAGTTCAACGTAAAAATAAAGAACACATGTATTACGTAAGAGTGTGTGTGTGTGTATATATATATATATTTATGTATGTATGTATGCATATATATATATATATATATATATATATATATATATATATGTATATATATATATATAATATATATATATGTATATATAATATGGGTATTTAAAAAATATATATATATATATATATATATATATATATATATATATAATATATATATATATATATATATATATATATATATATATATATATATATATATATATGTGTATATATATATATATATATATATATATATATATATATATATGTGTATATATATGGATATATATAATATATATATGTATGTGTGTGTATATATATAATATATATAGACATATATATATACATACATATATATATATATATATATATCTATATATATATATATATATATATATATAGATATATAGATATATATATAATTATATATATATATATAGATATATATAATATGTACACATATATATGTACATATAGCTATCTATCTATCTATCTATCTATCTATCTATATATATATATATATATATATATAGAGATAGATAGATAGATAGATAGATAGATATATGTATACATGGCTTTACGTGACAAAAGATTGAAAAAATACACGTCCTCTTTACTTGCAGTAATTCAAACAATTATTTGCAAAGGACCTATATTTTTCAATTGCTATCTTGATTTTATGGTTGATTTAACTTGTCCAATGACCACAGAAACTCTTAAACTTGATGTGCATATTCAAGGTAACGAGTTTCTTGATTTCAAAAATTTTGTTATCATTTATCGTGTTTATTTTAAACTTATGTCGACAAATTTAAATACAAGGTTTCTTAACCCTCTTCCTTCTAATTCTCAGGAAACAATCTTGTTACAAATTGAAGATGGGACACCTTCAGTCTTCACTCCAAAACTGCTCAAATGGGATGAGATCACTCTTCCAGATGAAATTGAGTTACAAGAACCTCAACAACGCTCACATATCGAATGAAGGGAGATTGATCAAATAGTAGAAGAACCTGACGGACGGGTGATTCTTAAATTTAGATCATCATCCATTCGTGAAGATCTAGCCATACCTAGTCCTTCCAATTTTCGAAGATCCTTTTCAGATTTTTCTTCTTCTAGATCTGAACCTTTGGATCATTCACAAAGATATAGGTTTCGAGCACCTATCCCTAAACCCGTTCCTGACCCGCCTTCTCCAACCTCGTTAGGAATCAAAGCTGCCATAAATGTCCTCACCAAGCCTGGTTTTACCATTAACTGGACAACCATCAAAGAAGACTACTATTCAGATAGGAATGCTTCTTTGTGTACCTGGTTTGAACAAATTAACAGAAACTTCGGAGAAGAGATCAAAAAGGAATGGATTGTAGACATGGAACGTCTGCAATTTAATTTTCTTTTCTTCCTCTGGTTTCCCATATTTGCTTCAAAAAAGGGAATTCAAAATGTTTTCTCCGTCCCTAGTCTTAATGTCCAAACTAACCTTCAAAAGGTTTGGCATTTTACAATAGGTTCTACTATATCCTCGGTCCATCCTCCACCAGATGACCTCAAAATCCTCCTTAAAGGTGAACCTATTCTGGCTACACCTTTTCGCAAAGGCCGGGAGGGGAATGATATAGTCAAACTCGATGATCTCAAAAAGGTTCATCAGCAAGCCAACTATACAAACACTATCCTCCAGACCATTGCTACCCAACTTAACCATGTTTCCCTGAGGATAGAAGAAACAAAGAAACCCAATACCACAACCACTCCAAGTACCAGTTATACAAATCAGGTTTCTAAACCTTTTTTCAAAACTGATAGCATCCCAAAGGCTAACGAAGACTCTTTCTCTGAAGCCTTTTCCAATACTCATTTTCTTAAAATCATTTCAAATCAGATACAAGAATTGACAGCCTTAAAAGAAAAGTCAGTTTTATGCCTCGACAAAACCTGTCAAAATCAACCATCTGATACCTCATTCTCCAGTGAAGATGATGGTAACACTGATAGTGAGGAAGCCTTGAATCTTATAGAGGAAGCGTTCGATGACCCCTCACCATCAGCTGTAAACAAAATTAGGAATTGGACGTCGAGTAGTACTCGAAATTTCTATCCAAGACCCACACCTCCCGACATTCAGTATGAAGAGAGAGGTACTTTTACAACCTCTCAATTTAGTGGAGAATTTGTCCACTAGTGGAACATAGATGGTAAATCAGAACATGAGATTCTTAGCACTTTACAAGAAATGACCATGGCCTTGTCTGCCTACAAAGCCCGTAAGCTAACCAATTCTCAAGCAGCCACTGCCTTAGTTGTAGGATTTTCAGGACAACTGAAATCCTGGTGGGATAGTTTCCTGACAGATGAGGATAGGACAAAAATCCTCAACCACAAATACAAAAAAACAGATGACCATGGTGTTGAAGTTGAAGAAGAAAATGAAGCAGAAATGCTTATTTATACCATTACCTTACACTTCCTAGGCAATCCTAGAGAGGAACAAGCTGCCTCAAAAACAATCCTCATTAACCTTAGATGTCCTACCTTAACTGATTATCGTTGGTATAAGGATGTCTTTCTTACCCATGTGTTGAAAAGGGAAGATGGGACTCAAGACTTTTGGAAAGAAAGATTTATTGTAGGATTACCCAAACTGTTTAGGGAAAGAATCCTCAATAAACTTCGCCAAAACTTTGGTACCAACGATATCCCATTTGGTCTTCTTACATTTGGACAGCTATTCGGCATTATCAGTCTGAAGGATTGAATCTCTGTAATGAGATTAAAATACAATCCAAATATGGATCAGAAAAGGTACAATCTCGCAAAGAGAGGGGCACTTTTTGTGAAGCATTTAGAATTACCAAGATAGAAGCCCCATCTACCACTCGCAAACGACTTCAAAAAAGAAAGCCCAAGCCCACATTCAAAAGGCAACCTTGAAATAGCCCAAACCATTCATCAAAAGGGAACCGCCCAAACCTACTCCAAAGAAGAAACAAATCTCCAAAAAGAAAAAACCTGTTGTTTGCTACAAATGTGGTAAAATAGGCCACAAAGCATTCCAGTGCAAAACTGAACAAAAAATCAATGAGTTATTTTCTAGAGATCCCGAACTACAGAAAAAACTCTTAGCCCTTTTAACAACCAACGTTTCAGGATCAGATCAGGATGAAGATTATTATGCCGAATCCAGTGCGGATTCTGAGTATGAATCTTCTCCTATTTTATCCTTAAATGTTATTACCAGCAAGCCCCAAAAGGAGTTCCTCCTTGACCTTATAGGCCAAATATCAGACATCAATACAAAACGAGAATACCTTGAAAAGCTTAAAGGTATTATCCTTAAAGAAGAAGAAAGACCTCCGAAGTTTGAATTAGGACCCTCTCCCTCTTCTTCTTTAACACAAATCTTTGAACGCTACCCAATTACGAATCCCTGCCAACAAATCACAACCAAACAACTCCAAACAGAGTTGAATGACCTCAAAGCTCAAGTACGTTTACTCAAAACAGAAGTTTCTGGGCTTAAGACAAAAGATCTTGAAATTGAAATAAAACTTGCCCTCCTTGAATCTTTCAAAATAGCTCCTCCAGTTTTTGAAACAGAAGACATTTCAGGAATTCAAGAAACTAAGATTCCAGAAACGCAATTTTTGCAAACAATTTCCAAAGTCACATTTCAAAAATGGTATTTTGTTGTCACACTTGTGGTCAACGATTTCTTAATTAATGCAGTTGCTCTCATTGACAGTGGAGCATATCAAAACTGCATTAAAGGAGGAATTATTCCTACCAAATTTTGTGAACGAACAAGGGAGCAATTAGTTAGCGCTAATGGCGAACCCTTGACTATTCTTTACAAATTAAATAAAGGGCATATTCAAAATAACAATTACTATTTTAAAAATATTTTCCTTATTGTTGATAATATTACAAATGATATTATTTTGAGAACTCCATGTCTTACTCAAATTTACCCTTTCACGGTTAATGAGATCGGTCTCCATACAAAAATTATGGGCAATACTATCTCATTTCCTTTTCTGTCTTCAGCTCATCAAAAAGAAATTTTGAGTTTACAAGCATCTTCGATTTTTAAGCAGATTAACAGTCTGCAAACAAAAGAAAAACAAATTTGCCATTTACAAGAAGAGATTTCGTATCTTCGTATTAAGGAACAATTACAAAATCCTTCTATTCAACTTAAAATTACAGATTTTGAACAGCTCATAAAGAAACGAATATGTTCAGACCTTCCCAACGCCTTCTGGGAACGAAAGAAACATATCATTTCTTTGCCTTACGAGCCCGATTTTGATGAAAGAAATATTCCAACAAAAGTTAGGCCAACACAAATGAATTTCGAACTTCTTGAACATTGCAAAAAAGAGATTCAAAGCCTTCTTGACAAAAAACTTATTCGACCTTCAAAATCACCATGGAGTTGTGCTTCATTTTATGTTAATAATGCGGCTGAAAAGGAACGAGGTGTTCCTAAACTCGTTATTAACTACAAACCCCTGAACAAAGTTTTACAATGGATTCGTTACCCAATTCCCAACAAAAGAGATTTATTATACAGACTTTTCGATGCAAAAATCTTTTCTAGATTCGACATGAAATCTAGGTTCTGGCAAATTCAGATTGCAGAACAAGATCGTTATAAAACTGCATTTACAGTCCCTTTCGGACATTACGAATGGAACGTAATACCCATTGGACTAAAGAATGCACCGTCTGAATTTCAAAATATTATGAATGACATTTTCACTCCCTACACCTCTTTCATCATTGT
>JAKOGI010000608.1:377500-455000 GCA_029747015.1 Carnegiea gigantea
GTTCCAAGGCCTTTTTAATGTATACATCTTAGGACGGTTTCAAATTATTTCTACTCCTAGGACATACCTAGCTTCACCCATATCCTTCATCTCAAAGACATAGGACAATTACTTTTCAGTAGCTTCGATCATCTCTAACCAGCCAGCGGTATGTGAACAACGTACAAGGTAAGAAACAAAGAAACTTAAGCCCCCATGTTGATCTTTTGACATACACACGATAGTCTTTTAAAATCATAGATAAGCCAAACTAAGTTATAGCTTCCTAGAATCTAAAGTAGTAAGATCTTGAAGATTGCTTAAGATTCTATGGACTTTTTAAGATGACATACATTGTCCTGTTATCCCTTTGATATAAAACCAATTGGTTGGTCCATATAAATTTGTTCCTCAAGGTCACAATTGAGGAAAGCAATCTTTACGTTCATTTGAAACAACTTTAGGTTCAAATGGACAACCAGGGTTAGCAGTAGGCGAATAGAGGCAAATCTCACCACATCAGAAAATGTTTCTTTGTAATCTATACCCTCAACTTGAGTAAAGCCTTTCGCCACTAGACAGGTCTTGAACTTTATCGATCGAACTACCCCCCGATGTTTTATCTTATTTTTGATAGTGTTACGTCAGGGTGGAAGATCAATGAGTTTCCAAAGCTTGTTTCTTACCATTGAGTCCATCTTATCCCTCATGACATCTATCCACTCTATGTGATTTGGTGAATCCTTCGTCTCTTAACAAGAGGTAGGTTCCTCCACTTCTAAAAGAGTGCATAGGAATATTTCCTTTTCGATTTAGAATATCGTCGAGAAATTTTCAACACTCACTCCTCCGGGTCCTGGGACCTTTATTATTTGCCTACCTAGGTGATGAATCCCCTTTCTCTAAGAGTTATGGGAGCCTAAGTATGAGGAGACTCAATCCCACTATCGCTTGGAGGTGTTGGAAACTGAACATGTGGACTAACTGCATGTTCAGGAATAGGAGACTGAGAATAAATCTCATTCTCAGGTTAACTCTCCTCAACATTTAGAGAATGAGGCAAATCGCATTCTCTTTAATAGACAAACCATCACCGTCCATACTAAACAGGGAAGATGTACCATCCTCGATGACTTAGGGGTTGTTCTTTTTCGCGATAATATGCAAATATAAGGAAATGTAAAAAGATGTAAGAAGTTGTAAAAAGATATAAGGAGCTGTAAGAAGATGTAAGGAACTGTAAGGAGCTGTAAAAAGACGTAAGGAGCTGTAAGAAGCTGTAAAAAGAGATGTAAGGAGTTGAATTATTAAAAAATTATATGATATAATTTTTAGATATGTAGTGTAATTGTTGGTCTTTAATGTATGATTTATGAAAAAAAATTATTTCATAAAAATAAATTACATGTAACACTGATATTTATGAAATAAATTTTATAATATCACTGAATAAATCACATTTTAATATTACACAAAATTTATTTTTCTACAATTTGTTTTGGAAAATAAAACTAATATTGAAATAACATAGTTAAATGAGTCAATTAAATATGAATAAGATAAATTCAAGCCGACAAACATGTGAAACCAAATATGTTTCTCACTTGAGGTGGTTTTTCTGTATTAAAATTAGTTTCACCTACCAATAAGTAAATTAAAAAAGCGATTTTCTCAACAAAATTGAATAGAATTCTAAAAATAAAACCCTATTTGAATTAAACATTTTGAAATTAAATTCATTCTAATGCTCGATTGTACGTTGATAGCAATCAAGTTGTCATAGATAAACTTATTGGTGAAATTATTGAAATGCTTTCTTCACCTACAGTTTGACTATTTTCATGCATGATTACTGTCGAAACTCAAACATAAATGTAATTTTTTATTATAATTTTGAAATATGTTGACTTATTTTCTCTATAATGGCATATATACTTCACGTTGAAGCTCAAATATTAATTTTGATCGTTAAATTCTGTTTTTATGTTACACAAATATTATATTCATAACAAAGTTGTAATATTTTCCGTATCAGTAGTATATAAGAAATATGTACATATTTCCATATAAATATGAGAATAAAATAGATTTTAAGTTGAACGTTATAAAACATATATAAGCAAATTTAACAAGATATAAAAAGATGTAAGCAGATACAAGGAGATGTAAAAAGATATAAGGAGATGTAAAAAATTGCAAAGAGCAGCAAAGGAGTTGTAAGTTGCAAGCTTCAAGCTAAATCTTCCCAAACGTAGAAAATAACAGGACCTAAGTGAGAATTCAAATCCTCTCCCTCACCGAAAGATGGTTGAAGGTCTTGTTGTAACTTATAGAATTTAAGGTCTTTTTTATAAAAAAGAAATTCACAAAATGCTTGGGAACCTAACCTCAAGAAAATCGACATTGCAGGAATTCATTTCACCAAAAAGATATTCAAGATCTCAATTGATTTGAAGAGTTCTAACATTTCATTCCAATTGAGTTTCTACTATCGCTATAAAGCTGTCAACACATTGAGTACTTAATAATGGTTAGTTACAGATGCCTATACATACACACACACACACACACACACACACACACACACACATATATATATCAATATGTATATGTGCATGTGTATGTGTGTGTGTGTGCGTGTGTGTATATATATATATGCATATATGAGTGTGTGTGTGTGTGTGTGCGTGTGTGTATATGCATATGTACATGTACATATATATATACATATATAGATATATAACTAGATATTAATATTAGATTATATAATCATAATATATTATGTAATATATGTATAGTATCTGTTGTAGGTATATAGGTGTGTCTATATATTATATTATATATATGATATATATTAGATTATTATCTATATATATATATATAGTATATATATATATAATTATATATATATATCTGTGTGTGTGTGGTCTGTCGTGTGTGTATGTAGTGGTGGTGGGTGTGTGTTGTACAAACCACATATATACAGAAATATTAAATATAAAATATATATGTACCTATAATACAGTATAATATGCAATATATATATATAATACACACACACACACAAAACACATATATATGTATATATATATGTGTGTGTGTGTGTGTGTGTGTGTGTGTGTGGGGGTGTGTCTATATATATATAGATTCTATATTATATATAATATATAGAGATGATTATGTATATATATAGATATCGATCAGACGCACACACACCACATATACCATCTATAGATACTATTATATTCTTATAGGGGTATGGATATATATGTATATACTATTTATTATATAATAGATATAATATATATATTATAATATATAGTCTGTTTTTTTTTTTGTGTGTCTTGTGTGTTGTGTGTGTGTGTATATATAGATATTATATATTATATATATATATATATCATAATGTATGTTATCGTATGATATGTATGGTATATATATATAATATATATATATATAATATCGTCTATATATATATATATATAATATGTGGAATGTGTGTTGTGTGGGGTGTGTGTGTATATATATATATATATTATATTATCACAATCCCCAATTATGTAGTATAGTGTGTGTGTGTGATCTATATAATATATATATATATATATATATATATAGATATAGTATATATATATATATATTATATGCATGTATGTATGTACTAAACACATTTACATACATAAGTATACTATACCTATATATATATAGTGTGTGTGTTGTGTGTGCAATATATATATATATATATAGATACTATATATGAGGATCTATATATATATATATATATTATATATACATATATGTATTGTATGTAGGTATGGTATACTGTGGATTTAATCATTATATACTTATATATAGATTATATATGTATATACTATCTATATATATATATATATTACAAACAACCACACACACACACCACATATAAACATACATACATACATATATATATTTAATATATCATATACATATATATATATATATATATATTATATATATATATATATACACACACACACCACACACACATACATATATAATATACATACATTCTATATCATACTATAATATATATTTATATATATTATATTATAGTATATATATATATGGATGCACGTATCTTCATATATATATATTATATAATATATATATACACACACACACACGCACACACACACACACACACCACACACAGCACTATATATATAATTAGATCATAGATATTATTATATATATATATATATATGTGTGTGGGTGTGTTGTTGTGTGTAGCTAGATATATATATATGAATCTATATATATATATATAATATATATATTAAGATATATATATATTATAATATATAGTATAATATATCTATATTATATGATTATAATATAATGTACGTATGTATGCATATGTGTGTATGTACAGTATGTGTATTATATAGATATATATATATATATATATATGATATATATATATATATACTATATAGATATATATATGGTATGATGTGTCTAGATATATATATATATAATATAGATATATAATATATATATATATATATTATATATATATATATATATATATATATATATATAAATAAGATAACATCATACATACATACATATATATAATCTATATATATATAATTATATATATATATATATAGATGATATATTATATAAGTATATATATATATATAGACACGTACATAACACACATATGCATACATACCGTACATACGATATTAATATAAATATATAGCATCATCATATAGATGAGAGGATATATATATGGTTGTTACTGTGTGTGTGTGTGTGTGTATATTATATATTATGTACGTATGTATGCATATGTATGTATGTACGGTATCATGTATGTGTGTAATATACTATATATATATATTATAGATATATATATATATATATATATATGTATGGATGTATGTTTGTATATATATATTATATTATATATATAATAGATATATTTATAGATATGTATACCTCTATATATATATATATATATAAGATACGAGACATTATAGAATGATATTATAGAAGAGATATAATATATATATATATATATATTATATATATATATGCACATAATAACATAGTATATATGTACACAGAGACAAAGATACATATACTAATATATTTAATATATATATATTATATATATGTGCATATATATATATATAGATATATATTATCATATATATAGTATATATAATGAAATACACACACACACACATACACACACACAAACACATACATACATACACGCACATATATATACATATACATACATATATACATACATATTTATATATATGTGTGTGTGTGTGTGTGTGTGTGTGTGTACACACACACACACACACACACACACACACACACACACACACATATATATAGAGCTCCATGATGTGCTTTTACAATCACGGGCCTGCACATGTGTGGAGTGAATGGACTCCAAGGGACTCCATGCACTCGAATCATTACCGAAAGACTTTATAGATGCATTACTAGCTACACATAACTCACATCTGGCAACTTAACTATAGTGTGTTGGTCTTAAAAACCATCTTGGGCTAGTTTGTTAACTCTATCTTGGCCCTAATAGCCAAGTTGAGTATGCCTAAAAACATATTCGAAAATGGGGCCGAGATGGAAGATGTTTTATTTCTTCCAAAACATTGAAAACACCTTTCAATATTGCATAACCAAACAAGTTGCCATTGTATACGACAGACGGATGAGGGAAGAGAAAACTAATCTAAGAAGCCAAAGACATAGGGGAACATTGCACCCGAGGTTCATAGAGAACATCGTGAAGAATTAACATAATCCCTTTACGGAGTTATGGATAATATGTCATATTTTAGGGACATCTTCTTCACCATCGTTACTTAAAAGGGCAGTTTGTGAACCCACTGGGTCGCGATGAAAGTTTACAAAATCAGCTTGGTCCTAAACTATGTGCTTGATTGGTCCCGTGTCTTTAATCCACTAGGGATCATAGTTGGCATTTGATGCCTCAGAGCACACATATTATCTAGGAGTAACTGTGAAAGAAGGTACCTTAATCGGCTTTGGACAATCCCGAGCTCAGGGTCCCTTATTTCCTTAATTATAGCACTTCACATGTACTATATTCATCTCTCTATTTCCCTTAGCCTTTTTCCTTTTGGCAATACCACCCTTAGGTCTAAAACTTCAAAGAGAATGAGTCTGATTGAACATGATGCTAAGCTAATCTCATATGTACTCAACAGTGGGATAGCTTTCAATTCTCCCACCACATTGTAATTGATGCAAAACAACATAGTATAGCATGTCGGTCGATCCATTCTCGAACCATTGTTACTATTTTCCTAGGTTTTCTTGATACTGCTCACTAGCAGTATCATCTTCGCCATTCTAGGGAACCTAGAAGTCATCAAGGGTTTTTAACACTTCACGCTTATTTAGAACAAACTAAATCTTCTGACACTATGTGTCATAGTCAGTGTTGTCTGTCTCTTCTTCATCGGTACACAAATCACCAATCATATTTTATTGCTATATCTAGAAGTATATATTTTAAAAATGGATATTCGGCGTATTTTCAAATAATTAAATTATCAAAACTCCATCATTCATGTCGTATGTTTGAAAATTTCGCCAAGCTCATAATCATTGCATACAGACATAAATTTAGAAGTTTCAATAATTTAATTATTACATTTTTCAATAAAACAAAATTTATGGATATCAATATTGTTAAATTAATTAACACTTTAGAAATAACACAAAAATATTCAATTTAATCATGTCAACCAAATTTACATGTAATTACATCATTACAAAAAATGAATTTATATAACTACATATATGTCATTTAAAGCTCTATCAATGACATATCAACCATAAAATTCATATTATTATATAAAACGTATCTATATAATAAAATGAAACAATATTATGAAACTTATTTGAATAATAACATGAAATAAAATAAGTTCATAGCAGCCCAAAGAGTTTTATATAAAACACATTTATATAATCATAGTTAACATACAGATACACCAATGTTACTCGCAAATTACAAAATGCATTCATAATATAACGAATTTAAATTTTATGAAACGAATTCATAAAATGTTGCTAAATTACATAATCAGCAGGAAACATGAAACAAATTTATATTCATTAATTTGGGCAAAGGAAAAAAGTGCTAAAACAATTAGCAAATTTACTACACCTTATGTAATTCATATATATATAAAAACACATTTATATAACACCACTAACTGGTGATTGACATGAACCATATTCACGTAATCGAATACAACATAATTTGTAATATGAAACATATCCAAATATTAATCGCAAGAAATTATATAGAACGCATCTATATAATATTACAATTAAAATAACATGAAACGAATTCATATAATAATTACATATCATACATATTAAATAGTATGAAATACATTCAAATAATATTATATAATACACATTCAGCTAATATTATGAAACAACATATCAACAATTAAAGCATATTTATAACTTATAAACATAACTTATGAAACTTATTCATACGTCAGTAGCGAATAATTACGTAAAACACATTTATATAATCATTATAGTTTTGTGAAAAAAAGTCAGAACAACAACAACAACAATAACAACAACAACTCCTCTCAATGTGGATTCCACTTTTGGGGGGTTTGGGGAGATCCAGAGGTAGGCAACCTTACCTCTACCGGCAATCCTACCCGTAGAGAGGTTGACTCCAAGAGACCCACAAAGACCAGATTTTGTGAAAACATTTTCTAGAAGAAGGATTTTGTGAAAACATTCTATGTAGAAAAACTAAGGATAAGTCACAGGAAATGAATTGCATAGCGAGCATAAAGTACATTTATGCAATATAATTTGTTATACAAAATGCATTCAGATGTTGCTCACAAATTATTTATAAAACACATTTACATATATTACGAGCCTAAAGTCTATCAAACAAATTCATAGAAAAACGCTTAATTACTTACCATACAAATTCATATGAAATGTATTCATATAAATTCTAGCCAAAGAAATGAAATATAAGCAACAAAATAAATTTAAGCCCAAAACAAAACAAAGGGGGTTTGGTTCATTAAATAAAACCCAAAAGGAGGCCACCACAACAAGCAGAAAACCCCCCAAACAACCCTTTCCTCAAAGCCCCTGTCATTTTCAAACCTCTGTGACCATGGACGACCCCCCACCTCATCCTCGGCTAGCATGTCACCATCCCCATTCATGGTTTCCTCACTTCTTGGCAGCCTCCAAGGCCAAGAGGTCTCTTTGTATCTTGAGAAACACCCAAGGGATGATACCGCCGCTGATGGGCCCTAAACTCCGATACATGCTTGCCTAGCAAGATTCCAAACCTCCACCATTTAGATCGGCCAAAACTGAGTATAGAGATGCGAACCACGCAACCAATGCGCCACTGGGCGGTGGCGCGTGGGCCTCACGCGCTTTCAGAATGATGAATTTCGAAGTTTTCTTACCGGCGACGCGTAGATCGGTGGGATTGAGGGGCTGAGGAGGAAGAAGAAAACCGAAAATACCCTTCATCGGTGGCGCGTGATATACACATGCCACCCCTCCGGGTAGCTTTCTGATGGGTACGTGTACGGGCTCTCTGCCTTCTGTGACCCCCATTTTAAAAAAATATATGTAATTTGGGATAAAGAGGCAGCTAGATATGCAGCTTGGTGGGCCACAAAGGCCTCGCCGCCATTGCCACTGGCACCTTAGCGACAAAGGCGAGGGTGGGTTTTGGTGTGTAGGTTGCGTACCTAGGGTTGAGTCAAGACCAGTTTATAGATTTGTATTTCGGGTTTAGGGTTTGATTAGTCAGGGTTTTGTGGTTCTTGGCATATGAGTTTTAACCGCTAGCAACCCAGCATGTCATTCAATTAAGCATGCTAACATCTACATAAATTAGCATAATGGAAAATCAGAACATGCTTTGAGGAATACTTTCTAGTATAATGTGCAAAATTAAACAAACTAATTGCTTAATTTTAGAAACCGTACAATTAGTCTCGTAGGCAAATCTTGAATGAATCTATCGGGGCCAAAATTGAACAACTTTGGCTCTGATACCACTGTTGAAAGTTTAGGACATACCTTAGCACGGAAGTATAAGATCTCATTGCTCAGTAATTGCCCATATTTGTTGAATTATAATTGACGGTGGCTATTAGAGTCATCATAGTTGTCACGGGCCAAACCCGAACCCAAATGATGATGAGGTTAGCGTGAGAGCAGGGGAGAGAGAATTTGGAATGCTGTTTTTGGTTTCTGCACATAGCACCAAATTAGCTCCTAAGCCCCTTATTTTGTAGCACTTAGCTGAAACTACAAATAAGGACCCAATTAATAATTTTATAACTACCTTATTAATAGAATAATTAATGTGACCATTACTTCGGTCAACAATTACGGTATAAGGCAAAATTCCTCCACCTCTAATTGAGTGGCTTTGCCCCTTGATGGATTATGAGCACCATGACTTTTGGGCTAATTCTAGGCATTTCTATAACAAAATAGCCAATCAGATTCTAGAATTCTTTGAGGAGATCTATGAGTTTTTGGTCCTTAAGGTTCAAGCTCAGGCCTTTCCTCGAGACAGCTACTCGTGACGAATCGTCATCACTCAGAGATCCTCTTTTGGTTCTGGACGTGAGGCCTTGTATCAGGTTCTTCTCTGTTAACCTCAAATGTTGTTGCCTTCTGTAGCTTGGTGGGGCAGAGGGCATGAGAATCAAGCCCCGAAGCCAAGGTTTGGTAGAAGGGCTTAAAAACAGTAGGGTTCCACTTCTTTGCTACTTTTTGATCTCTAAAGATGTTGCTCAATACATTATCTTCAAGTTCAAACTTCATCTTAAGCTTATAGATGCCTTGAGCTTGTTCAGGGACCATGATGATGTTAGCGATTGGGTAAGGGACCCTAACTGAATCTTTGACAAATAATCCTAATTGGGAATAATAGGACAAGAACATTATGTTCCTAAAGCTTTTGATGTCCATATAATCCCCTTTCTGCTGGTTGACCCATGGCTTTAATCTCTATTCAACAGACATTTAAGGATTCCTCCATGTTATTCACATCCACAATCACATTGATCATTCGCAAGATCTATTCCTTCATATCTTCATAGAGGTTAAAACTATGTGTTAGTTGTTAGGCACCATCTAATTATTTGGTCTCTAGACGTCCCTAGGGTAGGGTTATCGACCTCTGTTTCTTATAAGACCTCTCCTGAAGGAACTTGCCTGGATAACCCTGCTCATCAATCGTCTACTATTGTTTCTGCAGCTTGCGGCATGGCTTTATCATGTAACCATGTTCAGTATGGTAGTCACATCACTTACTAGTGTTCTTAAGCCTACATTTCCTCTATTGCCCGCATTAGCAAAATGACGGTCCATTATATCGCTTTGCTAAGTCTGAAATCTACTCATTCGTTAACAGTCCCAAAAAAATGATTAAGGGTGGTACGCTGGTGTCCAATATGCAAAGTGGAATTATTCCTATCTAATATCCTAAAAGATGGGATTATTGACATTTAATATCCCTTAAATATTAAATTGTATTAAATATTTTTTGTCTTTTTTGTTTTTTTGTCAATTTAACAAGATGTTTTTGTTTTGTAATTTAATTTTGACAAACCTTAATTATGTGAGATATTAATCTTCAATTTTGTATGGTGAACGTTTCAAGGTAGGTGATAAGTTCTATGTTGTGAAGCTGTTTGTTGTAATGATAGAAGTTTTAGGTCTAATGATGAACCTTTCTCTCATGTTTAGTAAACCTCCAATTTAAAACGATAAACCTTTTTTATTTTTAATTTATCAGCCTTCTGATTAAAACAATCGATGAATTAATCTTTATAGGAGTTTCTATAGCCCGCTATACATTAGTTTATCCTTTTATGATAATCTTGTTCCATAACCTGTATAGACTGATACCAATATTGTCATAACAAGCTTAGAAAGTCGTTAAAAATTTTGGTTTTGATCTTTGTGTAGTATGGTAGAAATGGTATCCGATGTTTTCGTAATGATATTTTTGTAAATATCTTTGAGAATTTTTTATGGATATATTATATAAACTATTATTTATTCGTATATTTTTGTTGCAAAGCCCGGAATTGTTGACTAATATGGTAACTTTGAGACCAATTAAGACTGTATATGATGTGCGTGGAAGAGACATGTGATCATGTGACATTTTTTAGAGAACAAACCAAATTGTAGGGCCTAATACGGAGTTGGTGTTCACATGCTCACATTTTTAGCAAATTTCGTACTTTGCAGTCGCTTTTTTCCCTTTTTTTTCTCGGGATGAATTACTTTTTATTTTACATTTTCTTTTAAATTTTTTTTAATGCAAGGAATGTTGAGAGATTGCTCCTTTTAAAAAAATATTCGTACTATAGTAACAAATTTCCTACTTATAGCAGACGGTGGTGGGCATTCCTTATACCCTATGAACTTTTCACTGGATCCAAAAAAACAAAAAAGAATTCACCTGGGACAAGAGGCTTTTGCTCCTGCTTTTCTAGTATGTTTCCTATGTATTTTTTCTTATTAATCATTCATTGTTTAATATATACTTTTTTGATAAACCATCTCATGCATATCTTTATGAGGGCCTCTTTTGGTTCTAGAACAGGTGAATGCATAATAGGACTGAAGATTTTGATCGCCCTAGAAGGTAAGTGAATAGGGTGATCGCAAAAACTTAAAATTAAAATCGAAAACAAATGCAGAAATTAAATAAAGACAATGGACCAGGATGGTTCAATGAGATTGGGCCTCAATTAGGCTTACGTCTTCGCCTAGAGTTATCCAACTCTAGGATTCAACTCTTTACTTCTCTTATTAAGATGAACTTTTTAACAATCTCTTAGAGCTTCCCCACTCTAAACATTCCAGCACCTAAACCAACCTCTTGATTTAAGTTTGGAGAGTTGACCTCATAACTTCTAAGTTCACTCCTTAATAAAGAGCAACTCCTCATAACTCAATTTTTGATCTCAAAATAAAATTTAGAACAATAGCTCAATGTATAAACTCAATGCTTTTTTAACTTGCTTGGATTCATCTATTTATAAGCTTAGTAGTCGAGACCTTATCCAGCCTAGAAAGGAAGTTTCTGACCAGAATATCTTGAAATCTCAATTCGGGCCCTTGAAATCTGGTCTGCAGATTCTGATTTGATTTTTCATCAGACTAATCACGATAGGTGAGGACATAAACTTGCAATGAGTCTTTTTCCTACTCTTGTAACTTAGCTATTACTTGCTATCACATCAAATCAAACAAAACAAGAACATATTTCATTTGGAGTTGGTAATTCATCGTTATTTTAATTTTTTGTGATTGCTTTGCATTTTCATAATGATTCCCAACGTGATCACAATTAGCAACAATCAGTTTGATTTTATTCTTTAGCTGAGTGAATAGCATAGGATTCAAAAGGGTCAAATCATATGGTAAGTATAATGGGATTGGAGGAGGCCAGCATATTTTTAGTGAAAATAAAATCGTAGCAAGATTGATATCAAATAGAAAAAGTATCCAACCTTGGTTGAGTGATGGTCAACACATATTTACAAAAAAGGGGAGATGTGGTATTATTGATTGAAATCAAGCAATACCACTGAAAAACAATGGCATTAAAAAATATACAAGATCATTTATCTTCAAATGATGTTGACTAGGATACATTGCACCAAGTTAATGGTGCCCATTAATTATGAATAGATATCAATAATGTTTATGCATCTACTTAAACAAAATTTGCAAAGGTAAATAAAAATATTTTTAAATTGAGCATCAATTAGAACTATGTTGGCTTGATCCTATTAAGAGAGCATAGGCTGCTTGATATAAAATTTTCAGGTTTAGCCCAAATCAAAGTTCTCTAGTCGACATTTTTCTCGTCAAATGTCTTCAAATTGACACCTTTTTTTTTTGAAAAAAAAAGTGATTTATCAACTCAACAAGTGACTTTTGATTGCACAATATTTACCTAATTAAAAAATGACCTAGGCTCATAAAAATAAATATATGAGCTAATTTTCTCAAATTCCTAAGCCCACAAAAAGGACCAAAATCTTATTTGTCCGCTTTTCACGAAATACCAAAATTCAAATTTTGTGACCCTTGGTTACACATTATATACTCAAAAAGTTAATTCCTCAAAGAATCAAATGTTTTCAAATCCCAAGTCCATAAAATAGACCAAAAAGAGCCAAATAAACAATTAAGCTCACTAGGTTTCCCCTTGAATGTGATTCAGGCCTAAAAGAAATTTCGGGTTAAGAACTGCGCCGATGTGATCTCATAGAAATATGTAGGAAGCCCATAAATAATTTTCTAGATGCAATTATAAGTAAAATTCAAAAACAAATAAATAAACAAATGGACCAATCCCATGAGAGGTAAGTCAGCAAATAAAATTTTTTTGTGAAATGGCAAACAAGTATAAAATTTAGGCATAAACGAGGGCAAATTCAAAGTCAAAAATCAAATGATAAAAGTAAAACCAAATTATAGTTATTAATTTAGCCCAAGTAAAATTCAAAGCCAAAATAAAATTAAATTGTGGTTATCAACTCAGCCCAAATAAATAAAAATCAAATCAAATGGTGATCAAATTAACCAAAACAAGATCCAAACCAAATCAAATCAAATTAACAAAACTACAATTGGTTTGGTCCCTATAGAAAAGGGGTGCGCAGGTAACTCAAGACAAACTGTGGTTGTAACCCAAATTCTGAATTAAATAAAATTCCCTCTTTCCTAACCTACACATGAAGAATATGCATGTGTAGTACCCTTCCTAGAAGGTGTCTATATGATCACTATTTAATGCAATTCAGTTCAGGGAAGGGTGATTCAATATTAAAAACACGATAAATGTCGATTCAAATAAATTAAAGTCTTACTAATGCAAGATAAAACAAAGAAAAGTAAACATAATGAGTCGAAATCAAAAGCTTGTTTCCCAGAAAAGATTTGTAATTAAGGAGGCCCATCCTCTTGAGTAGGATCGTATTCAAAATAAACTGATGTATATTTTTGTAGGTTGGAAAGTTATTTTGTACATATTATTTGTTTTTGTTAAACTTTTGCTGAACAACATCTTAAGATTAATATGCCACCAAGGGATCCAAATTTAAGTACTGTTGAATATCAACACTTGTTGCATTTCACATACTAGGTCTTAAGTATTGGTAATGGCAACTTGCAAGGTATTTCATTGCACAGTAAGAGTGATCGTTAGGGCTTGGGCAACTTAATATCATAAATTAAATCAGATTTATCTACTATTACAATGATGAATCTTACATGCAAGAGCACTACATACCTGCTCCTACAATTAATGTTATTGATTAATTGAACTTACAGATATTAGTCTATGCTTCCTAGTGAGTCTAGTACTTGTTTGAGTTTAGATACATTCCATGAGAGCAGTGATCTTCCCATACTTATGGATGTTAGCTATGCTCCTAGTGAGTCACTAATGATGAAATTAAATTGAAAGTTGGCATCCCTATAGTCATTTTAAGAAATCTTGATGCAATCTTAGGGTTATTTGATGGAACACCTAGTCATTGAGCAGCTTAGGCATCAGGTTCTTCAAGTTCAAATCTTTACTAGTTAAAATATTGGACAAAAGGTGCTTATTTTGTTTATTGATTTCATGCTGTCAACAGAGGAAATGTCATTCACATTGAAGCACTTCAAGTCCCAATTAAGTTAGCTTTTGCAATGACAATCAACAAAAATCAAGGCAGACGTGAAGCTATATCGGAGTGTGTCTTCCAAAACCATTCTTTTGTCATGGTCTTTATGTTGCAATATCGTATATTACCTAGCCATCAAGGTTAAGGTTCTTGATTTTGAATATGAATAATGTGATGGTTAATGTTGCACAAAATGGTCTACAATCTCCAATAATATCCTCCCTTTACCTCAGTGAAACGTAGATTTTTTTAATTTTTTTTTTGAAGTTTTCATATAGCACATAAATTATGCTGTACACATCATGATGCACAATTTAAGTGTTCTTTTTGTTGTCTGTGCAAGGTTTATGGAAAAATCACGTTCCTTCTATACAACTACTAACTCCTTCAATTGTGGTTTCAATATATTTCTCTTGGATTTTGATTAACATTAGTCACATAATTGTCAACAATAATAATTGTATAAAAAATTTATTATGCTACCCTAATTTCTTAGACCTAATGCACCAGTGAGTAAAGTATGATGATCATACTTTAGATTAGTGTTTCTCAAATTAGGTCACATGATAAAATTATTTTCATTTTTGAGACATGATGGGAGTAAATGTGCAATTTTGAGCACAATGAAAAAAATGAAATTCCCATTAGTGGCACCATTATTGATACCCATTATTTTAAAAGAAGCAACACTTTAACTTAACTGACATAAAATTCGTGATAAGTATTTTATTAAGTGGCTCATAACTATTTATTACCATTGTACTGCTGAATTTGATCTTCATATGTATCAAACACATCGAGCTATTCCACTAAGTTCTGACTTACTTATATCATTTATCTTTTTAATTTTTTATAATAAATTTATAATTACATTTTACTCAGAACAATGTTTAAAAATAAAACCAACAAAGGGCACCAAGTGTTTTATATCCATTGCTGCATATTATCTTTACATAAACCAACAATAATTTTACAACTACATTCAAAAATTGTTCACCTCTTAATCGTGTAGAAGTTTACTACTAATGAAAGACCTAACAGCAGGTGTATGATTGTTATAAGATATAATATATCCATTCTTCCATTATAAGCTCAACTTAAAATCTTTTTGCATTTCTTCATCCTCACAAGCTTTACTTTCGACTGCAGTCCTGCATCACACATAATCATTCATTTTGGCATCTTTAAATCATACTGATCTACTAGGGCTCTTGCATCAAAAACAACCAGGCACAATTAGGTTTAAAACTCTTCACACACATAATTGCTTCAAGCTTTGCTCACGTTCAACTGGTCTTCATTTGCTTTGGTGTTTCTTTCATTGTGTTTGATCATTAGCCTCATTGTTTAATGAGTTTTTGTTGTTTTTTCCCTCATTGAAGTTCTACACACTGCATTTTATTGGTTAGGGCATTAATTCTGTCGAGAAATAAGATATCTAGGATTCTTTAAGTAGATTTAATTTTATAAAGTATTTATTATGATTCCTCTATCCTATTTTTTATGATGAAGGTAGGTATATGGTATGACACTTGAGAACGGCTTATCTTGAAAGGTTTCTATGTTTGATCAATCTAGAAGTACAGATCCTTGGGTTTCTATATGTCTTCTTTTGGCGCTTTGTTTCAAAGCTAGGTACCCTAATATCAGTGACGTCATTATCCCATTGCTTGATAAAGATATTCTTGAAACAAAATGTCATACGTAGTAGCAGATAGTCTATATTCATAAATAAAAACATATATCCATCATAGATGACATATTCATCAAAAAGGTCGTATTTACCAATAGAGGATATATAACATATTTACCGAATACTTTTCACATATCAACAATGTTTTTTCCAACCTCTAATATAATACCAAAATCGCTACAAAAAATACAAAAATTACTGGTACATCTAATGGTTTTCAATGTACATCCAATGTCTCACATATTTATGATTTTCCTTTTCAAGCCTCTAATAAGCATTTGTCAAAAATAATTCATTATAAAATAAGCATATTCATCATGTTATAAGACAGATACATTAAAAAATAATATATTCATTAGCATATAAGAGGTGTTCAACATGGATAAGTTCAAGTTCATGCGAAAGAATATGTTTCATTGACACACAGAACAAGTTCTTTCAACCCAAAAAAAGGTGCTTATCTATTAGAAGCATATAAGACAAAATTTGTTGAAGAGCATGACAAATTCAACTACAAACAATCTAGGCATAAAAAAACACATATATTCATCAATACCAATTGTATATTTATAAGTTGAATTTAAAATATTAAAGATGATCAAATATGCTGAATATTGATAAGAAAGACATACTCATGAGTGCATTACACATATACTCTAAGGGAGAAACCTTATTCCCAAGCAAATACCTATATTCACAATGCTTGTTCATCAATAGAAAATCCATTAGGTAATTATGAATTATGTGATCTATCCAATCATAGTTACATAAAGTAGAAATCTCAAATTATAACTTTGAATATTGGATATACTCAAAATTCTAGAAAAAATACAACATAAAAAAATGTACCACAAAACTTAGCTAAAGCTCTAATTGTTTTGAACTGAACAAATAAAACTTCAAAATTTCAACAAACTGAACAACAAATTCTAAAAGCAGTTAGATATGAATAACAGAAATAGAAATAGAAATGAACAAAAACCCTAAATCATAAATACTAATTTCAAAATTCTTACACTCTCACTACAACTTGATGTCAAAACTCAAAATTCAACTGTAGATGTCATCTTGTAATTACTAGGATCAATATGTAAAGATTGATTGCAATTGATCATCATCAATAGTTTGAAAATTGAATAAAATGTAGTGATAGGATGAAGATCGAACAAATTGTTGCAATTTACCACTCAAAATAATGCCCAAGAAGTATAAAATTTAGCAGATCTATGCTTGAATTCAAAATACCAAATGAATTTACAAAGAAAAATTATTGTCGAAGACAATAAAGTTTTAGATCTATAGAGGCAGGAGATAGAGGAAAGATGGAGGGGGGAAAGACTATGTGTAATAGCCATGGATTTTCAGGTTTAAGCTAACTAATTCGATTAACTATTCTATTAGACATGTTTTATTATACTAGCTATAGTAGACATATTTGTGTGTTAATTAAGTGTATGATTTTATGTGAATTAGTTTCTGGAGTTTTCCTGGTTTATTATGCAGCTATGTGAAGTTAGTATTTAGTTGGGAATTAAGTCAATGTGATATTAGCGAATTCGAGAGGGCTACCTAATATTAGAATTTAGTGGGCTTACCTATTTGGGCCAAATTTATTTATCCCTTGGGTTGATAGAAGGAAAAAAAGGAAAAGGCAAGCTAAATTAAACTACCAGGCAACATCTTCATCAGGAAAACATGACACACACACTCAGCCCTTCTTCTTCAACCATAAAGTCCCTACACGTATCTTCCCCACTTCACTTTTGCTACCACACCTACCTAGAGAGAGAGAGAGAGAGAGAGAGAGAGAGAGAGAGAGAGAGAGAGAGAGATAGAGGGAGGGAGAGCAAGCAAGGGAGAAGCAAGGAGCATAGCTGAGCAATAGCAGCAACAATAAGGCAAAGGAAGAAGAGCAAAAGTTGAGCAGTAGCTGCGCATGAGAAGGGAGGATACACACGGACCAGCGGCAAGGGGGAGGAAAGAGACCCAAATCTAGCTTTAAATTCGCCTAAAATAGCCTATAAGGTTGGGATTAAGGTGGTAGTCTTCAATCCTCTAACATTACTAAGTAATTTTGAATTTTTATTAAGTAATTTTCCAATTGCCATGGAAGGAGTAGAGGCTTGTCTTGTAATGTATCTGTGAATTATGAAGCTTGAGTAAAGCTAGAAGGTTGGATGTATTGTTTAGGATGAATTTACTGTGATTTTAAGGTGAATTTTATGGATGGTCTTGTAACGAGGGAGCCCAATTTGAGAGTTGTTATTATTATGAAAATATGAAGTGCTGCCATGATTTGCCTTGCTTGCTTCACTTCTAAAAATTATTTTGATTAGTTTTAGGAGCAATTGTATTAAATTATCGTGTCACATTGCTGAGTCATTCATTTTGTGTCCCGTATATGTGTGCTCCACCTAAGAACAGGATTGGAAAAGGGCGAACCGCTGGCTAGTTCAACAGTCCTGTCCAGCAGTGGACAAAGGCTGTCAACCTAGGCAGTAGCTCGCCCTAGCCTATCTTGCCCTTTTGTTTGTGAAAAACGTATGTGTATGTGTGTGCATATGTGTGTTGACCGTTGTGTATTTGGTTTGTTTGATTATAGGGCTGCATTGATTGGTAAAATTTAACATGATAAGGATAGGTTAAGGGGAAAAAAGGGGTCTACGTCTTCCTATTTCCTTTTTGAAAAGAGTGGTGAAAATCTCAAAGATTAAAGTGGATAAAAACTGCGAAGATTAAAGTGACATTTCATTTTTAAAGTAATGTTTTGAGAGTCTTTTGATAAACATTTTAAGGGTTATACCTTTTAACTTCAAAAACGAGCTAAGTGACGTTGATTCTTAGAGCAAACTTTGAAAGCATACTTGTAGCAAATTAGATCCTTAATTATTTTGTGAATTCAAGTGTTCGAGAGTCGTTTTATAAGGCTTTCTACTACCTAATTCTTGCTATGGCTCTCTATAGTGGCTCTCAAATTCACTTGATAAGGCACAAATTGTTTTTACTCAAATTTCGCAGTTGAGATTATTTGAGGACCATTTTGCTTAAGTAAGCTTTAGTACCTTACTTAGTGAATTAAAATGAAACAAATACTTGAGATTGCTTAACTTAGCTTACAACTCTTCTGAATGGTTTTAAGGTGGACTTTTGGGGAAACTATAGCTGTGGCATTTTTGGAGTTATGTGGTTTTATTCTCCTTGTAAATAATACTTGCTATTTCAAGGCTCATTTTCATCAAGTGATCTTCTCTTATGTGCTGAAAACGAGTTTTCACTTGAGATGTTTTGGGTTAGGAGGATAGCACTAATTATAAGGACATAGTTTAGGGAGCATATCCGGTATGCGGAACCCCAATTCCTAAGGAGTAAACCCAAAAGTGAGAACCCTAAAAGACCCTAATGAGGGTAAAAGTCCAATGACCATAACAAGCTCCAGAGATACCATGAGTCATGAGTTATGAGACTCACTTGAAGAGAGCACTGACATGTGAACCTGATGCCGAGAAAGTGATTTCTTAGCCATTATAAGCTGGAAACTACTCATTCTGAATTATACCATTGCAGAAGTTTTGAAAAGTGGAAATACTCTTTGAAAGGTTTTTTATTAAATAAAAAATGGTCTCCTTTATGTGGAATGAGTTATATAAGAGTCCAACTTGATTTAAATAAGAGTTTTCATGCCTTTTCGGTTATTTTTTCACTTTCATGCTAATGAACTCATGTCGATCATCCAAATAAACCCCTTTGATGTTAAATGTTCACTTAAGAGCCAAATAGGCTACCTCCTCTCCACTCTTAGGTCATATTGAAGGTTAGCTAGTTGTTATTTAACTGTGAATGTTTAATATGCTATATTAAGTAAGAATTCAGTGTGATTGTTGCTTATTATATTGTATGCAATTGTTTTGGTTTTCGAGATTGTGGATTATCCACTAAGCATGTGATAGCTCATCCCGCTATCTATTTTCCTTTTTCTGAAGGTTCTTATAAAGCATGCGGACATTAACGAACTTTGTGGGATTACTTGTTTTCTCCTAGGTGTTCTACTTGTTTTCTCTTAGTTGTTCTTATCAATTACTGTTAAGGAACTCCAAATGTGTATATTTTGACTCAGGGGTTAGAATGATGTATTATACTAGATTGTAAGCTCCTCTGAGCACCTGTAAGTCTAAAGTTTGAATTTATGTACTGCATGTCCTCTAATGGTCGCTCTGAATGGTCATGTGAGCCAATCATCTGAGTAGATGCTTATTTTCTAGTCATTATAGTTGAATGGTTTAGGGATGTTAACCTCAATGCTCTTGATGTGTGATCCATTCAGTTGTACTTTTCAGTTCTTTTTTTCCTATTTAATTTTAGTTTGTACACTTCGGCCGTGTGACCTGTAGAGTTGTGGTCTTCAACCTGTAGTTGTTAAGCTTATTTTATATGTCTCTCATACTTTTTCTTATTGCGAGTACCTAATGTAAGGCTTTAAGCCTAGGTTATAGTCAGTTTTTAGGCGTAACTCTATCCTATTCGTTCCAAAATTTAAGAATTACCTTGCACTTCTAGCCGTAAGGGTAGGGGTGTTATAGATGGTATTAGAGCAGGCTCTTGTGACTGAGGTCACAACCTTAGTCTTGTATTTTCATATACTTATCTAGGTACATCTTGAGTGGTGATATGTTATATGGTGTACCTTTGGTGCAATGTCTTCCTGATGTTCTAACTTATTTGAATGATTGATTGTCGTGTGATTAGAGTAAACTAATTTATTGAAAAAGTAAGCTATTTGTTAGAGTATGAGCTAAATGACTTGCATTTTCTTGAGTTAGCTAAGTATTAGCTTTATTAGTAACTGTTTTTATACATGTATCTTTGAAGATGTAGTTCAAGGTATTCCTGATTTTGAACTTAAAAGGTTGGAAATAGTTATGTCCAAGCCTATTCTTTGCCCTTATGTATGATTTGATGAGTGAGAAGACGTACTCAAATGTTGGTAGAGAAGAGGCTAGAAGTGGTTAAGCTATTTTTCATTTCAAAACCTAAAGATTTGAGAATGCCAAAGTCTTTTCCAATTATTGAGTTAGGTTTGCTCTTGTATTTGAAGATTTGCATCCATTTTATTATAATGCATGGGTTCCGACTTGTGAGTGTGTGTTCCTATGTGTGATTGGATACTACTTGTATGTGTATGCACACTGAGATATGTACATCACAGATTTGTTAATGGTGAACCATTAGGAAATGGATTAAAGCATGGCTTCTATGTTGAAAACCCTACTAGATGGAACCTTCTTCCTTTAAACTCATAATTGCTTAAGAAGATTGAGATTTTCATAGGCATGCATGCAAATCTAGGTGATAGTGATGGAATCCTACTAACCTTTGCATAAATGTGTTCCAGCCATTTCATAATATTGTTATTATTAATTGTACGCTATCGTTATTGTTATATGCATGGTCATAGGATGTATTTTCCGCTTCCCTATGCAATTATTATTGCTATCCAGTCGACTATATTTGGGCTTGTAGCATTCCAAGTTAACTAAACCCCAACACACCTAGAAAGAAGAAGGGAGGAAGAACATGGACAACTTTAGAATTGTTACCATTGGACGTCATCTACCAGGGTGAATGACCCATACATTACTCTAAGTATTAATGCAGATTTCGGAGGTCAGAGCTTCCCATAACTCTACAATTGAACCTCCCTTTCGTACTGTGAGTCTGAAAAGTTCTTATGACCAGCTATGAAGAAGTGTCTCATAGACATGTAGGCATATCTATAAGGCCATCGATGCTGATATCCTTAGCTTGAAATCATTGCTAGTGATGGAACCCTTCCTTATGCATTAAGTGCCAGCACAATTATCACCTAAGTAAGCCTTAACTTTGGCGCTGCCCTGTCATTGTCTAAGACATGCTCTCATGGTCCTAGAACTATTTCATATAGTGAGAAAAAATGGGAGTCACACTTAAGAAAAAATGGGAGTTGTTCTTAGCAACTAACTTCTAAACATTGTTAGGAAAGCCTTAAGGCTTATCCTTGAGCATAGGTTGCTAAGTGGGTTGATAAACCTCCATTTGATCTCATTTTAGCCCTTGACCCCGTTTCTCATTGTTAATTTCCATGCCAAATCTAGATGGAGAAGGGTTAAATTCACTCTCTTTGATTCCAATGTGCTTATAAAGTGATTTATCTTACTTTCAGGAGAAATCTTCGAGTTTTGATAGAAAAGACAGCTTTGGTGATGAAGTACAAGGAAGAATAGAGATCGAACGAAGCCCCGGGAACCAAGGCAAGCTAGGAAGAAGAATGCACTACAGTGCAGCAAGGGGCACGACTGTGCGATAGAGGCCGAAGCTGCGCATGGTCTGACCCCACAGGCACATGGCCGTGAGTGCCACCCGTGCCAACGCCACGGTCACCTGTGCATCGAGGCATGGTCGTGCGCCGTGCTGGTTTCACGACATAAATGCCTTTTTTGGGGGTTTTGGGGGTTATCTCTTGTTTTCTTTTCAGAGCACTCTGCTTAGGCGACTTCTAGGGTTTTGTTAGGGGATTTTCTTGAATGCCTTTTAATTGAATTCATTGCAATTGAATATTGTTCTACTTCTACATAATGATTAATTCAAGTTTGTTTCTTGAACCTCTCTCCCTCTTTTTTTGTTATTGCTTTTAGGGTTTTGCGTGAATTATGCTTGTGGCTCTTGGAATTTTGTTGTTTGATTTTGAGATAATGTATGGCTAATCTCCTAACTTTGGTTGGGATCAATGCCAATTATGCTAGTTGAATAATGATTTAGCCCCAAACCCATGCTTTTCCTACGCTTGTGTTCATGATTTCTACTATGCGCACCAGGTGTTCGATGAATTGATCAAAAGAGTATTCATCCACTATTATTCAGGTTTAAGGGAGCGTTAAGAGTTGAAACCTTTACCTAGCGTGACTTAGCAGACAATTAGGATTTTGATATGAAAATAATTGAAGTTCTAATTGGGATTCGAGATTGTAGATCTTATAATCCTTCAACTTTCAGTCCCATGAAAATAAGTTATTATAGTTATAGGATTAGTCTTTAGCCCTTGAGAGAGAGAGGAGATGGGCTTAATTGACAATCTATCCATTCATAATGCATGCTTGGGTGATTTTGATGGGGTCTGTGATTGATTCTCTAGTGTAATTGTGCCGTTAATTCTAACCTAGGTATTTTAATATTTTGATTTCCTAAATCATTAGACAGTAGCTAAACCCCTGAATTTGTTCTGTCTAGATTGAGTGTTTAAATAAGTTCTAGTAATTGAAAGTGAGTTCCCTATGGAAACGACCTATACTTGTCGTTGCTAGCTAGAATTGACACCGCGCACTTGCGGTATATTTTAAGACAACAATTTTTTGGCGCCATTGCCGGGGAACTTATTTCTTTCAATATCAGAATCGATTATAATACTCTAGACTAGGTTTTTATTTTTCTTTTTGTTGCTTTTAGTTCTTCTTTATTCTTGCTAGACACTGTTTACGCTTGGTTAGTGTTTGTTTTGTAAGCACAGGAGGAGCAAAGGGAATCAGAACCTTGTCCCGTTTAATCCTGAGATCGAAGCAGCTGCACGCCAGCTAGGTGGAGAAGCAAGAAGAAGGAAGAGGGCAGAAGTAGTGATGGTAGGGTAAGATAATCGGGTGTTGCAAGACTACGCCCTTGTAACACCCCCCAACCCTAGGAGGAGTCACACTGTCAGGACTTCCTGGAGAAAAATCCTTAAGGCTTCTAAAGTTGAGGTTGGATTAGTATTTAGATAGACATTCTAAAACAAAACTACAAGAATTTTCCCTGTTTTAGCAGTATTTTAAGGTCTTAGCTTAGTTAAGAGTACCTGTAAACCGGTAATAAGGTAAGACATGTATTAAAATAACTAGATTCATCGCCTCGGGCCACCCGCCCAGGATTACTAACAGTCAACCAACTAACCCAAGGGTTAGAGTAATACATATATAGGTATAGAACCGACTACATGCTTATACATACAACAATGAGCTTAAATATTTACAATATGATAAGAATCGAATACTTCATAAGGCTGGCAAAAGACTTCCGATGGGCTGACATCAAAATAACTCCAAAAATATCCTTTAGACTTGCTCAAACTGGACCTGAAAAAGGGATGAGCAACCATACGCTCAGTAAGAATTCCCCGACTCCATAAAACCAAAACAGTTGTAGACAATAATACCAATAATAGTTACATATCACACATTTATACATTACTATCAGATTAGGCAATCATAGTCCCTAAGGAAAGATTACCACCAATGAACTTCATACTAGCTACTCAAACTCATTTATAGGCCCTTAATAACCAAACTTCCCTGCTAACAAGTATTTAGGCACACAAACAAGTAAGAAACAAGGATTAAGTAAGATGCTTCCAAACACACTTTTGAAAATGTAATGACTCATGGTATGTTCCAAGAATAGTTTATAAATCACGTTAACTTCTTCAAGGCTCATAATGCTTGCTAAAAGTTTCTGAAATACTCATATTCGTAAGAAAGACTGGGCAAGAAACTTTCTTTCATAGGATATGCACATTTGAAATCTTAAATGTTTGATGCATTACTAGGATAAAACCAAACTTCATTTGAAATTCCATTTAAACCATATTTGAAATCCCATTCATAAATATGCACAGGAAGCTTTCATTCTTTTTCTTGAAAACACTCTACTCAGCCTCTTGAGGCTCATATTCTTTAAAAAGAAATCACTTTCATATTAGTCTTCTAATGACCCTTATAAGCTTTTTGAATCTTATTCGAACCGACCTCTTAATAGCCCTTAAAATCTTTCTTTTTCCTGAAATACATAAAATGACGAAATGGCAACTGCTTTTCTTACTTATTAGAAAAGTACTCTTGGCATAAGATCTCATAATGTGCTAATTTAGATCATCACTCGCCCTATGTAAGGTCGTCACTCACGCATCAATTATCCCTAAGGTATAACATATTTTAGGCTATTGCTCTCGTCAGAGTCTTCTAGGGTTCCCACTTCTAGGTCTGTCGCCATAGGCATTGGGGCTCCTGCAAATCGGGTCTACTCCCGAATCATTTGTCCACTCAAGCACTAATCTTAGCCAATTTAAAGCTTATGGCCATAGCGCCTAATAAGTTTGCAGTCTCTTGCAGCGAATTCATTTATCATACAACTCACTCTTTTTTTAAAAAATTCTTTATGCCTTAAAAATTGCATTCGTATAGTTAAAAATAGGCCGTCATTTGCTAATAGTTATGACTACTTATATTTTCAACCACATAAAGTCTTCTTTTTCAAAATTTTACCCTCACACACATGATAAAGCTTAATGACATGAAGGGGAGGGGCTCATATGTAACACATTCAAACATTTTATAATTTAACTTGAAAACCACTTAAAATCGTAATGAATTTGCTCACTCGCAAATCGAAACTCCTTCAAAACTTAAAGCACTTAGCTAGTTTATAATTCAAACAAGGTTTTGTAATAGACATCTTCAGTTATCCATTTTCGGTTCTTTAAATTTTGTCTAGACTCAAATAAGGGGTCATGATCAAACCAAAGTCTTTAAAACGTTCTCGAACTCACTACTAGCTTTCTTTTTAATTTCCTAAACCTATCGACTATTCAGTTGGGTCATTTCCTAAGTAATTCGACGACTTAGAATTATTTTAGGCTACAAACATCTTAACAAACTAACGGGCAACTGGTAAATACTTAAAAGCATTCGTAATTATGAAAACAAGCTCTTAACGACCCTTCTTAAAGATGTCTAAGTTCAAAATCAATCATATAGCATCACTTAGAAACGTAAAGAGGGAAGGGGTTCACAAGTAGCACATTCAAACACATCATAACTCAGCCTGGCAAAATTTGCCCAACAAGCCACACATGGCCTTGCAATCCACACGATTGTAGTTAATTACAACCCAGGCTCCCTCTTCACATGACACCGACCGTAAGAATATCAAATCTCTTAGTAGTTCCATCTCGAACCATCCAACTACTAAGCTCGGGTCAATATTGGCATGCACGAACCAATAGTACATGAAACCATGATACATAGGTGCAACATTCATGCCAAATAGCCAAAACAAAATTTAACATGACCAAACTGTTTCAATAACAACATTAAATGTATAGCTTAGTTTGCTGTACAATACCTCGAATTGCCCGGTTAGCATTCTCAGGTTATGATGCTTACATGCCACCTGCAAAACAAATTTTAAGTGTACTAAATTGATGCAATATAAACTTTAAAGCAATATTCTGCTTTCTAGTTCACAAACCAATATCCATAGGCGTAGCATTTTACGTAATTACCACGAATAGACCATCAACATGCCCAAACTAATTTAGGCATAACCTTTATACATAATTCAGTTTACTCCACAATTACTTCAATTGCCCAGCTAGCATCTTTAAGCTTCAAAATGGAATTTAGGTATAATCAACTAAAGTAATAATAGCACTAAGGCGACACTCTGCATTTTCCTACAATCTCCAAAACTAATCGGTTAGTGGAATTGTGCATCAACTCAACATGCGAATAACTCAAAATCAGTACCATGTTTATAATTCCTCAATCTCGATTCTAATTTCACCCAAACTGATTACTAAACTCAAAACTAACATGCACTAACTAAGTTTAGTTAAATTCATTGAAAATAATAGTCATTAGGAGGAAAGGAACGCTCACCTCGATTCCAAGCTAGAGGCTCGATTCTAAGGCTATTGGGTCGACTTCAGGTCTTTGAACAACTCCAATTCCTCGGCTCTTGCTCACCAATGCACGAACAGACCCCACATTGTGCCCAATTCATGCAATTCGAACCCCAATTTCATCCAAACATTCACTCACTAACTTGAACTTGTGGTGGATGTTTGATGTCCGGAATCCCTCCCAATTTATAGAGGATTTGAAGAACCTAAAAGCTAGATTGCATGGTTGAGTTGTGACAAGTGTTGTGGGCTTCGAATCGCCGCCCAAACCCACCAAAAATGTGGTGGTTCTTCTATATTTTTTGCCCAGATTTCATACCAAATGTTTGTTAGCTTGTGGGGAAGGTAGAATGAGTGGATTTATAGGTTGGGTGTGGTGAAATTCTCCTCAAATTCGAGCTATTTAGACGCGTGTATGGAGGAGGATGAGGAGTAAGAAGAAGGCATAGAGAGGAGATAGAGAGAGATGTCGGGGGGGTCGCATCTGAAGGAGGAAGGAAAAAGGGGGCCAGGTGCAATTACGAAAATATCCCTCCCTTCTCTCCCCTTTTCCTTTTTTTTGGTCTTAAGCTGTTGAAGAATTAGTACTGCTAGTCTAATTCGTATCCCCAACTCTAGACTGAAAAATCGATAATATGATCCTTCATTGATTATTCGTTCCCAAATACGTCAAGGTTTGATTTAGTAATCAATGAAATGAATTCTAAGGTTGATAACTTAATCGTATTTGGGTTTCCACTCGATTTAGCAATCGATAAAAATTCTTATTAACGCTTACTAAAATCATTGAAAAATTTTCGAAACTAATAATAATATTAATAATAAATAGCAGCGACCGTAACATTCTTTTTTTTAAATAAAATTATCACTCACATAGGCACATCGATAATAATTTAACTCATATCATTAATAAAATATGATTTTATAACATAAAAAGGCATTACAATCAGCTTAACGGAAAATAAAGTATGCGGGTATTACATTTCCCCCCCAAAAGAATTTCGTCCTCAAAATTACTTACTTGGTGGAAATAATGTGGGGTACGTCTCCCGCATTTCTTTTTCCAGCTCCCAGGTTTCTTCGGCCATCCTGTGATGCTTCCAAGGCAACTTAACATAAGTAATACTCCTGTTTCTGAGTCTTTTTCTCCATTCTTCTCAGCATTCGTATAGGTTCTTCTACATGTGTGAGGTTCTCTTTCTCCTAAGTAAGTAGGCAAGCTATTTTCTTTAAGTTCGATTCTTTCTCCTTCAGGGGCTGAGAAAGTGATTAGCTTCTTTTCACAATCTAAAGTCACTTTATGCTTAGCTAACCAATTCGTCCCCAAAATAACATCCCATCCTTGGATTTCTAGTTGTACCAAGTTAAGAGGGAGGGTTTTTCCTCCTACATTAACAGTACAATCTCTAAAGATAAGATCAGTATGGTATATAATTCCCAAGAGAGAGGTCACATAAAATTGTATATGCATCTCGTTAAGCTTATTAACAAGTTTCTTTGCAAATACAGAATTCACAAAAGAGAGAGTAGCACCAGAATCAAATAAGACGGGAGCACAAAGATGGTTCACAAGAATAATACCTGACACTATGTTAGCAGGTTCCTCGGTTTCTTCTCCTTCTAAGCAAAATACCCATCCTCCTGCTTGTGTCTTCTTGTTGTTTCTACTGCCTCCTAAGGAAGCACCAGCTGGAGGGTGACCCTATTGTGCTGCCGTGTTATTCCCCATACATGATCTCTGAGTATTACCGTGATTATTCCAAGTGGCCTTTGGGCAACTAGCAACCCTGTGGCCCATTTCGTCACACCCAAAGCACCACGTCATGCTTTTGCATAGGCCATAGTGTTGACGCCCATAGTGATCACATGTCTTTCTCTGTTGCCACTATATGGGTTGTTTTCCCTTGTTCTGTCCCGCTCTAGGCCTAAATTTTTGAAGTTCCTATTTTCTTGCAAACTGGATCCTCCAGGGCCAAATTTCCTCTCTGCTTGGCCCTTTTCTCTATTCTTAATTTCAGTTTGATTCATGATGCGGGCTATTTTCATAGTCCTCTGGTACATTTCTTAAAAATTGGCATAAGCATACCCTGCTATTATTTGCTTCACTTCCCCTTTTAATCCTTGTTCGAAATGGTCCATCCTCATTTCTTCGATGGCCACTTGATTTGGTGCAAAACGGCTCACCTCATTGAACTTCGCCGCACATTCTATGACGCTAATTTCCCTTCTGTTCCTTAGCTCTTCTCACGTCCCAGTGTAATATTGAGCATCCATTAACGCTTTCAATTGATTCCAAGTTAGCGCAGGTTCACCCACCCTTGGTTTTACTGTTTTCTACCAGAATTCAGCTTCTTTTTCAAATTGATAGGTGGCCAGATGCACCTTAAACCTCTCAAGGCATTCTATGATTTCAAATAAGTTTTTCATTCTTCGAAGCCACTCCTCATATATCATAGGATCAGTTCCACCTCCAAGCTTGGAAGGTTTAAGCTTATTAAACTGATATATCATCTCCATGGCAGTGGGTTCTGGGATTTGTTCACGTCGAGGAGGCATCTGTCATATAATTACATAGAGAATTACTTAGTTCTATTTTCAACTAGGGGTTAACACGCAATCACTTTAGGACTCGTAGGGATATAATTCCTTGGCTAATGAAATGATTTGCAAGTGCGCGAGAGATGTTATGTATAGCCACAAGTTTAGTTTTAGCTCAATCTTCGCATAGTTATACATGCATATTACATCTTACTTAAAGAAAATGCATGTGCACACTTAAACCAACAGGTGGGCACATAACACTCGAAAGGTACCCATTTGCATTTATTTCATTTAAACATTAGTAGTGTGACATAAGAGTCACTAGGCACTTTCGTCATCCTAATGCTTCATATTTAAAGGAAACAAACTTAAAAGGCTTACATCTAGCTTATTCATATACAACATAACATCCATGAACATGGGTTCATGTTATTCTTTCTCACTCCTCGCCTGAGTTGTCACTTCCAGGGAAGTCATCAGCTATGGACTCGTCTGAACTCTTAGATTGGTTATGGTTCGGGGCTAATAGCTTTTGAAATATCATAGTGGGAGCATACTTGATGTTCTGTGTTTCATCTACTAGCTCTTTTATCCTAAGCATGGTAGCTTGCCATCCTCGAGGGTAGAGCGTTCTATAGGCATCTACCCAGCGCACCCACGTTGTGGTAATTCATTTGTAGCTCTTCGCTTGAGGTCTCATAGCAAAGAAGCATCTCATTTGACAATGCTCTAGCTGGTTCCTCTCAACCACAGTGGTGGGGAGGCGTTGGCTCACCATAGGCTAAATGAGTTTGGTCTGGATGAGTTGGGCGGCAGCAGGGCTTCTTTGAAGTGGAGTAAACCCCAAGTGGTTTATACAGCGCTCCGCCCATAGTAGGAATTCTACTAAGCCCCGAGAGGTAAAAGGGGCATATGCATCCATGTGTAAGGTCCAATGTCGCAAAGTCATTGCTACTTCCCTCCATCTATCATACAACGGTATTTTCCTTATAAAGCCCACCACCCAATCATTTTAAGTGATTCTGTGGGGAGCCCATCGGTTGTGCATCTCCAAAGCTTGCCAATACCTGACCACATTCTACGCGGCCCACCAGAAGGGTAGATATGCGTAATTAGCTATGCGGAAAACCATCCTACACTACCACTGTAATAGTAAGGGGAGAACCAGCACATATATATATATATATATATATATGTATATATACATATACATATATATATATATATGTATATATATATATATATGTATATGTATATATGTATATATATATATATATATATATCTATATATATAATATATATATATATATATATATATATACACATATCATAAGTGATACACTTGTTAACACAAGAAATACCAAGCAAGACACGATCACATAAGCACATAAGTCACGTATTTCACACAACACACGCCTATTATGATATCTAAATGCATAACGCAAACCTATAGTTCTGATACCACCTAATGTAACACCCCCATCCCTAGGAGGGGTCACCCCGCCAGGACTTCCTAGAGGAAAATCCTTAAGGCTGTTGAAGTTGAGGTTGGATTAGCATTTAGATAGACATTCTAAAAGAAAACTATAAGAGTTTCCCCTATTTTAGTAGGATTTTAAGGTCTTAGCTCAGTTAAGGATACTTATAAACTGGTAATAAGGTAAGACATGAATTAATATAAACAGATTCATCGCCTCGAGCCACCTGCCCAGGATTAATAACAATCAACCAACTAACACGAGAGTTAGAGTAATATATATATATAGGTACAAAGCTGACTACATGCTTACACATACAACAATGAGCTTAAATATTTATAACATGATAAGCATCAAACACTTCACAAGGCTGGTAAAAGCCTTTTGATGGGCCAGCATCAAAATAACTCCAAAAATATCCTTCATACCTGCTCAAACTGGACCTAAAAAAGGGAGTAAGTAAAGGGATGAGCAACCACACACTTAGTGAGTCAACTCACTAAAACCAAAATAGTTACAGGCAATGATACCAACAATACACATCTCACGCATTTATACATTACTATCAGATTAGACAATCATAGTCCCCAAGGAAAGATTACCACCCATGAACTTCATACTAGCCACTCAAGCTCATTTCTAGGCCCTTAATGATCAAACTTCCCTGCTAGCAAGTATTTAGGCACACAAACAAGCAAGCAATAAGGATTGAGTAAGGCGCTTCCAAACACACTTTTGAAAACGTAGTGACTCATGATATATTCCAAGAATAGTTTATAAATCACGTTAACTTCTTCAAGGCTCATAATGCTTTCTAAAAGTTTTTGAAATACTCATATTGGTAAGAAAGACTTGGCCTGAAATTTTCTTTCACAGGATATGCACATTTGAAAGAATAAATGTTCGAGGCATTACTAGGATAAAACTATACTTTATTTGAAATTTCATTTAAACCATATTTGAAATCCCATTCATAAGATATGCACAGGAAGCTTTCTTTCTTGTACTTGAAAACACACTACTCAGCCTCTTGAGGCTTATATTCTTTAAAAAGAAATCTCTTTCGTATTGGTCTTCTAATGACTGTTATAAGCTTTTTGAATATTATTCGAACTGACCTCTTACTAGTCCTTAAAATCTTTCTTTTTTCTGAAATACTTAAAATGACGAAATGCCAATTGCTTTTTTTGCTTATTAGGAAAGTACTCTTGGCATAAGATCTCATAATGTGCTAATTTAGGAGAGATCGTCACTCACCCTATGTGAGGTCGTCAGTCACGCATCAATTATCCCCGGGGTATAATATATTTTGGACCGTTATTCTCGTCAGAGTCTTCTAGGGTTTCCATTTCTGGGTTTTTCTCCCTAGGCATTAGGGTTCCCGTAAACCGGGTCTACTCCCTAATCATTGGTCCACCCAAGCACTAATCTTAGTCAATTTAAAGTGTATAGCCATAGCAGCTAATAAGTTTGCAGTCTCTTATAGTGAATTCATCATACAACTCACTCTTTTTTTTAAAAATTCTTTATGCCTTAAAAATTGCATTCGTACAGTTAAAAATAGGCCGTCATTTGCTAATAGTCACGACTACTCATATTTTCAACCATGTAAAGTCTTCTTTTTCGAAATTTCACCCTCACATACATGATAAAGCTTAATGACATGAAAGGGAGGGGCTCACACGTAACACATTCAAACACTTCATAATTTAACTTGAAAACCTCTTAAAATCGTAATGAATTTACTTACTCACAAATCGAAACTCCTTCAAAACTTAAAGCACTTAGCTAGCTTATAATTCAAACAAGGCTTCATAATAGACATCTTCAGTTGCCCATTTTCGGTTCTTTTAAATTCTTTCTACACTCAAAGAAGGAGACATGATCAAACCAAAGTCTTTAAAACATTTTCGAACTCACTACTGGTTTGCTTTTTAATTTTCTAAACCTATCAACTATTCAGTTGGGTCATTCATTGAGTAGTTCGGCGATTTAAGATTATTTTAGGCTACAAACATCTTAACAAACTAATGGGCAACTGGTAGATACTTAAAAGCATTCGCAATTTTGAAAACAAGCTTTTAACAACCCTTTCTTAAAGATGTCTAAGTTCAAAATTAATCCCATAGCATCACTTAACAACATAAAGAGGGAAGGGGTTCACAAGTAGCACATTCAAACACTTCATAACTCAACCTAGCAGAATCTGCCCAACAAGCCATACATGGCCTCACAATTCATACGATTGCGGTCAATCACAATCCATGCTCCCTCCTTAGATAACACTGACCATAAGAACCTCAAATCTCTCAGTAGTTCTACCTCAAACCATCCAATTACCAAGTTCGGTTCAATATTGGCATGCACGAACCAGTAGTAAATAAAACCATCATAAATGTTGTAACATTCATGCTAAATAGCCAAAACAAAATTTAACGTGACCAAACTGTTTCAATGACAACATTAAATGTATAGCTCAGTTTGTTGTACAATACCTCGAATCACCCAGTTAGCATTCTCAGGGTATAACGCTTACATGCCACCTCCAAAACATATTTTAAGTGTACTAAATTGATGCAATAGAAACTTTAAAGCGATTTCTACTTTCTAGTTCACAAATCAATATCCATAGGCATAGCATTTTATGTAATTACCACGAATAGACTACCAACATGCCCAAATTGATTTAGCCATAACCTTTATACATAATTCAGTTTACTCTACAATTACTTCAATTACCTAGCTAGCATCCTTAAGCTTCAAAATGGAATTTAGGTATAATAAACTGAAGTAATAGTAGCACTAAGGCGACATTCTGCATTTTCCTACAATCTCCAAAATTGATCGGTTAGTGGAATTGTGCATCAACTCAACATACGAATAACCCAAAATCAGTACCATTTTTGTAATTCCTCAATCTCGATTCTAATTTCACCCAAACTGATTACTAAACTCAGAATTAACATGCACTAACTAAGTTTAGTTAAATTCATTGAAAATAATAGTAATTAGGAGGAAAGGAACCCTCACCTCAATTCCAAGCTAGATGCTCGATTCCAAGGTTGTTGGCTCGACTTTAGGCATTCGAATAACTCCAATTCCTGGGCTCTTGCTCATCAATGCACGAACAGACGCCACACTGTGCCTAATTCATGTAATTCGAACCCCAATTTCATCCAAACATTCACCCACTAACTTAAACTTGTGGTGGATGTTTGATGTCCCGAATCACTCCCAATTTATAGAGGATTTGAAGAACCTAAAAGCTAGATTGCATGTTGAGTTGTGACAAGTGTTGGGGGCTTCGAATTGCCGTCTAAACCTACCAAAAACGTAGTGGTTCTTCTATATTTTTTGCCCAGATTTCACACCAAATGTTTGTTAGCTTATGGGGAAGGTAGAATAAGTGGATTCATAGGCTGGGCGTGGTGAAATTCTCCCCGAATTCAAGCTATTTAGACGCGTGTATGGAGGAGGATGAGGAGGAAGAAGAAGGCACAGAGGGGAGAGAGAGATGTCGGGGGGGCCGTGTCTGAAGGGGGAAGAGAAGAGGGGCCAGACACAATTATGAAAATACCCCTCCCTTCTATCCTCTTTTCCTTTTTTTTTTTGGTCTCAAGCTATTTAAGAATTGGTACTGCTAGTCTAATTCGTATCCCGAGCTTTAGACCCAAAAATCGATAACATGACCTTTCATCGATTATTCGTTCCTAAATACGTCAAGGTTTGATTTACTAATCAACGAAACAAATTTTAAGGTTGACAACCTAATCGTATTCAGGTTTCTACTTAATTTAGCAACCGATAAAAATTCTTATTAACGCTTATTAAAATTATTGAAAAATTTTCGAAACTAATAATAATATTAATAATAAATACCAGCGACAGTGGCATTCTTTTTTTTTTAAATAAAATTATCGCTCACATAGGCACATTGATAATAATTTAACTCATATCGTTAATCAAATACGATTTTATAACGTAAAAAGGCATTACAATCAGCTTAACGGAAAATAAAGTATGCGGGTATTACAGCCCTGCTGTAAGGATCGGGTATTATATCATCCCTTGTGAACCCGACAATCGAAGCTAATAACTTTGAGCTTAGCCTTACGCTCATTACCTTTGTAGAGCAGGACCAATTCGGTGGACATCCCTCGGATAACCCCAATGCGCACCTTCTCAAATTCCTTGCGAAATGTGATACCATCGAGCTTAATGGGGTGTCCACCGATGCTATTCGGCTGTGGCTCTTCCTCTTCTCATTGAAGGATAGAGCTAGTGATTGGCTGTAGAATGAGGAGCTGAACTCATTTACTACTTCGGAGGCTCTTTCAAATGCGTTCCTCAGCAAATACTTCCTACCTGGAAAAACTACAAAGCTGAAGACTGACATCACCTCGTTCATTCAGAAAGATGGGGAGTCCTTGTACGAGGCTTGGGAGAGGTTCAAGGACCTTCAGTGGCAGTGGCGTTATCATGGTGTTCTTGACTAGCATCTAGCCCAGACATTCTATAATAGGCTAGAGCAGTCAGTGAAGATCTCAGTAGATTCTGCTGCAGGAGCAGCTATTATGGGAAAGACCACCGATGCAGCTAAGACCTTGTTAGAAGATATGATTTCAACAATTATCACTGATCGAGCGTGAGAGCCACCCCGATGAGGAGCGGTGGCAAGTACGATGCAGATGCTATGACACTCCTAGCCAGCAGGGTGGATACACTAGCATAGAGGCTCAACAAAGTGGGTACTTCTCCTACTCCAGGAGATTCTTCAGGGTCGTCAGTTAGGGTCTACACTGTCTGCGAGACCTATGGTGTGTAGGGGCACACATATGTTGAGTGCTACAATGGACCTTCTACCATTGAGCTCGCCAACGCTGTGCACAGCTTCAACCCCCATCGCAGAGCAATCCATTCCACAATGCTCACAGTTTGGGGTGGAAGAGCTACTCCAACCCCTCTTATAGAAACCCTAACCCTTAACCTTAGGATGCTATACAGAAACCTGGGTTCCAGTATAGAGCTCCCTATAACCCATCCCCTCTACTTCCCCAACTGCCAAAGTTTAGTTTAGAGAATCTTATGGAGCATTTCATTCAGAGCCAAACTAAGACTAATGAAACTCTCAGTGAGTGCATCAATCAGCTAACCTCTAAGCTCGGTGCTATGGCAGCTCATTAGAGAGTAATGGAAACTCAGATTGCATAAATTGCTCAACAAGTTAACAGTCTGTCCAGGCCTCAGGGGCAACTACCAGGCCAGATTAAGACCAACCCTAAGGGTCACATCAATGCTCTTCTATAGTTGGTGAGGGGTTAGAGGAGAGTCCTATCATGGTCCTTCAGGAGACAGCTTCAATTCCTGATTCTGCAGGAACTGATGAGTAGAAGGAAGAGGAGAGCTTGAGCTCTAATGTGAAGGTTAGTCCTTCACCGCTAGTTTGCCCATACCAGCCTCCTATACCCTTCCCTCAGAATGTGGCATAGGTTAAGCTATTTAAGCTTGAGCCCAAATTGGCGAGATTCCTGGATGTGTTGAGGTAGATTTATGTTGATATTCCTTTCTTAGAAGCTTTCAAGAAAACACTGACCTACTTATAATTTTTGAGAGAGCTTCTTTCCAAGAAAGGTGAGCCTAAGGAAGGCTCAGTGATCCCTATTGGATAAGTGTGCAGCTCAGTTATACAGAGTCGGTCGCCATCAAAGCTGCAGGATCCTTGTGGCTTCTCCATCCCTTGCTGCATAGGGGACGTGCAAATTGAGAGCGCTCTTTGTGACTTGGGGGCTAGTATGAGCTTAATGCCTCCCTCTCTTTGCAAGAAGCTCAAATTGCTGGACTTGAAACCCACCACCATGGTTGTACAATTAGCAGATTGTACAATCAGGCAACTTGCAGGTATTTTGGAGGACATTTCGGTTCAAGTGGGTAAGTTTGTCATCCCATGTAATTTCATTATCATGGACATGGATGAGAGCCCCCAGATGCCTATCCTTTTGAAAAGACTGTTTCTAGCTACTGTTGGGGCTAGGGGTGGCAATGGATCTTGGATCCAATCTAGATCCATCATATTCGCCCTATTTTGATAGGTCTAGACTCATTATTTTTGGATCCAATGGATCTCAAAAAGGATCTGGATCTTAAAAGGGTCTAAAGATGGGTGTATTGTATAGATCCAGATCCGATCCGTTGGATCCATTGGACCCATTACTTTTGTAACCCAAAAATCTAACAAACAATCTTTTAAACTTGCCCCTTTCTATTTGTCCTTGACATATAATACATTGCTAGTCTCTATTTATAGGGATGAGTATGTGTACCCAGTGAATAATGATCCAACCATACCCGCTCAATCCATATATCTATTAGTAGTACTAAAGTATAATAATACTATTGTATAATAAATAAAATTAAAATAAATTATTTTTTAATTTATTTCTTGTGATGTCATTTGAAATTTAGTAGCAAAATTCAACTTCAACAATTTAAATCGAAACTTGACTACTAATAACAAATATCAAAAGAAGTTTGAATTTGAATTTTGTGTTCAAAATGTATTCATATATTTAACATTTACATTCATTACAATAGTTTAGTCAATATATATCTCCACTATAACAATTGTCGGTTATTATTCATTCTATGAATCTTATGAACTATCACAGCACTTATTTTTGGTATTTTGATTGCTGGAATATGATTTTGAGGAGACTTGATTGTATGAGGCACTATTATAGTTATCACTTCTCATTAGTTTTTTCAGGAGACTTGGTTGTATGAGATACTATTATATTTATCACTTCTCATTAGTTGGCACACTAAAGTTATTATTATCTTATATCTCATGCATTGCTATTGTCTTCATTGAAAATTGTGTTAATGTATTTATTGAATGGTTACTACATACCTTAAACTTCTAATATGCATTTGTAAAGTTGGGGATCCATTTAGGATCCGTTTGAGATCCATAGACCCAATGGGTCTAGGAATGGATCTCAATTTTTAAGATCCAATGGGTCTAGACTGAATATGGACCCAGACCCAGACCTAGAAAATTAAAATGGATCTGGATCTAAGTAGATCTGATCCAGATCCTACCCATTGTCACCCCTAGTTGGGGCGGTGATCGACGGTGTAGGTTGGCACCATATCTTTTCAGTTTTGTGTGGAGAGGGTGGACTTCCATTTTCCTTCACCCACAGCATTTTTAGTGCCTGCTAATCTCCTATCTTCTGTGGCCCCTGTGCCTACCGTCGCTCCTAATACTGCTTCTGAGATTGAGACATTCAATGCAGATGGAGGACCTTATATGAGGTGTATAGGCTTTTCTGATTTTTGTGCGGTTATCCCAACTAGCATGGCAAGCACCTCTGCGCATTCTTGGGAGGTAGTGGCTTTATCACCATTCACTACTTTAGCTACCCCACCTCCCATCCTGCCATCATTTGCAAATATGAAGTAAGGGTCAAGCTAAGGATGTTAAACAAGGACTTCTTAGGAGACAACCCAAGCTTTATTGCTTTTAAAAAGAAATTAAAAAAAAGAAAAAATATAAAAAAGCAAAAAGTTGCCGTTCTTTTCCCATTTTTCCTATTCCTCCCTTGTCCTATGAGTCTTTCTTCCCTTACTCCTTTGTGTGTCCTTTCATTGAGACAATGAAAATTTCAAGCATGGGTGAGTGAGCTTGTAGCTCTTTGGGTGGAATTGTGGATGTTGGGGTGTGGGTTAAATGGCATCACTTGCATTCACATCATATCGATAAAACATCATATAGTTTTATAAGGTTGTTTTTTGCATTTTTCCTTTGACAGAACATGTAGTTTAGAGCATATAGGTTAGATTCTGCATCACAAAAAGAGAAGTGATCGAGTTGGGCATTCATAAGTTTTCCCGGTACTACTTCTTACCATTCTCTTCATTATCCTTTATATGTTTACTGCTTTTTTCGTTAGATTTAGTGCTTTCTAAGTAAAAGAGTAGCCTAAAAGTTTGTAAAAACCCCTCTTATAAAGAGAACACAAGGGATGATGATTAATAGATCTTGTTGATCTGTGTGTTAAAGCGTGGCCTGTTATGGTGTGAATCTTATGAAAATGTGTTTGGTATTAGCATCCGTAGTCCCTTTGCCCCATGTTGCATGTCAAATTGCCCTTGAGACTTGACTTTGATATATGGGACATATCTTGGAGTAAGTTGCTTGATTGTGGTAGATTTACCTATGAGACTTTGAGCCTAATGACTATTCATTACATATAGTCTCATACTTCCCTTCATGTGTGACTCATCCATGACTGCATCTCTAGAACTTGGTTTTGTTTACTTTGAAATCCCCTGTTTTTGTTATTGCATCCCATCCACAATACGCTTGGCCTATGCATACTCTCTATAGCCTTATCAAGGTCTAGTAGAGCAGCACTTCCATTTTGAGTTGGGTTTGCATTGGAGGTTGGTTCACCATGGGCACCTTATTGGTGGTTTGCTGAGGAAGAATTGTGATTTGATTTTATATTCCCTATGCCATCCATATGTATCTTGTTTTTGTTTCTTAAAGCAAAGAAAAAAGGGAACAAATGAAAAAAAAAAAAAAGAAGAAACAAAAAGAAATAGAAAAATTGTGAATAAAGTTATTAGCATGGGGCTATGGCAATAAGATTGTTTAATTCCTTCGTTGAGGTCTTTGCAGGTTTGTTGTTCACTTTTCAATTATAGTGTAAAGTTATTTTGACATTAGTTATAGAAGTGTTTTCTGTCTCCTGTTCCCTAGTCTTTTGACTATTAGCTCCACTCTTCCCAAATTTACTCCACTTGTCACCCTTAACCACTGGCCCCATTACATCCTCTTTATAAGTCCTCATGATTGGCATATTGCATTTTGCATCAAGTGGTGGAGAATTGAGAACTCTACCAAGCTTATGGTAGTTTGCTTGATTGGATAGAGTATTGAGTGCACCCCTTGTTACATTTTCCAGACACCTTAAAAGGAGTGTTCCAATTTATCCTAAAGTGAGGTTCTACCAGCCCAGCTTACTCACCATGTATTGAGGAAGATCTTGTCGTGCTATGTGTTTCAATATTGGGGTGTTTGATGTGTTGTATTTGGGTAGGGGGACTTATGGATTAGAGTATATATATTCTATTGAAAATGTTTCACACCTTGACTTGGCCACCTTTAACGCACGATTGAGCTTGATTTGTCAATTGATCATCCCTTGCCTGAGGAGAAGCATGGCTAGAGGTTTATCTTCTTCTTTGGTGTTTCATAAGTTAGTCTTGCTTGAAGACAAGCAGGAGATAAGCATGGGGGAGTGATAAACCTCCATTTGATCTCATTTTAGCCTTTGTCTGATCCTTGTTTCTCATTGTTTGTATGTCAAATCTAAACGGAAAAGGGTCAAATTCACTCCCTTTGATTCAAATGTGCTTATAAAGTGATTTATCTTACTTTCAGGAGAAATCTTCAAGTTTTGATAGGAAGGACAGCTTTGGCGATAAAGTACAAGGAAGAATAGAGATCGAACGAAGCCCCGGAAACCAAGGCAATCTAGGAAGAAGAGAGCACTACTGTGCAACAAGGGCCATGATCGTGCAACAGAGGCCAAAGTTGCGCGCGGTCTGACCCTGCAGACGCACTGCCTTGCGTGCCACCCCCGCCAAGGCGCACAGTCACCCATGCGTCGAGGCACGGCCGTACGCCACGCCATGAATGCCTGTTTTCAGGGGTTTTGGGGGTTATCCCTTGTTTTCTTTTCAGAGCACTCTTCTTAGGCGAGTTCTAAGGTTTTGTTAGGGGATTTTCTTGAATGCCTTTTGGTTGAATTTATTGCAATTGAATATTGTTCTATTTGCACACGATGTTTAATTCATGTTTGTTTCTTGAATCTCTCTCCCTCTTTTTTTGTTATTGCTTTTAGGGTTTTTGTGAATTATGCTTGTGACTCTTGGAATTATGTTGTTTGATTTTAAGATGATGTGTGGCTAATCTCCTAACTTATGTTTGGATTAATGCCAATTATGCTAGTTGAATCATGATTTAGCCGTAAACCCTTGCTTTTCCCATGCTTGTGTTCATGATTTCTACTATGCATACCAAGTGTTTGATGAATTACTCAAAAGAGCGTTCATCCATTATTATTCTGGTTTAGGAGAGCGTTAAGAGACGAAACCTTTACCTAGCGTGACTTAGTAGATAATTAGAATTTTCATATGAAAATAGTTGAAGTTCTAATTGGGATTCGAGGTTGTAGATCTTGTAATCCTTCAACTTTCAGTCCCATGAAAATAGGTGATTGCAGTTCTAGAATTAGTCTTCGACCCTTGAGAGAGGAAGGAGGTGGGCTTAATTGACAATCTATCCATTCATAATGCATGCTTCGGTGATTTTGATGGGGTCTGTGATTGATTCTCTAGTGTAAATGTGCCGTTAATTTTAACCTAGATGTTTTAATATTCTGATTTCCCAAATCATTAGACAGTAGCTAAACCCTCGAATTTGTTTTGCCTAGATTGAGTGTTTAAATTAATTATGGTAATTAAAAGCAAGTTTCCTGTAGACACGACCTGTACTTACCGTTGCTAGCATTAACTGGCACCGTGCACTTGCGGTATATTTTAAGCTAACAAGTTTTGACGCCGTTGTGGGGGATGAACCTGGGTTACCCGCATGACAGGCAGGAATACATACCATCATACTGTGTATCTTAGAGCGTAAATATGGTGTTAGGTGCAAGGTAAATCCCATAGGAGCTTATATAGTCACTTAGATTCATTTTAGAGAAACCTTTAGTAGGTTATGTGAATGAATTGCCAAGTAATTGGATATCTTGGTGTTTGCTCACCTTTGCGTATGGTTGTGTATATGATTGAGTTAGATGAATTACTCGAGTTGATTGGCTACGTGGAGTTATGGGATTGCTTGTTTGCTATTTGAGCTAAAGTTTGTTTCCTCATATATTGTTTTGGTGGTCATTCTTCAAACCTAGGATTCACATTTACATGTCTATTAACATGTCCATTTATTTACATGTTTCCACGATTTAAAGATAACCAGGTTCATATGGAAACCCTAGGGCAGGACTTCCCATTCGCTAAGCTATTGGGATTACATTATCTGCTTATTCTTTTAACGATGTATTCTGGCTAGAGATCCTCCATTTTATTAGTTACAGTTAGAAGTATAACCTGAGGCATTAGCTTAGGAGCTCGGAGTAATTGCTTAATTAATGAGTTACAAAACTTAATGCTTAATATGATGTAACTGAGCTGTCATGAATCACATACTTCTCGATTTCATTTTGTGTGATTTAATTAGTTTCAAATGACATCTATTCCTAAAATGATATATGAGTGTTATATCTGTACGTGTGTTATTTTATTTGCCTGCGCATATGATTTACACATGTCCAGTTTCATATAAAGGTTACGAGCTTGAGCTTAATTTTCATAAAAGAGAAGAACGGATCAAGACTTTGTTAGCTGTTGTGTTTAGTGTCATCATTAGTGTATGATTGTGTTGTTGCTCAAGTTGAAGTTGTGCAATGGTCTTACTGCTCTGGGTACTGTCTTGCTGGTTCTAAATATTGTTCCCATGTGCTGTTACATCCTATTTTACTGATACACATTATTTCATTATAGTTCTGATTGTCCCTATTCACTTATATTGCTGCGTGGAATCGATAATTGCTATACTAGCTATTTAGACATAAGATTGGAAGTTATTGTTTGTTCACAAATAAGTTTTGATATGGTTATCCAAGTCAACTCAATTAGGCCTCTCAAATGCGATTTGCCCTCGGCACTTTTGATAGAGAGTAAATGCTTAAAAGGGAATTGGTAAGGAGGAGGCTGGATACTATAAACTTTATTTTGTATTTTGAAATATTTATTTATTTCTAGCATGAGGGTTGAATTCTTTTGTTCATCATGAGTAGTTCTGTATGATATGTGCCATGGGTAAATGAACCTTAGGTTTTACTGTTACCTTAGGCATGAAATTTCAAGGGCGAAATTCTTTTAAGGGAGGAGAATGTAATAGCTGTGGATTTTTGGTTTAAGCTAACTAATTTAATTAACTACTCTATTAGCGATATTTTATTACACTGGTTATATTAGACTAATATTTGTGTGTTAATAAGTATATGATTTTGTGTGAATTAGTTTGTGAAGTTTTCTTGGTTTATTATGTGGTTGCATGAAGTTAGTAATTAGTCGGAACTTAGGACGATGTGAGATAGTGGATTCGAGAGGGCTACCCAATACTAGAATTTAGTGGGTTTACTGCTTGGGCCAAAGTCATTTATCCCTTGGCTCAATACATGAAAAAAGGGAAAAGACAGGCTGAATTAAACTGCCATGCGACATCTTCAGTAGGAAAACACAACACACACACACTCAGCCCTTCTTCTTCCATCCTAACCTCCCCACACCTGTCTTCCCCACTTCACTTCCACTGCCACACCCACCGAAAGAGAGAAAGGAGAGCGAGACATGGAGAAGCAAAGGAGCAGATCTAAGCAACAGTAGTAGCACGGCGACGGAAGAACAAGAAAAGTCGAGCAGTAGCTGCGCGTGAGAATGGAGGATATGCACAGACCAGTGGCGATGGGAAAGGAAAGAGACTAGGGTCCAGCTCTAAATTCCCCCAAATTAGCCCATAAATGGGTCCCTGAGTTGGGATTATGGCGGGCATTCTTCAATCCTGTAACATTACTAAGTAATTTTGAATTTTTATTAAGTAATTTTCCAATTGCCATGGAAGAGGTGGAAGCTTGCCTTGTAATGTCTTTGTGAATTATGAAGCTTGAGTAAAGGTATAAGGTTGGATGTGTTGTTTGGGATGAATTTAATGTGATTTTGAGGTGAATTTTGCACACAGTATTATGACGAGGGAGCCCGGATTGAGAATTGTTATTGTGAAATTATAAAGTGTTATGGTGATTTGCCTTGCTTGCTTCACTTCTAAAACTGTTTTGATTTGCTTTAGTAGTAATTTTATCGAATTATAGTGTCGTGCCAATGAGCCGTTCACTTTGTGCCCTGTGTATTTGTGCTCTACCTAAGAATGGGGCTGGAAGAGGCCAAATTGCTGGCCAATTCAGTGGCCCTGTCCAACAGTCGACCAAGGCTATAAGCCGGGCATGGGCAGCAGCTCACCCTAACCCAGCTTGCCCCTTTGTTTGTCAAAAACATATGTAGATATGTGTGCATATGTGTTGGATCATTAGTGCATGTATTTGGTTTGTTTGATTATAGGGCTGTAATGTGTGCTAAAATTTAACTTGATAAGGGTAGGTTGAGGAAAAAAAGGGGTCTACGACTTCCTGTTTCTTTTTTCAAATGAGTGGGCAAAAATCTCAAAGATTAAAGTGGGTAAAAACTGCAAAAATTAAAGTGACATTTCATTTTCGAAGTAAGGTTTGGAGAGTCTTTTGATAAGCATTTTAAGAGGTATACCTTGTAACTCCAAAAAGGAGCTAAGTAATGTTGATTCTTGAAATGAACTTTGAAAGCATAGTTGTGGCAAATTGGATCCTCGATTGTTTTGCAAATTCATGTGTCCTAGAATCGTTTTATGAGGCTTTCTGCAACCTAGTTACTACTATTGCTCCTTATAACAACTCTCAAATTCATTTGATAAGGCACAAACTATTTTTTTTTTCAAATTTTGCACTTGAGTTTATTTGAGGACCTTTCTGATTAAGCAAGTTTCAGTAACTTACTTAGCGAATTAAAAGAAAACAAATACTCGAGATCGCTTAACTCGGCATATAACTCTTCTACATGATTTCAAGGTGGACTTTTAGGAAAAGTCTAGTTATTGCATTTTTAAGTTACGTGCTTTTTATTATCCTTATAAACAACACCTCCTATTCCGAGGCTCATTTTCATCATTGTGATCTTTTCTTATGTGCTGAAAATGAGTTTTCTCTTGAGATGTTTTAGGCTAGAAAGATAGCGCTAATTGTATGGACACAGTTTAGGGAGCATGCCTGGTATGCGAGAACTCCAATTCCTAGGGAGCAGACTCAGAAGTGGGAACCCTAGTAGATCCTGACGAGTGTGAAAGTCCAATTACCATGAGAGGCCCTGAAAAGACCATGAGTCATGAGTTATGAGACCTACTTCAAGAGAGCACTAGCATGTGAATCTGATGCCCAAAAAGTGATTTCTTTGCTATTGTGAGCTGGCAACTACTTGTTCTGAATTATGCCATTACAGAAGTTTTGAAAAGTGGAAGTACTCTTTCAAAGGTCTTCTATTAAATCAAAAGGGACCTTCTCTATGTGGAATGAGTTTTATAAAGTCCAGCTTGGTTTAAATAAGAGTTTTCACAGCTTTTCGATCATTATTTTCACTTTTATGCTGAAAGAACTCACGTCAATCATCTAAATGAACCCCTTTGACGTTAAATGTTCACTTAAGAGCCGAATGGGCTGCCTCCACTCCGCTCGTGGGTTGTATTGAAGGTTAGCAAGTTGTTATTTGATCGTGAATGCTTAATATGCTACACTAAGTAAGAATTCAGTGTGATTGCTACTTATTGTATTGTGTGTAACTATTTTGGTTTTCGGAATTGCGGATTATCTACTGAGCATATGGCAGCTTATCCCTCTCTATTTTTCTTTTCCCCAGGTCCTTATAAAGCATGTGGGCATTATCGAACTTTGTGAGATTACTTGTTTTCTCTAAGGTGTTCTTGTTAATTGGTGTTAAGGAACTCCAAATGTGTATATCTTAACTCATGGGATAGAATGATGTATCATGTTAGAATGTAAGCTCCTCTGAGCACATGTAAGTCTAAATTTCGAATTTATGTATTGTATGTCATCTAATGGTTGCTTTGAATGGCATGTGAGCCTACCATCTGAGTAGATGCTTATTTTCCAGTCATTCAATAGAATGGCTTCGCAATGTAAACCTCAGTACTCCGAATGAGTGATCTATTGAGTTGTACTTTTTAGTTCTTTTTTTTCTATTTAATTTTTCAGTTTGTGCACTCTGGGCCTGTGGCTTGTGGAGTTGTGGTCTCTGGCGTATGGCCATTTAGCTTGTTTAGATATGTCTCTTATGCTTTTTATTACTACAGTTACCTAATGAAGGCTTTAAGCCTAGGTTATTGTCAGTTTTTATATAAAACTCCATTCATTTTGTTCCAAAATTTAAGAAATTATTAATACCTGTAGCCTTAAGGATAGGAGTTTTACAACATGATAAGCGTGAAATGAGAAAAAGAATGGATAAATTGTCATTGAATAGCACAAATTTTCATTACTCCATGGAGCAACATGCTAGGTACACCATGGGTAATTTGGGCGGGTGCTATTGTGTGCATCTGCACCCCTTTTCAATGAATAAATAAGTTTTGTAATTCACTTATGAATTTTTAAAACTGATGAACTTTTGTACAATATGATAATTTTTGAAAAATCATTAATTTTAATAATAAGTTGATGAATTTTTGCATTACTAACTATTTTTGCAACGTTATTAATGAGCTTAAGTGCGTATTTATTCTTTTATAATAGCCGCACCTTTCCTACAAGTTCACTTTGCACTTCGGTTAAATTATCAATATTGATGAATATTTTAACTTAAATAGATATTTCACTAATTTTCTTAAATAGAAACGAATATGAGCATTTATTTATTCATGTAAAACTTTGCAAATACAAAATCAACTAAATCAAATATTCTACCTGTGAATTTGTCATAAACTTATTGATTTTGCAAAATGCTGATGAATTTTACAAGAATACTAATGAATCTTCAAAAATATGACTCTGCTTATCAATGTTCATAATCTTTCTACAAAAATTCATTATTGTTCTCTGCGTATACGTCAGTCAATCTACTAGGAAGTGACATTGACTTTTGTCTGCTTAGTTCTCAGCATAAATTCATCAACGAAAAATAAATGTTCATTGACAATAATTAGCATATGCACCATTAAAATTAATATATATTCATAAAGAATGAGTATTCGACATGAAATAGTCAAATATATCAAAACAAAGAAAAAAACTATTCATTACTAAAACTTAAAAATTCGTTAAAGCAAAGAAATATTTATCACTAATGTTTAAACATTTATCAAGAAACTAATTCAAGAAAACCCTGATAAATCACTTCCAAACATTTAATTTCAACTCCAAATTGAAAACACCAAGAATATTGTACAGCGCCTTAAAGATCAAACAAATATTCATCACTAAATTTCAAAAATTCATCAAAAAATTGCATTTCTACTTGGGAATTTGTTCGACCATTGAAGATTTATTTAATCTCTCTTCAACTGAGTAGAATAAGGGTAATCAAATAAAACTCACAATTACAAGCATTGAACTAATACATACAAAAAATAAAATACTATAAATGGATACAAATTCCTAGTAATTCAAGGGATCTAGATAAAACAACATATGAAAGATTGTAATTAGGGCTTAGTCGAATGAAAGAAGAATTTGAGGATAAATTTGAAAATAGAACAAATCAAAACAAATCAAGGAGATCAAATTTTAGATGGAATGATGAAATCAAATAAAATACCATCAAAAATTTGATCAATTCAAACACAATCTAAAAAATCGAGAACCAATTTTTATAAATTGAGCAACCCATGAAAAGAAGAGAGAGAGAGAGAGAGAGACAGAGAGAGAGAGAGAGATTACCTTGTCAAATTACTTAGAATCGATGTGAAAATGGTAGAAGCAGATCAGAGATCTTTGTGGAGTATGCATGGCATCTTTAGAGAGAGAGAGAGAGAGAGAGAGAGAGAGAGAGAGAATAGATTGCAAAATGACAAAAATATATGGTAAATGTGTTTTAATAGATGACCTAAATGGTTTTTGTAATAGATTCATAAATTGTAGTACATCATTGTTTGTAGATTTTTATTTTTATAAATTATTGAATATTAATTAATTTCATGAATGTTCATTTTTAATATTTAAAATTTTTTATCTATCATTTAAAATTTCAGCTAATAGTTGTTGAAAATATTAACAAGTAATGAATAGGTTCATCCCTAAATTTATTGCGTTGCTTTTTATTTTTGCCAAATGTAAAAATATGTAAATTTTTTTAAAAAAACTAGTTTAGGTATGAATTGACTTTTACAAATACAAAATAGTTTCTACAAATATTTGAAAAAAAATATATAATTGTAGCATATCAAATTATACATAACAAATTTTTATGAAATGGACCATAAAAGATCAAAAGATTCTCATTTGATTCTTGAAATCAAATATGCACAATGTAATTATGAGTTCAAAGTTATTCAGACATCAGAAAAATTGAAGGTTGGTAAATATAAAAATTATTTTATATGGGCATAAAAAAACTAAATTAGCAAGTGAATAGAAGGCAAGTGGTTAGAATTTTTTTGGGGTTAGGTCTATTCTACTTTATTTATGGGTTCTCAACCTACAAAAACTTATATAATATTTTATGGATCTTTATATATGTATGTATCCCTCAATTATTTAGCACTATAGGCATGGTCGCATATATATGTCACTTGATCGTGTGCCGATTTGTGGCATTTTCTATTATAACACGTCAATACATATTCTTGTATGATTGATGAGATTGATAAGTGTTTAATTATGAGTTTAGAAGGTTGTTTTTATTGATGCCCATGTATTCTTCATTTTCTCATTTATGTAGCTTTCACCATATTTTTAGAATGATTATTAATATACTATATTATACTTGTAATGTTATGAGATTTTAGGGGTTGTCAAGAAGAACGAAATAGATGGGTGGACGGCTATTCTTAAAAATGGTAAAGTACATTACATCCCTGGATTCTCGATGGGTACTAGCACAATTGGGGATAAAGATATAATGAACAACAGTTTGAAGTTATTCTTTACCTATAATACTCACGTGTTGCATTTACTTGATGAATGTCATGCAATGCCATACCACTGGCCACCAGCTTCCACCATTTATTCCTAAATTGGATGTCCCTACACACTTATAGCCCAATGCTCAACCTATTAGCAAAGATACATAGTAATATCGGTTAATTTGTGAATTTTGTAATTTCCCCCATCGTGTTCGTACCTCTTACTAAATTCTTTGTGTAGATGCCATTGGCTTGGTAATTGTTGTTTCCCTAGCTGGGATGATATCTGTGAGCTCCCTCAAGCAAGATGTGCTCATTTGTGATGTGTAGTATCTATTTTCATCTAAGTTATATTTTGACCATTATGTTCTATTCTTCTATTGTTCTACGTGTTTGATGTTTAGTTTAACTATAAATATTATTAATATATTATTGTATAATGAAGGTCGAATGTATTGAAACTCACCTTATGAGGAGATTTTGTTAAAGTTAAAGCTGACCATTCTTCTAGTAGTATATTCCCTCAGAATCACGATCTCCATAAGACCTAGAAGTATATTATTGTTTAATCCACCAATTGAAGATATTCTAGAGTTTGAGGGATGCCAGATTAAAAATCTATAATATTGCTGGCACTAATATGCGATCAACAATATTTGTTGCATGTGTTAGATAAGTTGACGATGGACATGCTCAATAAATTTACAATTAATTCATCGAAGAAGATTGTGAATTGCTCATTTAGAGATATTATTTGTTGTTGTGTACCATTTAAATTCATTATGTGCATTTATTATTTCTTCTGCTTTCTTTCAATACAATCCATATAAACAATTACTAGCCTAACCTATCTATTTCATAATAATATATATGTCAATTGCAAGTTAGATATCATTGCACCTTTGCATTCGCTCAAAGTATTTATTCAATTGTCTATGCCTCTTGCATTGATTGCCACCTATGTTATAATGATTATGTTTTTGCCTAGATTTAATGCACCATACATGTCTAAGTTTACGAGATGGGACTTTTCAAAGGTATATATTTTATGACATTACTTCATTATGTTGCATTTTTTTTTAAAGTTTTACATTGTGCTAAATTTTACACTATTGTTCACCTTATTCTTTTCTTTTATGTTTTAGATATTTCTCAAAGTTGACATTAGAGATAGAATGGGTAAAAAGAACTTTTACCATTCTCCAAGATGTTGTTGTAGTTCTTCATCTAATAACTATCGAGGTGCTGAATAGACATGCGATAATGGTAAACTTATAACTATTATATTTTATGCTTCATTTGCTAAAAATAAATAGATTAATAGCCTCAAACAATAGATTCATATACAAGTAAGCTTTTATTATATATCATATTGGATTATCATTTAGAGAAATAATAGGTTTTTATCATGTAGTCATGTCACCAATTCAAGGTAAAGTTGAACCCATTGTTGACATATCATATCAGTTCATTAGAAGGGGGAAGTTTCTTTCTTGAGGTATCACATTTTTTGTTAATTATTTAGGTAACCAAAAAAAACCTATATATTTCATTTTGCAATTCAGTGTTTCCTAATCTAAGTTCAATTGTCACTTTTCTTGCTAATACAATTGGAAGAACAATCATCATAGCTTGCCATCAGCTCAATTGCCATGCCTTTTGCCCTAATTTATTCACATCTGCACTATTGTTTACACTTCAATCTTTATTTTATATGTTCAAACATGCTATATTTGAGGGGTTTCTTATTCCTTATGCATTAAATAAGTACTTTCTGGATAGCTTATATTCTCAAGCATGTCTTCATTATTGCCCATAACGAATCTTTTGGATTGGATTAAAATTTTTATCTTTTGCTTATTAACTCATGGACTTCGAATAATTATTCAATAATACTTTCAAAGTACCATTCAGTTATTCAAAAATTTAATCATATGACAATCTGCATGTTATGTGCTAGTTTTCCGTAATACTAAAGTGGATTAAATGCCACTTCAAAGGGAGGTTTTTTGGGGGGTGTTTGGGCAAAATAAAATTTAAACAACCTTTCTTTTCTTTTTTTCTTTAAAAATAAAAATTGGATTTTGGGAGTTGCGGTTGGAATTTAGAATACCTTTCTTTTTGCTTTTTAAACAAAACTTTAAAAACGCTTTATATATATTTTGGGGTTCCTATAATTGGATTTGTGATATCGTTTTACTATATTTTTTAAAACTACTCTTTTACTATGTATGTTGCATTCTCAAGAGCTCATGGTTTCTCTAGAAAGTCCAAAAGTAATATATGGCAAAGAATTGATATATGACAAATTTGATAGGTACAAATTTCATTTGATAGCTTATTAACTATCATTCTTTTAATATTAGTTGTTGAGGTTACATCTATGAAGGGTTTTATAAATTGTTGAATACTTCCAATTATACCTTATAAATTTTAATTTGAATGCATTTAATTTTATTACATTTCCAAATTATGCAGTGTGTTAGAAAAATTCAATTACAGTGCAACAACGGGTAGATAATTATTCTATACATATTTTTGAAACATTCACATGGACCAAAACTTTGTATTATACAGTGATTGTTTTTTAACTTTTAACTTTCAATGCAACACATAGGTAGAAATTATTACTATTTAGAACTTCAATTTTTAAATAATTTTTAATTTTTTTAAATTATAAAAAGAATCTAAATTGGTCACAAAATGTAATAAAGCCAAGTTTCAAGATTTTTAAGAAAATTTACTCATTTTGAATGACTTTTTTTAAGAAAATTTTCTCATTCAAATGTTTTAAAAAATTGATTATAGTACTGTCTTTGATAGGTATTATTTTTAATACACTATCATTTTTGATAGAATTGAAAGAGTTTTTTTTTAAAAAAAAATCAAACGTGTTCCTTAGAAATATATTTTTTTATATTCTTAACCTCAAACTAGAATCTATCCAGGTAAGTTTTTATTATATGCCATATTAGATGATAATTTAGAGAAATCATGGGTTTTTATCATAAAGCGTGGTCAACGGTTCGATGTGAAGTTGAACCTGCTATTGAAGTTATTACATTAGTTCATTAGAAGGAAAAAGTTTCTTTTTTGAGGCAATAGTTGCTATTTTTGTAGGTAACCAAAAACAAAACTGTACATTTCATTTTGCATTTCAATTTCTCCTAATCTAATTCAACTACCAATTTTCTTGCTAATACAACCGGAAGAACAGTCGCAGAAGCATGCCATCAGCGCAATTGCTAAGCCATTTGCCCTAACTCATTCATGTCTTCATTATTGTTTATACTTCAACATTTATTTTATACATTCAAATATTTTGTATTTGTGGGGTTCTGTTTTTCCTTATGTATTGAATAATTATTTTCTGGAAAGCTTATACTCTTAAGCCTGTCTTCATTATTGCCTATGCCATATCTTTTGAGTTCGATTGAAATTTTTATCTTTTGCTTATGAACTCATGGACTTCAAACAATTATTTAATGATACTTTTGAAGTGTCATTCAATTATTCAAAAATTTAATCCTAGGACAATTTGCGTGTATTTGTTAGTTTTCTATAAAAGTAAAGTGGATAAAATGCCACTTTAAAGGGAGATTAGGGAGTGGCTAAAATAAAAGTAAAATACCTTTCTTTTCCCTTTTTTAAAAACTTTTAAAAAACTTTATTTATTATTTTTTGGGGTTCCAAAAATTGGATATGGTAGAGTTTGGAGGTATTTAGAATACCTTTCTTTTCACTTTTTATATGAAAGTTTAAAAATACTTTATTTCTTTTTTTTGGGCCCTTAAAATTGGAATTGTGATCGCTTTTTTCTATATACTTTCAAATACTCTTTTAGTATGTATGACAAATTCTCAAGAGTTCATGGTTTCTCTAGAAAAGCCAAAAAGTAGTATATGTGTTGTGAAATCCGCAAGGGACGGTTTATTGTTGTAGCACTTGTGGGTGTTGATCCACGTGGATGGTTTATGAATTTAGGTCATTATAACTAAACTCATATTATGCAAGGTTAGTACAAAATTGAATTCCTAAAAATCAGCCAAAAATGAGATTGATGGACAAAACTTCATTGTTTATAACACCAACTTGCAATCCTAAACTCTAAAGCTCCAGTGATGGCATAAGGCAAGTACCACAAGCGCTCAAAACCCATATTTGAACCAGTCACTCCAAATTTCAACACATTACAAAAAATTCTACTCGAATTCAACTAAATCGAAGTGAATTATATAAACTTGAGAGGCTACAGTTGAATCTGAAATTGTTTAAGCAAGCGAAAGGGAAGAAAAGGAAATCTAGTAATACTAAACTATTGCTACTTCTACTACTACCCTCTCCCTACTATCTACCTGCCATCCATTTTTGTAGCTTCAATTCGTACCTTTATCCTCCTTCATTACTTCAATTAATTCTCAAAATAAATCCTTGAAACTGCAGACTTGATGAAGGAGTAAATGGTGAAGAGAGAGAGAGAGAGAGAGAGAGAGAGAGAGAGAAGATAACGACAGCAGCTGGGGGAGGAGATGAAGCAGCATCCAGAGTTGTTTCTGGGTTTCGATACTGGGAAAACGAAGAAGAAGAAGAAGCAGCTGGGAGAAGGAAAGATCACGTGAGGCTCATATGGGTTTTAAGTGAGAGAGAGATATGAAGGCTGGGGGAAGGCACCGGGATAAATGATCCTGGCCCGAAACAAGAAAAATGAAGGAAGAAAAGGAGGGGCGGACGGGGCTGGCCCAGTGAGAGAGAAAAAAGCCAGTCTGGTAGGGGAAAAATATAGGAGAGAAGGGGGAAGCCGCGGACTGGGCAGAAGCGGGCCGCGGGTGCTTGATCTAAGAAATAAGAGAGCAGGCTGTCCCACCAAATGGAGAAAAGGTGGGGAAGGCACTTGAGCGAATTGGGCCGTGGAAACAACTTAAAGAACAGGCCCGACATGGAAAAGAATAAGGGAAGAGAGGAAAGACTGAGTCATGGAACTGGGTCGGCCCGCTCTGGAAAGAAATGGCGAGAGGGAGTCTGGAAAAAGGGAGGACTGCCTGGCTGGGCCTTGGGCATATGGGCTGCTGAGCTGGGCCTAATTTTCTTCTTTTTTTCGTTTTTATTGATCCAATCATTGAGCTAGTTGTTTATTTTTCTAAGTTTTCCATTTCCTACAAAATAAAAAAAAGTATATTGAAAATCTAAGCTACTAATTTATTTTGTGTAATTATTAGATAATAGAAGGGTATAATATCATAATTTCTGAGTGAACAAATACACCTCACACGTAAGTTTTGCTCGTCCTCGAGTAAAATAAAACTAAAAATTCTAGAAAAAGAAAAAGAAAATTCTAACTCTCTTTCGTAGAAATCACGGTTGCACTTAGCATGTGCAATAAGCCCTGTAAACCCTTAGGTTCCCCCTAATGGACGAGGAAGGTTTCGTGAGGGATTGCAGAAGATATACCTACAAAATCTATAAAAAGAAGCCAGAAAATCCAAAATCTATTTGGTTTTTTTTTCCAAAGCATATAGAGCATCGAGGGAAAATATATACACATATTCTAATGAACCACATCACTCCAGCAACCAAAGAATTAGATCACGTATAAACACAATGTATGCATCAAGAAATTCTTAGTCTTTACTAATGACATCTATACACAGTCTTTCACCCCACTTAGAAATTACGTACAAACTCGACGGGTAGAACTGCACTTTAGGGAAATGTGGAACACTCCTGCTCATATGTTTAAAGTATAACAAGGTTCACTTAATTCTCTTTCAATCAAACAAACTACCATATACTTGTTAAGATTTTCGATTATCCACTACTAAAATGCAGTATGCAATATAATAATCAAGAGGACTTTTCAGGGTCATAACGGGGCAAAGGGTAAAGCGTTAGGAGAGGAACAAATGATTTAGGAAATGACAAGGTAAAAGTCATAGCTAATGAGCAACCAACACTTATACCAATTATAATGACCACATGCTCTCCCAAAACTTATCATGAAATAAGAATACACCCCCTAAAATAGACCATTAGAAATGAGTACATACAATGACAACATTCAAGCCGATCACTCTTATTCACAACACATTTTGAATTTTTTGAGAGATTTTTTTTTCAATTTTTTTTTCCATTGGAACTTTTTCATTTTTTTTCTTCTTTTTTTTTTGGTTTTTTCCCTCTTTTTATCATTAAGAAAATGAATGAATGGCATGTACAAAAGTAATATAACTCAATTTCCAAGTGGTCACTATGATACATCCCATCATATAGCCTAAATCAACCAACAATAACACCTAGAAGCTACACACCAAATAAGGAAGTGTTGCTCCAATAATCCTGGCTTAGGTATAGGAAATGTATTTAAGCCAATGGCTAAAATGAAGGGTTCACAACAAAAAACAGTCAAGGCTTTAAAGGGTAAGCAAAGGATAAAAGCATTTCAAATCAAGGTGGCACTTTGGCTGTGTAGCTTACAAAAACAAAGAATGCCTCTATCATATTATTATAATGCATATGCTAAATATGATTGTAAAGAAATTCAAAACGAGTTCTAGAGATGTAATCATAGAAGAAACACACATGAAAGAAAAATGTGAGACTAAAATGATGAATTAGTCCTTAAGGCACAAAACCTCACAGGTTCATCTACCAAAGTCAAGCTTGCTTCAGAAATAATGTCGGGGGTTAGGATCGAGCATAAACATCACCTTTTTAGGACTAAGTTCTATCAATACACACCAGATCTATATGCAATCTAATACTAAGATACAAGAGACCATAGTCAATCAGAAACAACACACATATATTTCCCCAAACAAAACAAAAATCCTTTTGAATTTTCAAAGTTTCAATTTTTAACAAAGTTTTCCTACTCTCACACCTAAATCGGACAATGTCCTCATTGGAAGTGAAAAATAACATAAACGTTAAAAATAAAAATGTATATACAAAAAGAAAAGAAGACTCAAAAGGGAAGAAATATGACAAGATGCTAAAACTCAAAAAGAAGACAATAAAATAAAACAATAAATATATACAAAAGAAAAATGAAAGAGAATAAAGAGGAACGATTATATTAAGTCAAGTGCAAAAGTACACTTGAGCTATAGCCTCTTGAAATCTGTTTAGATAGAGACCCATGGAGCATCAGCCACTGCACTTCAAGTTAAACAATGCTACTCAAATTAAAACCCATTAGAGTACAAAGTAGCTTATCAAACTAGCAAGAACAACTCTCAATAAGATTACAATGAAAATTAAAGAGTTGATGCCAGAAAGAGTACATCCAATATATCAATGCAGAACAAGTAAGGGCCCGCTTTAACTTATCAAATAGTTAGACTCAATCAGGAAATGGATACCTAGAAATGTTGTTGGTAGGAATGTACGGTCTATGCAAAATAGTGGGTCCTAAATCCACAAGTCTCTTAATATCAAAATGCGTTAAAGTCTGGTCTAAATCAAAATGCTCAGTGACAATGGCCTCAAACTCACCAAATTCGGATCTGTGAGAATCAAAGAGGAGATCATGTATTATAGGGTCAAAAGAGAATGACTCATATTCAATACACAGATCCTCATCCAAATCCACATTAATATCAAACTCACATGAAAAAGATTTATATTCCACATAGAGAACATCAGCATCAAATTTCAAATTAGTGGGCTCATCTTCCTCCTCACATGACTCCTGTGAAATATCTTCTGAGTCATCTAAATCACGAGGCTTAACTTCAGTCATGATGCTCATATATGACTCACTAGGTCTCTCAGATTCTACCCTCCTCAAACTCAAAAGAATTATTCAAAGTGGTGGGTGGGACGACAGAAACTAGGAAATCCTCAGTGGCATCCTTAGCTGAGCTAGATTCAGGTGCAAGATCAGGGGGTAGAGACAGAGGGGGTCACTCTATTGTTCTAGGTTAGGCAAAGGCATGTCATCATTCAAGTTAGGCCTAGCAAGATAAGAGGGCTCAAAATCATCATAAAGACTAACTTCAGGTTCAAAAGATCCTAAACTAGAGTCAGGCTCATACAACTTAGTATCCTCCCTACGACGACTGAAACAGTGAAAACATTCAGCAATTCTCTCTTTCATAGTCTCCATTTTATTAGTTATTTCATTTAACTTCTTTTCAATACTTGCACATGTAGTGTCAACATAATCACAATATGGATAATTACAAGTATCATAATCAGAAGACTCATAGTGTTCACACAAAACAGGAGGTACACAAGCATAAAATGGCTCATATGAGTTCCTGAAGTGATCCCGTTGGTTAGGATTAGCATGAAAAACATACTCGCCATGAGTGGGTATCTTAAGGGCTCTTTAGCTTGTTCAAACTCATAAGTATCTCAAGCTAGTTTTTCAAAGAAATCACATACCTCATCTTTAGTTCTAGATAACAATCCTAGTAAACCTCCAGGACACGTAGGCTCAATAGAATATGGAGATTTAATATTTAGACCTATAACAATGACCTCATAAAATTTTCATTTTTCGAAAGTTTGATTCAATTGAGCACGATAATCATTAAGCCTTGATAAATAGCTCCTGAAAGATTTATGCTGAAATTGTGGGAAATGAAAAACTGGCATTCTTGAAATGTTTTTTTTTTTGTTTGTTTTTCAATTCAAGAATTTTTACAATTTTTTTAGGATTTGTGATTGTTTAAGGAAAAGGAATAACCAAACAATGACTTTATGACACTAATTATAAAATAATGACTAAAATAAAAACAAGATACTAAAGTAATTAAGTTAACAAAACAAAATAACCTAAAAAAATAAAAATGTCTTACAAAAAGAAAAGAAAGACTCAAAAGACTTAAATAACAAGAAGTAACTTAACACAAAAAAGTGTTAAGAATCCCAAACACTAAGCACAACCATCATTTCTCTTTCTAATTCTAAACACAAATTACAAAAAATATGCAAACCTAAAACAAGTCAAAACTAAAAATAAAATAAAACAGAAAATAAAACTCCTAAAATTAGAACTCTATATACAGTAAATTCAACACAATCACAAGGGACATGAATATATATATTTTTTTGAGTTTCTTTTTGTCCTTGAACTGTGTAGAAATTTCAAATAGAAAATTAGTTCCAAAAGTTACAGAAAATTCCAGAAGGTCTTAAAAATTTCAGAAAAATTCACCTAGACTCTGAAAATCATGCAAAATCCACAAAAAATATTAGCACAGAAAAATTCAGACCAAAACTACTCCAAATAGTTCAGTGAGAATCTAAAAATCCTAGAAAAACCTACACTAGAATGGTTCTATTTCTGGTTTCTGATTTGTTTCTGCACAGCCCACATCAGATCAGTTAGTACTATTTTTCAGCAGTAAAACAAACACTAAAAATCATATTAGATTGATCCCAAAACAAAAACAAAATCAAAATCAAAATACTAACTCAAATCAAAAATCAAAAATACTCTAAACTAAAATAATCTAACACAACTAAAACTAAACTAACACACACAAAATCAAAACACAATGAAATAAAAAATGAAAATGACTCAAAAATGGCGCAACTATGACTCAATACAACCTAATTTTACAAATTCATTCTAGGCAACAGCGCCAAAAACTTGTTGTGAAATCCGCAAGTGTATGGTTATCGTCATAGCACTTATAGTGGTCAATCCATAGGGATGATTTATGAATTTAGGTCATTACAACTAAACTCATATTACGTAAGGTTAATATGAAATTGCATTTCTAAAAACTAGCCAAAATGAGAATGATGGACAAAACTTCATTGTCTATAACACCAACTTGCAATCCTAAACTCCAAAGCTCCAGTAATGGCATAAGGCAAATAGCAAAAGCGCTTAAAACCCATATTTGAATAAGTCACTCAAAATTTCAACACGGTATGAAAAATTCTACGCGAATTCAACTAAATCGAAGTGAATTACAGAAACTTGAGAGGCTACAATTGAATCTGAAATTGTTTAAGGAAACAAAAGGGAAGAGAAGGAAATCTAGTAATACTAAACTACTGCTACTCCTACTGCTACCCTCTCTCTACCGTCCATTTTTGTAGCTTCAATTCACACCTTCATCCTCCTTCATTGCTTCAATTAATTCTCAAAATAAATCCTTGAAACCGCTGACTTAATGATAGTGATGATGAAGGAGTAAATGGTGAGGAGAGAGAGTGAAGATAACGGCAGCAGCTGGGAGAGGAGATGAAGTAGCATCCAGAGTTGTTTCTGGGTTCAGTACTGGGAAAACGCAAAGGAAGAAGAAGTAGGCTGGGGAAACGAAAGGTCACATAAGGTTCACATGGGTTTTAAGTCAGAGAGACATATGGAGGCTGGGGGAGGGCGCCAGGATAAATGGCTATGGCCCGAAACAAGAAAAATGAAGGAAGAAAAGGAGGGGCGGACTAGGCCAGCCTAGCAAGAGAGAGAGAAGCTGACCAAGCAGGGAAAAAGACAGAAGAGATGGGGAAAATCGTGAACTCGGTAGAAGCGGGCCGCGGGCACTTGATATGGGAAACAAGAGAGCAGGCCGGCCCACTAAATGAAGAAAAGGAGGAGAATTTGCCTAGGCGAATAGGGCCACGGAAACAACTTAAAGAATAGGCCTGGCATGGGAAAGAATAAGGGAAGAGGGGAAGGAATGAGTCATGCACCTGGGTCGGCCCGCTATGGAGAGAAATGAAGAGAGGGAGTCTAGGAAAAGGGGGAAAACCATTTGGCTAGGCCTTGGGCATATGGGCTACTGAGCTGGGCTTGATCTTCTTTTTTTTCGTTTCTCTTGATCCAATCCTTGAGCTAGTTATTTATTCTTCCAAATTTCCAATTCCTACAAAATAAAAAAAAAGTACATTAAAATTCTAATCTACTAATTTATTTCAAGCAATTATTAGATAATAAAAGCGTATAAGATATCATAATTTCTAGTTGAACGATATGGCAAAGAATTGATATATAACAAATTTGACCGGTATAAATTTCATTTGATAATTTATTAACTATCATGATGTTAACAGTAGCTATCAAGGTTACTTCTATGAAGGATTTTATAATTGTTGAATACTTCCAATTGTACCTTATAAATTTTAATTTGAATGCATTTAATTTGCTTACACTTTCAAGTTATGCATTTTATTAGAAAAATTCAATTGCGGTACAAGACATGGTAGATAATTGTTCTATACATATTTTCTAAACATTTACATGGACTAGATCTTTGTATTATGCATTGATTTTTTTTAACTTTTAACTTTTAGTGCAACGTACAGGTAGAAATTAGTACTATTTAGAACTTCAATTTTTAAATGATTTTTAATTTTTCAAATTACAAAAAGAACATGAAAAATATGCACAAAATGTAATAAAGCTAGCTTTTAAGATTTAAGAAAATTTGCTTGTCCAAACATTTTAAAAAAAATTAATAACAATACTATCTTTAATAGGTATTGGTCTCTTTTATTGAAAATATGTATTATTCTTAATAAACTATCATTTTTGATAGAATTGAAGGAGTCTTTTTTTTGTGCTTCTTAAACAAGCGTAATCCTCAAAAATAGTTTTGTCATATTCGTACCAATTCAGGCTTGTTGACCAAGTGCAACATTCACATTCATCACCCACATTAAGTGGGCTATTACAAGTTGATTAATGATCTTGCATTAACCATCTGATCACTTTGCAAGGCTTAGTGCTATTATTAATAAGAGATTATCTTAGCAGGAGATGGACAACACTTGAACACAACATCTCCATAACTATATTCTCTCTGGTCTCTCACGTTAATCCTACCATCTACTAGGTTTGGGTTTGGCGTGTGATGTTTTATAATGACTCTATTAGCCATCTCTTTGTGGATAACAATCAGCATGCAGGACTCGAGCAAAGCTTCTACATCAAGATAAGTCCTAATTATCCAACAGGGGTATCATAACCTTGCCTGTTTGATGCTAGCCCCGGCAGATTCATGTTGCCCTAGATCTTCGTTTTTTATTATATTGATGTTATGTGTGATACTATTCTGGCTGATATGAAATTATGCAAAAATTGAGACTCATGCTAATCTGCTAAAGATGAAATGCCGCATGTTGTCTTGCTACTCAGATAAGGCGATTCTATATGTTAATACAATGAATCTATGTTAACATGCTTTAGTTTTATTTGAGACAGATGCCTCAAATTAAGAGGACCCTGACCCCTGGACCCCATACTACGTTTGTGTGATGCAGTTTTGGACTCTCACATCTAACCCTAGATCTCCGTCCCCGACTTGCCTGATCGAGGCCATGACTTTCCAGAATGTCCCCCCCAACTAACGACCCTTGAGTTTAAGCCAACCCATGAACACTAATTAAAAATTAAAATTGTAAAAGTCATACCTAAAACTCATCAAATCCACCTAGAGGGGTGGTGCATGTGTGACACCCGCCGCCAACAAAGACAACTCAATTATTTTCTTCCTCCTAAAACCAATATCACCCGTTGATCTATGCCTTCTTGCTGAAAAAACCTTGCAAAATCCCTAAATAGGCCCTGCGTGCAGTTCATGCGCCACCACCATGAGGGGTGAGTTAAGCGAGGGGACGGTGTTAGTCGACTCATTAACAGCTGGTCTACTCGTGTGCGTGATTGTTTGGCCGGATTGGCAAGTAGTTGAAGCTGTGGGCTTCGACTAGGCAGTGGTGAGGGTGGCAGGGTCATCCCTTGGGTTGCATTCGTCGATCATTTTTGAGGGAGTCAGCTGCGATGCCTAGTGTTTGAGACAAGACCGGGGCATACGACAGGTCTGAAGGCTGGTGGTGTGGAAAGAGTGGAGAAAGATGGGGTCAGTGAAGCCTCTGGAAAGGCGATATTGAAAGGTCTAAAAGAGAGAGAGAGTTTCATCGAGACTTTGGGTTGGAATGTAGAGAGAGACAGCATAGCCCCAATTAAATGCATCTTGTGGAGGCTGAAAGCTGATAAAAAAGGGTGGGGGAGGGCTCTCGAGTGGATATTTAGGATTTATTTAAAGTTTTTTGTATTTCGCTATTAACCAAATCGCTTAGTTCTTTATTGAGGTGGTTACTCAAACATGACATGTTGATTTATGATTATGTACAAGTTCATATGATATGTTACATGTAATCAGTTCCTTAATTGAATTGAAATTTCGAATTAGTTTTGATCAAGAGAACATGAACTTGTTATAAAAACATTAATATGTTTAATGTTGAATACTATATGTAAATGTGTTATATAAATTTGTTTTATATGAAACAACCCGAAATTATAAAATTTCATGATAAGTGACTTATAATCAATTGGATTGTAGTTTATATGTTTCATATTACAAGTGATATTATCTAAATAAGTTTTATATAATATTGGGTTTGAAATTTTTATTTATTTCATGTTATTACATTAATAAGTTTCATCGTACGTTATATTGGATATAATATTGTGTTTTATATTGGTATTATATGAATTTGTTCCATGTAACTTAAAATGTAAAATGTTATTTGAATGATCTTCATGTCATTATTGGATACATATGATATGTGATTATTTCATGAATCCGTTTCATGAAATTTAAGTTCACAACATTATATGAATACATTCTATTAATAATTTGCTAGCAATATTTGAATACGTGTTTTGTATTATATTGAGAAGTTTTACTTGAATTTATTCCATTTTTTATTTACATTTGTAATATTATATGGATGTGTTCTGTATAATTTACTCTCGATTAATATTTACCTATATTTTATATCACAATAAGTTGTATAAATATGTTTTATATGATATGTTATGTGAATATGTTTCATCTCAATCATTAATTAGTGATATTATATAAATTTAATTAATATATATATATGTGTGTATATATATATATATATATATATATATATATATATATGTATATATATATGTGTGTGTGTGCGTGTGTGCGTGCGTGCGTTACATCAGTTGTAAATTTGTTGATTGTTTCAACATTCTGCTCTTGCCCTAATTAATCAATATGAATTTGTTTCATGTTATAGCATAAATATGTTTTGTTAAGCAGCATTTTATGAATTCGTTTCATGACATTTAAATTTGTTGCACTATGAATGTGTTTTATAATTAGCTAGTGACATTTGAATATGTTTCCTATTAACTATAATTATATAAATGTGTTTTGTATAATGCCATGTTGTTTGGACTTTAAGGAAATCCTTTTGTGACATGTTATCATTCGAATATGTTTTGCAATACTGTTTCATTTTATTATATAAATAAATTTTATATAATAAAATGAATTTTCTAGTTCATATGTCATTAAATAAAATTTTAAATGACAAATTTGTAATCATATAAGTTCGCTTTATATAATATAACTTCAGGTAAATTTGTTTTACATGATTGAGCTGAATAGCTTTGTGATATTTCTAAATGTGTTAATTACTTAAACAACTAAGTACTCCATAAGTTTGTTTTATTGAAAAATGTGGTAATTAAATTATAGAAATTTCTAATTCATGTTTTTATGTGATGATTATGAGCTTAGCCAAATTTTTGATCATACGACATGAATAATGGAGTTTTTTGATAATTTAATTATTTGAAAATATGCCTAATGTCCATCTTTTAAATATATACTTCTAGATATGACAATTAAAATATGGTTGGTGATGTGCTTACCAATGAAAATCTAGGTAGCACTAGCTATGACACATAGTTTTAGAAGATTTAGTTTCTTCTGAATGAGCATGAAGTGTTAGAACACTTGACAGCTTCTAGGCCTCTTAGAATGACAAAGAAGGTATTGCTAGTGAGTAGTATCGAGAGAATCCGAAGGGCATACCAAAAATGATTTGAGAATGGATCGATCAACATGCTATACTATATTATATTGCATGCATGACAATCTAGTGGGGAATTTGAAAGCTATGCCACTGTTGAGAACATGTGGGATTAGCTGAGCATTAGGTTCGACCAAATTCATTTCCCCTAGAGGCTTCAGACCTAAGGGTGGTATTGCCAAAAGAAAAAATGCTAAGGGAAATAGAGAGATGAATATAGCACCTGTGAAGTGCTATAAACAGTGGCAAGAAGGAACTCGCACTCGGGATTGTTCTAAGCCAACTAAGGTACTTTCTTTTACAGCTACCTCTGAATAATATGTGTTCTCCCATGCATTTGTTACCAACTATGATCCTCAGTGGACTGTAGACACGAGAGCAATGAAACCCATAGTCCAGGGCCAAGCCGATTTTGCGAACTTTCATTGCTACCTGGTGGCTCACAGACTGTCATTTTAGAAAACAAAAGTGAAGATATGTCCTTGAAATAGAGACATATCATCTCAAACTTTGCGAAGAGAATGCGTTCCTTTTTCATGATGCTCTCTATGCACCTGGGGTGTGACATTCCCTTGTGTCATTGTCTTCTGAGATTAGTTTTCTCTTCTGATTTTCGTCTATCGTATACAATTACCAATTTGTTTGCCTATACAACAATTGAAAGGTGTTTTTGATGTATTGGACAAAATAAAACATCTTCTATCTTTGCTGCATTTTCGACTCTATTTTTAGGCATGCTCAGCTTGACCATGAGGGTCAAGTTAGAGTTAACAAATCAGCTAAAGATGCTCTTTTAAAACCAACTCACAGGGTTAAGTTGTTAGACGTAAGTTATGTCTAACTAGTAATGCAACTATGAATTTGGTAAGGCTTCGAGGGCATCGAGTCCCTTGGAGTTCATTTACTCTATACATCTGAGGGTCTATAAACGTAAAAGCACATCATGGAGCTGTAAATTATCGTGATATAAGTATGTGTGGCTATCATCTCAACGCTATTAAGTACTTGATGTGTTCACACACTTTATAGCGGTGGTAGAGACTCAATTGGAACAAAATGCTAGAACTCTTCGAACCAATCGAGATCATGAATATATGTTTGATGAAATGAAATCCCGCAATATCGATTTTTCTGAGGATGAGTTCGTAAGCATTTTGGGAAATTTAAAAAGGACTTCAAATTGTATAAGTTATAATAAGATCTTCAACCGTCTCTCAGTGAGGGGGAGGATTTGAATTCTTATTAAGTCACCAAGGATGGTACACCTCCCTTATTTGATAAGAATGGTGAAGGTTTATCTGGTAAACAGAATGAGATTCATCCTCAATCTCTGAATGTTGAGAAGAATCAACCTGAGAATGAGGTTTATCCTCAATCTCTTGTTCCTGAACATACAGTTAGTCCATATATTTAGGATGATTCTCCACATGCTCAGGGTCTCATACCTCTTAGACAAAGGGGGAATGATTCATCACCTAGGCAGATAAATAGTGAAGGTCCCAGAATCCAAAGGAGTGAGCATGGAAGAATTTCTCGATGATATTTCCAAATCGAAGAGGAAATATTCTTATGCCCTTCATTGGAAGTTGAGGAACCTGTTTCTTATCAAGAGTTGATTGATTCACTAAATCATAAAGAATGGATGAATGCTATGAGGGATGAGATAGACTCAATGGCAAGAAATAAGGTTTGGGATTCCTTGATCTTTTACCCCGACGTAAGTCTATTGGAAAAGAGTGCGTTTGCAAGATAAAAACGTCAGGAGATGATTTGATCGATAAAGTTCAAGACCGATATAGTGGTGAAAGACATTACCTAAATTGAGGGTATAGACTATAAAGAGACATTTTCTCATGTGATGATATTTGTCTATGTTCACTTACTCTTAGGCCTAGTTGCCCATTTGGACCTAGCGTTGCTTCAAATGAACATAAAGACTAGTTTCCTAAATGGTAACCATTAGGAAGAGATTTATGTGGATCAATAGATTGGTTTTATGTCAAAGGGACAAGAGAACAACGCGTGTCATCTTAAAAGGTCCATATATGGTATTAACTAATCTTCCAGATCTTGGTACTTTAGTTTCTATGAAACCATAACTTTATTTGGCTTATCTATGGTTTCAGAAGACCATTGTGTGTATGTCAAAAGATCAACAGGGGAGATTATGTTTTCTACCCTGTATTTGATTTCAGACTGCTGGCTGGGAACAACTTGAAGATGATCGAAGCTACTAAGAAGTAGTTATTCTATGTCTTTAAGATGAAGGACATCGGCAAAGTTAGGTATGTCCTAAGAGTGGAAATAATCCAAACAGTCCCAAAAAGCATGCATCAAAAAGGTCATGGAACGATTTTGGATGTATAATTCCAAACCCGTAGATACTTCAGTTGAGAAGGGTTTAACCTTGAGTCTTAACTGATGCCTTAAAACAGATGCTGAAATAAAGACAATGAACAATGTCCCTTATGCTAATATCGTAGAAAGCTTAATGTAAGCCATGTTATGTACACGGTCTGACATTTGCTTTGCGGTTGATTTGTTAAATCGTTATCAAAGTAACCCAGGACTTGCTGATTGGCAAGTCGTCAAGAGAATCAAGCACTACTTTCGTGGTGCTGCTGATTTAGTCTTTTGCTATCGAGGAGGAGACTTCAAGTGGAGAAGGTACTCAAATGCCGATTGGGGTGGTGAACCAGATAATTCTAGGTCCACCTCATGATATGTCTTCACCTTGGACAGGAGAGCCATGTCATGCTGAAGTAAGAAGCAAAGCTGCGCAATAATGTCAGTTATGGAAGCAGATTGTGTATCTCATTATCATAGAGACAAAAAGCATTGCCATTAGGTATATATACACTAACAAGGAGATTATGTTTGACTAAACCTATTCCTAGTGATGCGTTCAAAGTTCATGTGTTGAGTCTAGGAATTTATAAGGTTTACTGTTTGGATGTATCTTGTTATGTGATGGACAATTTTTTTTTTTTGGGTAAATGAGCAAAATGCTTGTGATTTGTTGTTGCATGTTAGGCATATTGTAATATCACCGAGCTTCTGATTGGCCTAGTCACACATGCAATTGCCCTGCCGCTCAAGTAGTGGCGAGGATGAGACTTTATAATATTAACACTAGGTGTGTGTAATATTAAATTATCATTATACTTGTGTCGTATGAATGATAAGTTATAAAATATTGTAGTCGCCTTAGTAAGTCTAAGATGAGATCTCTAAAAGTCGAATATGAAACACAATGATTTCATGTTGAAGCCTTATAGTCGAATCTTGCGTGCCAAGATTAACATTAGGTATGTTGGTCTAGTGGCTCAAGTTGGTTTTTTAGGTAAAAGCTACACTTACGATTCGCATAGCATAAAAGAGTGCCGCGTCTAGCTTAGTAGGAGCTATGCCATGACACACTATCATGTTGTGTGTTAAATGTCGACCTGTTTGGTGAGTGACAAGTGAATTCCTTTTCATTATCACTGCGTGACCTTAATTGGTAATACTTTTTGACTTATAATTATGATATGAAGTCAAATCTTGATGTTGCCACTTAATGTGTTATCCAAGGATAAAGATGTATACTGTCTAGCAGAACACGTTAGGAAAACAGTTGTGCTAAGATGGATCATTGATAATTGTCTAAAGAAGAATCATTTCCCCATCACCATATCAAGTCTTGATGATTATATTTAGTATATAATCACCTGATATATCGATAGGCATAAAGAGACAGATCGTTGGTGATGATTTAAATGATTCGGGGTATTGTTATCAAAATTTTATGTCAGTTAAATAGTGACTTGATATAATACTACTAGTTCTTTTTGGTTGCACACCACATTCCCATTATGAAGTGTGAAGAGATGTGTTGGGAGAGAGATATGTAATTTGTGGTCTATGTAACCGAGTGGGAGTTATTGACTGAGTGTAACGGTCACATTCATCACCCACATTAAGTGGGCTGTTACAAGTTGATTAATGATCTTGCACTAACCACCTGATCTGTTTGCAAGGGTTAGTGCCATTATTAATAAGAGATCATATTAGCATTTAGCAGGAGAGAGACAACACTTGAACACATCTCCACAAGTATATTATCTCTGCTCTCTCACATTAATCCTGCCATCTACTAGGTGTGGGTTTGAAGTGTTACGTTTTACGATGACTCTAGTAGCAATTTGTTCGTAGATACCTATCAGCAGACAAGATTCAGATAAAGCTTCTGCATCAAGGTAAATTCTAATTATCCAACAAGGCTCTTTTTAAAATTTTAAAAATATTGTATAAAGTATTTAACAATTCTAAATAATATATAATTTCACAATAACTGCATCAGACATGAATATTTTCAAAATGTGGAGGGAAAAAATTATTTGCCATTTTTTTAAAATCAAGATATTAGGATAAATATCTCTGGGTAAAGCCCAAATTTCTCAAGGCGAACGACAAATTTCGCACCAAGGGGGGGGGGGGGGGGGGGGGGGACACAGTAGAAGAAAGAAAAAAGAGGAAAGATTCTGCTAGGGTTTTTCTCAACGCAGCCAATATAAGCTCTGTCTCTGCCTGTGAAGTCTTATGCTGCCTTTCCCCGCACATATTCTGCGGTTCTGCCGCTACATTTGGATCGGACAACGAACCAGCTCACCGCCTTCTCGCTGGCGGCTTCGAGGTTTCTCTCAGGTACCTCTATCTTCGATTACTTCTTCGCTGATGTTGAATCGTTGATGAATGACTAGTTATGAATTTTATTTGGCTCCCGAGGAAGAGGAAATTGTTCTCTTGTTAATCTGATTTAATTTGATTCGATTTGATCCGATTTGATTTCCTTGGAAGTGTTTAGTCTGTTTTTAGGGTCTTCATATAATTTCTGTATCGAATCCGGGCAATCTGCTGAAGAATTGAGGACTGGTGTGAAAGTGGAGCTGAATTTTATGTTTATTGTTGGATTTGTTTTTTTAATTACGATTTCAAGGGATGTTATGCGTAATAAAATACAGGTTGTGGTAGTTTTGCTTGGATATGAAGCATTGAGTGGCATTTCAGTTTAAATGAACTTTGGTGCTCTTATTTTATTTGGTGATACAGATTTTAAGAGAATCATAAAATCGTAATAGACCCAGTTCATACTTTGCAGTTTTAATGCTAATATCTGTTCATCTAAATAAGTTAGATCAAAAGTTTTCTTGGCAGTAGTGGTACCGATAAGATCAACTAATTCATGGTGCCTCGGGAGTGCTTGTGTGGTATATTCATTTAGTGCATTTGTTTATTACGTGTGTGTTTGGTGAATTACTGGATACGTTATGGTCGGATGTGGTTATACTGCTTGTTGCTTGTATGTTTTTGTTTAAAAAATCATCTCGTTGCCTGAGAATTGAAACATGTGTTGCATTAGATCTTCCTTTTTGCCTTTTGAGCTCAAAGTTGTGCTCCGTTTTTTTCCTCAAGGGTATTGTTTAAATATCTATATTTCATTTATATTGAAGTATGGTGGTCTACGCAATGCTGTACAATGACTCGTTAAATTTTTACACAGGGTTCGTTGAATAGCTCCTAGGAGCTTCTTCTATTTGGCTGAGTGCCCGTGTTCTTTTAAAGATCTTCCAAGATGGTATGATACGTTGCACCATGTTATGGTTTTATAGAATTTAGCTTGATGATTTTGTGAATGATATTTGACTATAATATTTGTTTGTGGGCTTTGCAGGTGAAATTCACGGCTGATGAGCTCCGCAAGATAATGGACCTTAAACACAACATCCGTAACATGTCTGTTATTGCCCATGTCGATCATGGTAGTTCATCCTTTTCAGACATCTTAATTCGTTGCTTTTTCTTATTACCAATGCTTTTGAAGCTTGTTAGAATTGCACCTTAAACTTATGGGCGTAGTTCTGGCAGTGCCTTTTTCCCCCTTCAACATAGCACTTCTTTTTAATCTACATGTGCTTGTGTTAAAAGTGCTGAAACCTATCCGTTTGGGATATATCTTTTAATGATGAGAAATGGCTTGAGGATGACCGTTGTGACTCTTTGGCACAATTTTCTTTTGTGTCATCGTTTGAGAGCTTGTGCATGGGATTCCTTTGACTGATCTCTAACTTTTGGTGTGCTTAACAGGAAAGTCTACACTGACCGACTCATTGGTGGCTGCTGCTGGTATCATCGCCCAGGAAGTGGCTGGTGATGTGCGAATGACAGACACCCGTGCTGATGAAGCTGAGCGTGGTATTACCATCAAGTCCACTGGAATTTCTCTCTACTATGAGATGGCTGATGAAGCTTTGAAGGCTTACAAGGGAGAGAGACAGGGCAATGAGTACCTCATCAACCTTATTGATTCCCCTGGGCACGTTGACTTCTCGTCAGAGGTCACAGCTGCTCTGCGTATCACTGATGGTGCCCTTGTCGTGGTTGACTGTATTGAGGGTGTTTGTGTCCAGACAGAAACTGTGCTCCGTCAGGCTCTTGGTGAGAGGATCAGGCCTGTCCTGACTGTTAACAAAATGGACCGTTGCTTCCTTGAGCTTCAGGTTGATGGAGAGGAGGCCTACACAACATTCCAGAAGGTCATTGAGAATGCTAATGTCATCATGGCTACATATGAAGACCCCCTTTTGGGTGATGTCCAAGTCTATCCTGAGAAAGGAACCGTTGCTTTCTCAGCTGGTCTCCATGGCTGGGCTTTTACTCTGACTGACTTCGCTAAGATGTATGCCTCTAAGTTTGGAGTTGATGAGTCTAAGATGATGGAGCGCCTTTGGGGTGAGAACTTCTTTGATCCAGCCACTAAGAAGTGGACCACCAAGAACACCGGTTCCCCGTCTTGTAAGCGTGGATTTGTCCAGTTCTGTTATGAGCCCATCAAGCAGATCATCTCAACCTGCATGAATGACCAAAAGGACAAACTGTGGCCTATGTTGCAAAAACTCGGTGTCCAATTGAAGGCTGAAGAGAAAGACTTGATGGGGAAGGCATTGATGAAGCGTGTCATGCAGACCTGGCTTCCAGCTGCTAGCGCGTTACTGGAAATGATGATCTATCACTTGCCATCTCCGGCAACGGCACAGAAATACCGTGTTGAGAACTTGTATGAAGGTCCTATGGATGACCCTTATGCCACCGCCATTAGGAACTGTGATCCTGAGGGACCTTTGATGCTTTATGTCTCAAAGATGATTCCTGCATCCGACAAGGGTAGATTCTTTGCCTTTGGTCGTGTATTCTCGGGGAAGGTTTCTACCGGTATGAAGGTGAGAATCATGGGTCCTAACTACGTGCCTGGAGAGAAGAAGGATCTCTATGTCAAGAATGTCCAGAGAACGGTCATTTGGATGGGTAAAAAGCAAGAGACAGTGGAAGATGTGCCGTGTGGAAACACTGTTGCGATGGTTGGTTTGGATCAGTACATCACCAAAAATGCAACCCTTACCAACGAGAAGGAAGTTGATGCACACCCAATCCGTGCTATGAAGTTTTCCGTCTCACCCGTCGTCCGTGTTGCTGTGCAGTGTAAGGTTGCCTCTGACCTTCCCAAGCTTGTTGAAGGTTTGAAGCGTCTAGCCAAATCAGACCCTATGGTTGTTTGTACTATCGAGGAGTCTGGTGAGCACATCATTGCTGGTGCTGGAGAACTTCACCTGGAAATCTGTTTGAAGGATCTGCAGGAGGACTTCATGGGTGGGGCTGAGATCATCAAGTCTGACCCTGTTGTCTCCTTCCGTGAGACTGTTCTTGAGAGGTCATGCCGTACTGTGATGAGCAAGTCTCCCAACAAGCACAACCGGTTGTACATGGAGGCACGTCCCATGGAGGAAGGGCTTGCTGAGGCTATTGATGACAGCCGTATTGGTCCAAGAGATGATCCCAAGAACAGATCGAAGATCTTAGCTGAGGAGTTTGGCTGGGACAAGGATCTTGCTAAGAAAATCTGGTGTTTTGGGCCAGAAACTACAGGTCCCAACATGGTTGTTGATATGTGTAAGGGAGTCCAGTACCTGAATGAAATCAAGGATTCTGTTGTTGCTGGTTTCCAATGGGCATCCAAAGAGGGTGCCTTGGCTGAAGAGAACATGAGAGGCATCTGTTTTGAGGTGTGCGATGTGGTTCTTCATGCTGATGCCATCCATCGTGGTGGTGGTCAGATTATTCCCACTGCTAGAAGGGTGTTCTACGCTTCCCAGCTGACTGCCAAACCCAGGTTGATGGAGCCCGTCTACCTCGTGGAAATCCAGGCTCCCGAGCAAGCTCTTGGTGGTATCTACAGTGTTCTTAACCAGAAGCGTGGTCATGTGTTTGAAGAAATGCAGAGACCTGGTACTCCTCTCTACAACATCAAGGCATACCTTCCCGTCATCGAGTCCTTTGGTTTCTCAAGCACATTGAGGGCCGCGACATCTGGGCAAGCTTTCCCACAGGCTGTGTTCGATCATTGGGACATGCTGTCGTCAGATCCCCTGGAGCCTGGAACCCAAGCTGCTACTATTGTAGCGGACATCCGTAAGAGGAAGGGTTTGAAGGAGCAGATGACCCCACTGTCCGAGTACGAGGACAAGCTATAAGAACATTGAGCAATGAATTTTGTCTTTCTATTCTGAAGTTTTGCGCTAGCTTGTGGTTTTTGAATATTTGGTACCTTGAATTTTTTTCATTTTCTATTTCTGTAATAGACTTCCTGGTCGCATTTCCTACTGCGGATGATTTTATTTGTTTAGGTAAAATCAGGCTTCGTTGGGTGTGGGTGAGTTGGGGTTTATGTCATGTTGGGCCATGTTCAAATTGTTGAATACTGATCGAATCTGAAATCTGAATGAATTTGGTGGGTTTGATCATTCCGGGTGTTGGTTGCTGTATTTCAACTCCTGGCTTTTTTCTTTATATATTTTTGGGCTGAGCAACTAATGGCTTGTTCTAAATCTTCTAGTACTGGTATTATTTGGTCTTGGTTTGTGATTCCAGGAGATTCTCTTTATATGCTGTTGAGGGTAATGTGGGACGAAAGAATGAGTTTATCTGACAGCATGTGAGCAACACCTGACGTCCTTCTTCCCCAAGGCCCGACCTGCAAAAGGGCGCTCCCGGGTTGTGAACCGGGAAACGCCTCTCCGACGGTCAAGTCAGTCCAAATGTCCAAGTCAATCTAGAGAGGGATAATGTGAAAAATCAATAGAGAGTCAAACTGTCAACCCTCCTCCGTATGTGGACAGGTGACTATTTATAGTTTCATCGGAAAAGAGGGTAAAATAGTAATCTTACCTAGGTTATTCCGTGTGGGGCGCCGGTCTAGCCAAGAAGGGTCCTGTGTAGAGCCCCTTAGGTCCCACTCAGGGCCAATCTTCTAGAGTGTGTGCCTCGTCCATGGGCTGACTGGGATGGGCCCAGTTTGGGAAAATCTTATTTTCCCAATTAGTTTGTTTTATGTTAATTTACAGCTTGTATTCAAAATTGTAGTGGTATTGATGAAAAACGTAGGGATTCGAATCAAATATAGGGTTCAGACAAAACTAACTGAAAAGGCGACACAATAAAAGTCGTAATTTACCACGTAGCAACCTCCCTTGGCTAAGATACAAGAAAACTCACCCAAAGAGACGGTATGGGCGCTACTAAATGTTACAATGAATGAAGACAACCCACCCTTAGCCTTATGACAACCACATAGGAAAGCGAGGTGATTCACTAGTTGTCTAACTCATCTCCAAAATGATAGATCTTCTACAATCACACTACAAAAATATCAGCAACTAGTTCCGCCAAACTAAGGTCGGCCACAAGCAGAACCCCAAACTTTCTTGATACTCCTCAAGTTGTACAAGGCCCGTTCCTTCCTACTGTTGCTCAAAGTGCACTTGATGTTGTTGATGACTAGCGACTCACTGCCAACCACTTTCAAACCCATAGCCTTAGCCACCTCCAATGCATCACGAGCCTCTTGGGAAGTGGAATCTGTGGTCTGATTATCATCTCAATCGATTTTCTTGATTTCTCTGCTTTACGAGCACTTGCCACGTCTGGTTTTACAATGTTATTGGACTGGTTAGTTGGAGGCAATTTCCCCCTTTTAATGGCTAAAGGCTACTCTTTTTGAGCATCAATAGTACATTTTCTAAAGAAAATCATCAAAAATTGTTCTACCCCTCTGAAGTATGATTTTGTACCCTCTTGGCGGCAGTTCAAGGTGGATTAGTTGAATCAAATGGAGTAGCTTGCTTATTATGCCAATCAACTTGGCAATTATCTGCGTCCAAAGCTCCGTCAGCGGGAGACCTCGAGCTCGCTTCACCTTCAACTTCAAGATTGGGTACTGGACTCCCTGAATAAAATCCAAGTGGCGAGTATTAATCATGACCCTTGCTGAACTCATGAATCTTCCAACTCAAGTAGTATGATTAAAACATGCAAGATCACCCTAGCTTTCTGTAAGATCAGTATCTAAAACATATGATCTTGCTAGTTTCTGAAATTAGTGAATGAAATATATAAAAATATGCATTCTCCTCCAAGATCATGAATAGTATCTCTTCAACTACTTCAATGAAAAACAAAAGTGGAAATAAATATAGATATGTTAATATTATTATTTCTTAAAATTTAACTAATAATTCTAAAAATATTTTAGCTAAAATTTAAAAACAAACCGTGCATAGCATGAGTTTCAAGGTATGTAAGTTATATTTCCGCATCCCCCTTTATGCTAAAAAAATAAGATTTGTCTTTTAATATTTAGTAAAATAGATGTAGATATAAATCTATAAACTTGAGATACTGTGGGAGCTCAGCTTTGAGAATTGTCTCAAATTAATCCACATCCAAAACTTTGTTAGACTCACAAGTTATGCTTCTCTTAAACAACTCCAATTTCTCATCACGAATGGATCCCCTAATGAGTTAGATGTGTTTCTGCTATTCCAGATTCTCCTAGCTCAAATTGACTGTATCATCCTTATATTTGGCTCCAGTAGCCAACTTATTCTTCCAAGCGCTTCTCGATTTTTGAATTGAATAAAAAAGAAACTCCCTTTGGTTCGAATGCAATTGCTGCTTGCTCTTACCTACTTGTTGAGAACCAACCCGTTCAACCAATACACTATTTCCAAAGACCAGTTTCCCATCCGTGCATATAATAGCCTCCCTTACTCCGTTGATAATAAATCTAACAAACACAAACCTCTACCCTAATTTTTAACCATTTTTCTTGGTATATATACATCACTTACCATCCGAAAACTTTGAAACAATTTACTCAGAGCGAAGCCGTTGAGGTTACCTAGGAGATTTTGGACAAACATTACAAATGATCTCCTCCTTCTCGCACTCTCTCTATCCCCTGGGGCCTGGGTGATGAATGACCGCAACATGATCTGATAAAAAATTGAAAAGCGGCACAAGAACTCTTAACTAATCTGAATCAACAAGATTCAAAAAATCTACTAAACATATTAGTTGGGTTCAAAACGACAACAAAAAGGCCACTTGAAGGCCAACGAACAATAGAAAATCAGTTATCCCAATGAACACCTGTGGATTCTAGTGACATCAAGGGCAGACTGAGCAGGACTTCTACATGAGCAAAGACTTCAACACCTCAGCGAAAATTTGGCTGCAACATGAAGAAACTGCCAAGCTACTCGGTTCTTGGAGCTCCACTGTTTAGGGAGGATGGAGTACCTTCCAATTACCTGCAGAAACCCTTGGTGGTGCTCCCTCATCCTCTCACAAGCTCTCTCACACTTGTCCATTTTAAATATTAGTTCTATTCGAGTATGATTGGTTTTTTAAGATAGGGCAATCCTGCTAGTGCCAAAATTAGCAATGTGCACGAATCATTGTAACTTTTGCTGACATGATGCAATATTAGGTGTTCTATCTTAATTTTAGATTTCTTTTAATAGTAATTTGTATTTTTTAAATCTTAAAGTATAATACAAACTTATTTAAGACAACCCTTACCACCATTTGTTGCAAAGGTAAAATAGATTCACAAATTACTGTTTTTTGTAGGGGAAAAGATCAATCTCCATTTATAATGCCAATTACTCCATAAGAAAATGTGATTGATTGATAGGGATAAACATTCAGCCCAATTTTCTCAACTAGCTATGATAACCATAGTGAAATGATAGACAATCATATTCGCATGCCTCTAGGCATGAGACCGTATGTCAAATGACTCCAAAAGGCAGAGAGAGATAATTCAAAACAAGATCCAATTTGCTTAAAAAATTTACCATAGGCTGACTTTTTGCAGTATTCATGCATTTTTGTAAAGATTGTGCACCCATTCGGTTACTTTCTACCCACTGCTATGTTTATGCCTTTTTGCAATGGTTTATCCACCTGAATTAGAGCATGGACTCATACGGCCCTCTTCACCCAAAAAGGTCATAGTCATCATATGATTCATATTCCAAGAAACCTCCAATCCTTTGGTAGTCTTGACCATGTACTTCGAACATTACAAATTGAAGCCAAAAATACATATTGTGAACAATTTTCAAAGTTTTAGCAGCTATGACTTCTCGTAGAAATAATAGATAGTTCCAAAAGATTACAGACAATCAATTGAAACTTTGTCCAAACTCACAATAATGTATAATGAAAAAGTAACGAGATTCGTTAGAGAAGGCTAAATTAAAAAAAAAAAAATCATCTTTGAACCACCATTTGACTTTTAGAACTCTTCTCAAATTTCAATGCTTCAAAAAGAAAGGGGTTTTCCTTGTGTGGGGCCTTCTCACCAATAGGCTAGAAACCCATTTTTTAAATTGTCTACCTCTTTGCTAGAATCACCACCAAAAATTTGCTCCTCCTCCGTTCATTTTAGGTTTTTTATCGCTCAATTTCAAAACTTACTTCATCAGCCATTAAAGCAAAACAATATGTATTATATCACATGGAAAACTCGATGTTGAACTTAAGTGAGCCTAAATCAAATTAAAATTGGACTATCTAATAGGGAACTAAGAAGCCCAATCAAACCTTATAAAGCAAGGCTTTCTGAGGATTTTATTATTGTACACCGACATATTACTTCTCATAAATTACTTAATGTGTGGAGCCTATTACAATGACATTCATATAAAAGAATCTAATTTACTTCTCTAATTAATAATTGACAAGTGGTATGACGAGAATCTTATCTATAGAAAAAATGATGGGAAAAAAGGAGGGAAATTAACTTACAAAGGGAGGAAAATTCATGATAAGAAGAGGGGAAAAGAAAATTTTAGAGGGGAGTTAGCAAAGCACTTTTAATTTACTTATATTAATTAAAGTTATTACCTAGATATTATTATTCGTATGTAGAGTTTACACCATATTTTTAGAGTAAATAATTTTAACTTAATGTGTAATATCAGTGAATGAAAACTTATACCAACTTTACTAAATAAGTTTAACTAAAGATATATGAGGGATTGAGTGTTTATCATAACTTAACATAGATATTATTTTTAAGTTTACTAAATAAATAAATTAAATTAACTAAATAAATAACTAAGTTAATTTAACTCAACTTAACTCAACTAAATAAATAAGTTAATGTAGACATTGTTTTTTTAACTTAACTTCATATTATTCTGTAACTTAATTTACGAGGTAGGAGGGATGTAGTGTTTAGTA
>JAKOGI010000608.1:460000-489640 GCA_029747015.1 Carnegiea gigantea
TCACCAAACATAATTATGATGATCATCAAAAGAAGATTTATTAATTATAAACTCATATCGTAGCAGAAAACATGTACATAGATTGATCATTAACTAAATGTTCATTTAGTGATCATAAAGTATATCCTCAATCATAGTTAGATGAGAAATATCTTTCCTATAACTGAGCTTCATTTCCATTAAAAATCATAATATATGTTTTTACTTATAATTTTATTTGGTGATCAATAATTTTAGTTTCAGTGATCATCAGAACAGTGTTTGGTGATCAATTCTAAGGGAGAGATAGGCAGCACCGCTATTTACTCATCCTATTCATCTCATGGAGTAGCTCATCCTACCTAGGTAATTAGCAACTCCAATATGATGAGCTTCTCTGTAGGATGACTAGGATGATGCAATTATAACTGTTAGATCTAAATGAACGAACGCGATTTAATGAAGGTAACATGACCTTATTTTAGGTTTCACTATCTCTTCTCATCTCTTTCATTGTTTCGGATATTTTTCATCAAGATTTCTTGCTCATATTTTATGTTGGTCGAATGCTATAGTGCTTGCTTTGTCTGGTGAATTTCATGCTGAGGATTAGAACTTGCAGTTTGTTATTGGTATTTTGCTATGGGTTGTTCGAGGTTTTTGCTTTCATTAGGATTTACCTGACTGATCTTGTAATTGTTTGACTGCCTTTGGCTTGATTTCAGGTGTAGGATCGATGTCTTCAGCAAGATCTCGGGTTTCTAGGTAAGTTTGTTGCAACTTTCACTGCTACCTAGTGAATTTTTATCTCATAGCAGGTGTTGTCTGTGCGTTTTTTTATAGAAAAATTAATTTGTAATTTCTTCATTTGCTGATTTAAATTTTTTGGATTTTATAGCTTAATAAGGATATTAAATGTCAATTTTTTTTTTACATTTTATTGAAATTGCTTTTATAATTAGTGATCAGTAGAAATGTAAATAGTGATCAATAGGAATAATATTCGTTATCATCTAAATAGGTCTGTATTTTCTTCTCTAATTGTCTGTAAGTTAGCCCTACATTTGGTGAACAATAGAACATTAATTAATGATTGATTAGCATGAGGCTAGTGAGCTCTAAATTGGAAGTTATTTTTCTTTGTAATTTGTTTCATTATGTTGTTTGGGATCAATAGATATTTTATTACTGATCAATAGATTTGTTATTAGTGTTCGCTTGTGATAAGATTAGTGATATGTTAAATATGTGTTTGCTGTTTTTGTAATTTCTTGTATAATTTACCTTTTATGTTATATTGGTGATCAACGTTTATGTTATCAGTGATCATTAGATTTGTAAATATCTTGAATAAATGTTTACTTTTTTTTGCTATTGTTGTTGGAATGTATTGCTTTTGTTGTTGGTGATCAATAAATGTGTTATTAGTGATTAATAAATTTCTTATTGGTGATTGTTTGTCATATAATTAATGATCTCTTAAATAATTGTTTAGTTTCTACAATTGCTTTACAACTTAGTTCTTGTGTTTTTGGTGTTCAACAGACATGTCGTTAGTGATCCTTAAATTCGTGATCTTTTGAATAAATGTTAACTTATTTGCATATGCTTTTAGAATTTTCTGCTCTTGTTATTAGTGAACAATAGAGCTGTTATTAGTGACCCAAGGATTTTGATTGGTGATCAATTATTATAGAGTAGTGATCTCTTGATTTTTTCCTTATTTCATTTCATTTTGTTTTGTTTTGTTTTTAGAAATTTGTTAGTACAAGGAGCAGTCAAACTTAAATAAGGTTTGCTGATTCTCAAGAAGATCCTCAGATGGAAACTCAAAGTAATAAAAGGTAGTGGCAAATGATTTATGTTCTTTCACGGGCCATGTGTTTGTATTGATACTTACGAATAATCAGCTTACTTTATTAAATTAATTTTTCTAGTGAACAACTTAGATGGAAGTTGTCTCAAGCAGCAAAAAGGGATACACAGCGAAAAATCGATCAAACTTGGCTGTAAAGATTACATGTGATAGCAAATGTCGACTCCCCTATTTCTGTGTATAAGTATGAGATCTATGATTCTAAGATCATCTCTGGTGATGGGCGTACCGAGGAGTACCTACCTTTGGGGACACCTAGTCCTAACACTTACACGTTCAACTACACGGAAGCAGTGGAGGCATATTCAACGTCCAGAGCAGGACACTGAGGCAGATTTAGAACATGTAAGGGAGACTTCACCTTCACACGGTCAACACGATGTACAAGGGGGTAGAAATACATGTGCACATGGGTGATGTGGAAATGACGAATAAGGAATAAGAAGGGCCGGTGGGGTTGGGAAATGTTGAGCATGAGTTGTCGAAGAAACTGAAAATTAAATGTAGGAAGGTCAAGTTGTTTAACAACTAGATGTCGCATAAGGGTTTGCACAATTGATTAAAAATCTGAATGACAAGCAAAAGTAAGCCGTCAAAGAAATTGGTTTTGTTAACTTCTTGCATTTACAGGTTGACATGATCCCGGGAAAGCTGGTAGTATGGTTGGTGCGCAACTTTGACGTTGCTCTTGCTCCTTGCTACTCGGCCATGGCAGGATGAGAGTGATCGAGCATAATGTACACATGACATTAGGTCTCCCTAATGGCCCCTTGAGGTAATTCAGGCTAAAAACAAAAACAATGCGAGTGTTGAGTTCACAAGCCTCTTAAAGCATTGGAAAGAGTAGTGACCTTAATGTGATAGCATCCCAAAATGTAGGAAGGTCATTGAAATGATGCAGAGTCAAGCAGATGGGGGCGAGGACTTCAGAAGAAATTTCATAATGTTCATGGTGTCTACATGTCTAGTGGAAACCAAAGAGGAGAAGTCAGTTACCTTGCACTGAATGCGCTAGTGGATTTAGGCAAAGTGACATGATTGAACTGGGCACAATACATGATAAGAGTGCTTGTGTCATCAGTTAATGAGTGGAAAAAGAAGACATCACGGTTCTTCAAAGGGCCAATCCTTTTCCTAATGGTATGTTCAATACCTGCCCTAATTAGATATGAGCGATGGTTGTTGAAGTTTGTATCATGCAGTATAAAACTATGAGGTAGTGATCATTTTTAGAAGAGTTAGCGATTGTTATTGGAAAATTAGTGATCATCCATAGGATGTTCCTTACATTTTAGCTGTGGTACTACCCTAACCATGTATACATTATGTTTTGCATTTGAACATTGTGAGTAACATCCAAGATTAGTGATCACCATATGTAAGATTAGTGATCATTGCTTTGTTGGATGATTGTCACTAATATATTAGATTTAATATGCTGGAATATTTGCTGGTCAGTAATTGTTGCTATAACGATCACTAAAGTGTGCATTGCAGATCACTAAGTTATCTACTAATGATTAGCAATTTATTTTAAATAGGGTTTAAGTAATCACTAACTTACATGCTTAATTCCATCACTGCATAGATTGTTTATTTGTGATCATCATCTGCCTATTTAGTGATTAGTATTACGAAAATTAGTGATCAAAAGAAAATATTCCAACATATTAAGTTTAATAAATTAGTAATCATTAGCAGACACATTAGTGATCATTAGTTTTCCAATAAATGATTAAGTAAATGTCTTTTTTTTTGTTTTTATTTTTGCTCAGCTTTCATTTTATAATATGGCTTCAATCTTCTTCCTCTCAATGTGTTTGTGATTCTTACAGGTATGTTACCTTGATCAAGTGGCTTTCAAACTAAGGTCAATGCCCCCGTCAATTCTTGACGTTGAGAAGGTGGGCAAATAATGAAATAAAATCTAGGGTAGGAGAGGAATTCAAAATTGGATTTGGTAAAGGTTATCTTGAGAATTCCTTGGATAAGACCATAGTAACTGATGAGGAGGAATAAGCCAATGAAAAGGAACATCGCAACAAAAGTGTTGAAGCTGAAGCTAAAGTCAAAGATCAAATAAGAGTTTCAAAGGTCATGGTGAGTCAATATTTTTTATTTTTTATTTATTTCTTGAAAAAAATGGACTTGTGATGTTTTATGGCATTGTTTTTGCTTGAGATGAGATTTCTTTTTGAATGTAACTATCATTTGTTTGAATCAGGCTCTTTTTAAAAATGGTAAGATAGTAACTAATTTGATAACAACCAATAGTCGACTGTTGGCGGAAGTCATAACAAAGTTAGAGAAGTTGGTTCCTGGCGCATGCCCCCACTTAAGAGAGCAAGAAAGGTAGTTGCGGAATCGACAAGTGATGTGCTCATCAGGGACACGCTTAAGAAGTCGAAGAGTAGAACTTGGGTACTCTTGCAAAACTCGTATGAATCATAAGGGTTCTTGATGGAGATTTGACGCGATTAAGAAGCATTTTGTGAGCTCCTGGGATATGGTATGTGACATCCCATAATTCACTCCACTGAGTTTTAGCCTTGGGGTGTCTTAAAAGGAGAAGCATGCACTGCCTAAAGGAGTTGTCCTTCTTGATTCAAAGCTTGATATTCCGACTCTTAAAAGTATAAGTACTAAACTATGATGTGGAGGATGTCCTTAAGAGAAGTATCATGAGCTCCGCACACTATAACAGAACGCGATTGTCGTCGAGTTCTTCTTCTTGCAGTCTAATAGCCTAGTTGTTGTTGTTGTTTGATGGGAACAAATGACATTATGGTTTTGCATATTTCTAATCATCATCATACACGGTGATCGTTAATAGAAAAATTTGTGATCGTGTTATCAATGATCGTTAGCATATAAATTTTGTCCCTAACTTAGAAAGTAGTGATCATAAATAGACACATTAGTGACCTTTTGTGTTTAATAACTTCTAATGACCTACAAATCTAGTGATCATCATTGATGAAATTAGTGATATTTAGGAGACAAATTGGTGATCAGAAAATAATGGAACAAAATTGTATTAAGTTGGTGGTCATCAGTTAATGAACTAGTGATAATTACTCTGTAAATTAGTGATCATTACTGTATGACTTAGTGATCATCAGGTATCATGAAGATACACCTTTTCGTAGTGATGTCTGAAATTTTTAAATCATATTGTGACTTTGTAAATGATTAGTATCACAGCATATAGTAGTTGTTTCCAACAATTTTGTTTTTAAAATTGATTATTAGGCGATTTGCTTATTACTACTTGTGTTTGATAGGACCAAAAATGCTATGCTCTTAAGAAGAGAACCAGGCATCCATCAATTGAGCTATCATGAGAATTGCAATGCCTGATCTTCATATACGAGATGTACAAAAAATAACCAATACTAACAAAGCGAAAGCTCTAGAGGTTGAAGTCCTGAAAAAAGACGGAGAATAAGGTTAGCAGAATGCACCATTACAGAATTGTGAACAAGTAAAAAAAACATACTAGTTTTCTTGGTGATAAACTTAATGTCTATGTTTTTATATGTTTCTTCCTTCCCCTTCTATGAAATTATTTTGTTGGCCGTGTGTACTAACTATTGTTGCTTTGCACTACCCTCGCCAATAAAAAGCCATAAGTACCCTCATTAGCAAAAGAAAGACTATGCACCTTCTCTGTGCTCCGCCTACATGTAGCAGAATGCAACTATCTTTCATGCAATTTCATATGAACTGAAGCTGTATATTGACTTCGTCTTCAACTTATCAAAAGTAAACATAAATATGTCTACTAAAAATGTGATTCATAGCCAACTATTTTATTGATGGTAATTTAATGGCCGATGTGTTTGTTTATTTTCTAGCCAAGTGCTATATGATGACCTGTAGTATGTCACCAACCAAGGCATGCTTTCAAATATCGCTGGTGGTGGCCAAGTTGACAAAACCATCATGAACATTTTGGCCCACATATTGAATGCATGTGAATTGCATTCTAGTGTTCGAAGCGTTTTTCTTTTTTTTTTTTTAACAAACGAAGCAGTTATAAGCTAACGGGAAAAATATTTTCAATAATATTTTTCCCATGTGTGTATGGTTTTGATAAGATAGATTGATTGTTAAAGAAAAATCTGCTTTTTGTTTTTGAAGCATTCTTATATGAACACAAAACATGAAAGCTAAGTTGAAACTATGTTCTTCCGCGAACTGAGCGACAAGTTGTCCTTGAATCCACATGTCAACTTGAACAAGTTGACTTGGTAATAATTAAGTCAGAAAGATTAACTTATAATCACGTTTTTCTTCAGAGTTTCTTTCTGTGCCTATTCTCAAGGCACTAGTCTCTGACAAATTTGGTTTTTCAGATATTCTTTTACTGTTATGACAAGAGAAAAACAATTTCTCATTTGGTTCAATTTCAAGTAAAAAAGTATGGACATAGTTGATCATATCAGGAGAAAGTCTAGAGAATAATACCTATATGAGTGCTTTGCAGATATTTTGGTAAAGCTTAATAAAAAACAAACTTAAGCAGGTGCTTTTGCTAATATTTTTTTGGTTTTATATAAGTCTTACAGAGCAGACTCTTTCAGAAGTATGACATTGATGAATGGAGTGATACTAGAAGACGAAAATTGATTGAAGACTTTAAACTAAAATACATAGATGTGTCTTGGGCATAAGAGCCTTCAAAGACATATGATAATTAAACTAGTTATGTTATAAAGTACATGCAGGAATATGAATGAGTGTCTGGCTCGTGGGACATAGGATTGAGAAAGGATTAAGTGAACATGCTACTCAATCTTGTCTTAAAGAAAAAAAATTTCTATTGCTAAATTATTTTCCTTAATTAGTAGACTTAGACATAAGATATGATGACAATTCTCTCCCCCTTACACCCCTTACTCTTTGAATCTCATGTTACTACAACTCATCAATTGAGGGTGGAATGGTGCCACATGATCCTCGCTTCAGCTGTCAACGCGATTTTTGCATGCATGAAGAGCATGGTAAATGTTTATGAAATCGCAACGCTAAAAAAGTCAAGAAAGTAGTGGTCAGCTCAGTGTCATAGACAAGAGTCCTACATCGAAAAAAGTGATGGGAGGATCCTGGGCTTATAAACAGCGGCACCGCACACTCCATCAGACCGACCTTTTGGGGAGAGGATAATGATCTCGTGACAAGTGGTATTAGAGCCAACCCGAGTCGACTTCGATCTCCGACGGGTAGAGTAAGCAGGGGGCCAATATGTGATGAGGGCGTCATAGGATTGGGTGGGGGAGAGTGTCATGGACAAGAGTCTCACATTGAAAAAATGATGGGAGGGTCCTCGACTTATAAGTGGTGACGCTGCACACCCATCAGGCTGCCCTTTTTGAGAGAGTGTAATGGGCCCATGTCAAGTGGTATCAAAGCCAACCCAGACCTGACTTCAATGTCTCGTCAAGCGCTCCAACGGGTGGGGTAAGCAAGGGGCCCCAACTGTGGTGAGGGCATCAAAGGATTGGGTGGGGGAGAATGTCGTGAACAAGAGTCCCACATCGAAAAAGTGATGGGAGCATCCTAGGCTTATAAGCAGTGGCACTACACACCCCATCAGACCAGTCTTTTGGAAGAGGGTAATGGCCCCGTGACATCAGGCATGCCAATTCTTTATAGTCGTTTTCAATATTGGTGATCATTAGATATGCAATTAGTGATCAGTATGCATGACATTAGTGATCAATTAAGTAAGTCCTTAGTTTTTGGTGATTGGTTGGAATTCAGTTCTTGGATACTTGGTGAGGAATAAAAATTTTATTAGTGATCAATATGAATAACAATAGTGATCACTTAACTAAATGTGTACTTTTTTACTCAAAACTTATGGTTCACAATCGTGTATTTTCTGATGATCAATTTATATGTCACTAGCGATTGATTGCCATGACATTAGTGAACGCCATATATACACCTAGTGATCATCAAACATAATAATAATGACTGGCGCAACTACATCATTTTAAAAACCATATGTCATCATTTTTTATGAAAGTAACCCCAAAATACAACAAAATAAAACTCATCCAACTATACTTTGATTATATGTTTGATGATCAACCCACATATTTATGTTGATCAACATAAACAGATCTAGTGATCACCAAATATAGTTGTAATGATAACCAAAACTACTTCTATTGATCACTAAGTTCATAACTGGACATGTGTTGTGATCCACAAGCACATTCCCTAGGGGCCAACATAATTTTGTCAATTGTTCAACGAAAGCAATGCTAATGATCACTGAAACAACACCCATTCATCACTAACTAAGAGGCTGATATCCATAATTATAATTGAGGATATATTGATCACCATAAATAGAATTAGTGATCACCAAATATACTTCTAATAATCACCGAAACTACAACTATTGATCAACAATTGATATCATTTATAAAAACATAGATTATGATTTTTCATGAGACTAAACCCCAAATATAACAAAACAAAAGCTCATGCAACTATACTTCAGGATATGTTTCATGAAAAACAAACATATTTATGTTGATCACAAAAAACAGGCGTAGTGATCACCAAATATAGTTCTAATGATTACCAAAACTGATACTGTTGATCACTAACTGATTTCAGAAGTCAAGCTATACTATGATAGAAAAACATGTTCCAAGGGGTCAACATAATTTTATCGATCAATTACAAAAAGCAATACTAATGATCAGTAAAGCAACAACTATTGGTCACCAACTATAATTTAGGGCAAGTTGATGACCATAAATAAATCTAGTGATCACCAAATATAGTTTTAATGATCACTATAACTGCACGTGTTGATCACCAAATTATATCATTTAATGAAAACATATATTATCATTTTTTGTGTACTAAAATTATTCTTTGATTTATTTTGTTAAGTCGTAAAAAACGTTAATTTAACATAAAAGGTGTATGTTCATTCTCTTCATTTCTAAATGCTCATTTTCTAAAAAGATAGGATTTTATTTTTAATTAATGAATGTTCTCTGGTTAAAATTCAAAACTTCATTGTCTTCTATAAAATTCAAACATGCATTTTCTTTATTCTAAACATCTCATCTTTTGACTCACAAAAAAAAAAAAAGCAATTATTTTTTAAAACTCTTATTTCCTGATTTATATCTTTATCCCAGCCTAAGATAATGTTTAGTTATGATAGCCAATTAACTTTGCTGATGTCAATGTCCCAACAAAAAAAAGAAAAGAAGACACAAAAAACCAAAAAAAAAAAAAAAAACTGTAAAATGCATGTTTGAAGTTTAAAGAGCATGTAAGAGACTCTTCATTTTCTCGTGTACCTCTTGCCTTGCCCCTCTCTCTCTCTCTCTCTCTCTCTCTCTCTCTCTCTCACACAGACACCCATACACACATAGTTTGAATCTAAAATCTCATCAATATTCATCAACTCATTCAATTTCTCATGACATTTTCTGCATTTTGAAGGTAAGATTCTTGACTTTTGTGTTGACATCGCTCTACTTCTTGGATTTTAATATAGTCATTTTATTGTTTTAGTGATTTATCTTCAATTTTAGACTATATACTAGAACTATTCCCCTTGCAATACAAGGATTGAGTAAACTAATATGTTAATGTTCAAAATTATAAATATTAAATCAACAATTTTTTTTCATTGTTTAGATTTATTTATAAGTTAAAGAATCTTTGTATCTATTTTTTATCATTTACACATGTGCTGTTTTTGCATGTCAATGTTTATTAATGCCACTTCTAAGTAATTGATTAAGGAGAAGATGAAAGGCCTTGTAGTTTATATAACAAATAAAAAAGAACAGTATGCATGCTAAAAGAAACAAAATTAATTAAATGGTCATTAATATCCTGACCAATAATGCTATGACACTTGGCAAAAACTTATTCACTCAATTTTATATATAGTTAGATAGATTGTTTGAATATTTCTGTTTGAAATCTGCTTTGAATTCTACTTTTAAAAGCCCGCACTATACTTTTGCACTAAAAAATGTTCTTTACTTTGTAGAAATGTATCACGCGCTAATCTTTCATTTATGAATCACGTTTTTCGATTTTAAATTTATTTATCTACTAATATTGTACAACTTGACAAGTTTACTGGCGTAAAGTGTTTTCGAATGAGTTGTTTTGCTTAATCTTTCTATTTGACAAGCATTTGCTTTTTGTCTAAGGTGAGTTACTAAGAAATCACGGCAACAAAGAGAAATAAGCAAGGGAAATGTTGAAGAATCACCTTCCAAGAGGTAAAATTTGCATTTCAAACCTTAAGTGAAAGTCTTTCATATTGCACGTGTGGTTTGTGATCATTAGAGGGATAATTAGTGATTGTTAGGTATAGCATTAGCGATCATTTTGATATGTGTTTGTCTGTTGATTAATTACAGTACATTCTTTTAAGAAAATTCAAACTCTGACACACTTGAAATATTTCCTACAAATATTTCCTTTAAAGAGGTGAAAAAATGTATAAAAATACTCGAGGAACAGTTTTTAGTTTTTAATGTTGCATGTGTAGTTTGTGATTGTTAGAAATATAATTGGAATAGTTAGATTTAATATTAGTGATCATTTTAGATATGTGTTTATCTGGTGAGCAATTGGAGAAGATTCTTTTAACCCAATTATTTTCTCAAGCTGCAGAACTATTTCTTTCAAAGTTTTTGCCTCATTCCTTTATGTAGTCTTTGTGTAATTGGTGATTAGTGATCAATTATTTTGTGATTAGCAATCAGCATATACATAGTCTTGATTTCAATTATTTATGATCCTTTTAGTCATTGCTTTTTAACAAAAGTTACATTTCATATTCTTCATTGCTAACAAATCAATGGTTGCATACTTTGTGATGTATATGCATTTGATTAGTGATCCACTAATATATGATTAGTGATCATTAAGATTTTCATTACTGATCCATTTGTATATGATGCTAAATAGGGTGGTCAATTTATAGTTAGTCAATTGTGGAAAAATGCTTGGCCAACAGTGGATTTTTAACAATTCAGAGAATTACTTTTGTTTGATCCCTAATGTGGATACATTCTCAATTCAACTCTATTTTGTAACATTCCCAATATTTTGCTTTTTCTAGTTAGTGATCAATAAGTTGTGTGTGGTGATCATCTGAAATATGATTAGTGATCATCTATTTGAATTGTTAGTTTACCCCTCTACCCCTCCCCCAATTGCTGACAATTGAATCCATGTCTACTTGGTGATCAATCTTTCCATAGGTGGTGATCAGTAAAGTTGTGACCTGTAATTATTTTGAATATGATTAGTGATGAATTATGTAAATGATGCCTTTTTTTGTATGTCTTCTCACAATTAAATTTTCTGTCTAATTTATGATCAATAGATATTAACTTAGTGATCAATAGACCTTTTTGCTTCCTATGACTTGCTTACAAATTAGCCCCTCCCTTGTTGGTGATCAATAAAGGTGATGTTGGTGATCAATAGTGTTGTGATTGATGATCATTTGAAATATGATTGGTGTTCAGTTATATTTTATGAGGGCATAGAAGAAAACAATCTTCTTCTATGCTATAATATATAAATGTTTACTTTCAACTATCAGTAATAGGCCTTTGCACCCACCAACACAGACACACACATGCTACACATAATAAATAACTCCCTCGCCCTTGTACTTTATATCTTATGGTTAGTACTTGTGATCGATACAGTTGTGATTATTGATCATTTGAAGTATTGTTAGTGATCAATTATCTTTTATGAGTTCATAGAACTATACTATTTTTTTTTAAACTTTACACATAAATTTCTGATTTCACTACAGGTGCCAAAATGATCCGATTGAAGAATAAATTTCTGAAATGATCAAAAATGTCATTGAGGACGTTAACAGTGGGACTTTGTTCAAGCAAGCAGAAAGGTATGGCTTGCTTACATATACTAATTACAATCCAACTTTAAAAGTTGTCACTAACTTGCTTTTTGTATTCTGCAGTACTAAAGTAGCTTATGATCTGAAACAAACTGAAGAAGGCACTCACCACACATTAGGATCTGCTGATAAAAGTAGCAACAGTTTTGGCCAAGGAAGAAAGATCTGATACAAAGTACTTGCCTGCAAGACAGACAATGAAGACGATGAAGACAAGGCGAACAAGAACAAGGGTTTGAAGATGAATCTCCAGCTCAACATAAGAAGGGGAAGAGTAACAAAGATGTTGAGAGAAGCATAGTGAAGGCGATAGTATCTAAAAAATTGCTAGATAAAGCAATAGAGGAAAAGAAGAGCAATGAACCCTCTTAAAAACATGAAGATAAGAAGATTGAGGAGAAGGGGGAGACTGACAAGAACCAGAAGTGAACAGGAGTCTTCACAGAAAGCTCAAAATAAGAATAGTAAAGATGACAAGTCATTGCAGAAGGTTCCACAAAAAGAACCTCTTTCTAAAAAACCATCTCAAAAGCCTACAAAGAAGAAGAGTGAGAGAAAAAGAGCAATGAATAGGTCCCCTTTGAAAAGCATGTAAATAACAAGGGAAACAACAATAAGTCACTCAAAAAAGCAAAAGAAAAAGAAGTCGTTCTTGAGAAACCCAATGAGAAAGGCCCCAGGAAGAGGAAGGCTGGCAAAAAGAACCCTATAAAGCCTCTAAGTAAAGAAGGCAAAGAGGGACAAATCCCCTAAGAAAGCAGGAAAGAGTGATGAATCTATACAGAAAAGTCTAGAGAAAGAGATGCTGAATGAGAGTTTACCGGGGAAAGTGGAGGAGAAGAAGAAGAGCAGCAAGTAGAATGCCGTTAAAAAGGCTTCAAGTGAGGATGGAAAGAGCGAGAAATCTCCTGAGAAGACCCAACAAGAAGAAGAAACTTTTGAAAAATTCTCAACTAAACCTAAGAACAAGCAAAGAGCGGAGAACCTGAAAGAGAGAAAGAAGAACAACCCAAAGAAGAAGGCATTCCCTATTAGGCGATCATAGAGGATGCGAGAATTGGCAAAGCCTGTAGTACAAAAAGGCCACATCTCTGAGGTGGAAATTTCCGATGGCTCAGATGATGAAGAAAACAATTCGAATTATGAAGAGGAACATATCAATGGTGATGATGATAAGAGAGAGGAGGAAGAAGAGATAACAATTTCTAACATTGTAAAGGCTATTTGAAAGTGCAACAAGCCTGCATTACATTCTTAAGGTGATCATAGGGTCAGGCAAAAAGATGCTCAATCCCAAGATGATGCTGCTTTGGCACTAGCAAAAACAACAAATTTAGCATAGTACCTTCAGATGGTACATCAAGAGCAGCCTTTAGAATCTAAAGAAGAGGTTGGAAATGAAAATATAATGTACTAGAAGGCATTCATTACCTGGATGAGCACACATCCATTTTCATCAATGGCGACATGACTCAATGAAGCCTAGACTGAGGCAGTCAGATTGATGAGATTTGCTTCCTTCTTGAAGGTTGATCTAAAGCAAATTCCAGGGAAATTTTCTAAATGGCTGGTAGAGAGCCTTGATCCATATGTTGTCTAGTTCAAGCTTCCTGTGTACCTGACCTTGGGTGTGCCTATTAGGGGAAGGCAAATCGTTGAAGTTAGTGAGTCTTCCATCGACGAAGAATATGAGAGCTCCATGCTACGTGGATGAAGGAATGCAACATTGATCAAAAGACCCCAAAACTCACTTGCATGCCAGATTTTATGCTAGCAAGAAAAGACGGGGGAGAGCTTCAAGAGAAATTCCATCATATATTTGGTGAATTACTTCTTTAGCGGATAAAAGAATTGCTATTACAATAAGTCTTTCCTAAAAAATGTAAAGGATGTGAACCAGATCACATCCTTAAACTGGTGCCAATTCATATTGGACAAGCTTATCTGTAGTGTGAGACACTATAAGGAGAGTAAGGCTGGAAAAGGGGTGTATTTTGACCGTCCACTGTTCTTCTTGATAGTGCCTATTCAACAAGCAATTCCTTCATAAAATTGGTGATCATTATGGGGTAGCATAGTAATCATTAAAAAAGGAATGGCAAAATGTCTTAGTGATAAAACAATTAACCTACTAGTGATCAATAAGTTGTGCATTAGTTATCAACTATTCATATGTGTGTAAGTTACCCATACGCATGTACTAATTAAATATTTTTCAATCATCCTATATTTTCAGATGCTTTATATGGACAATTGTGTTTGTTAGGAGCACTGTGAACTGAAAATTCCCTATAATGTGAGGACATCAAGGAAAGGATAGAAGATGAGGACTGGAGCAATGGTTTTAAGAGAGGTTATTAAATTTCCAGTAGATGTTACACAGCTAACACAAGCTAAGCATCACCCTACTAAAGACAAAATGAGGTCTAAAATTGAGGTAGTAAATAAAACATATTCATCTTTGTTATAACATGTGTGAGACACCTTAGTTGGTAATCAATACAGAAGTCATTCGTGATTGCTTTATTTAAATTAGTGATCATTTGGATTAGTGTTCAATCTTATTCCCAACACTTAGAATGAAGTCCTTCTTTGTATGGTGACAAATAGATATGTTTCTGGTGATCCAAAAGAAGTAAGTTTTTTTATCAATAGTTGTGTAATTAGTGATCAGTAGAAATAAGATTAGTAATGACTTAACTTAATCTTTGCTTTTTCCTATTGCTTGGAATTCAATTTTTGCGTAGATGCCTGATGCATGGAAATCTCATTGGTGAACAATTTCAACAACATTAGTCCACCATCTGACTTGTGTGATCAACAGTCATGTGCTTAGTGATCACTATAAATAACATTAGTGATCATTTAAATTAATGTTTATTTTTTCCCTTTTTGCTTGACATTCAGTGCCTTTTGTGTATACTGATTCATAGAGATGTTATTTGTGAAGAATTGGCATATCATTAATAAGCTTTTAAAAAAATTTTGGTTTTTTTATGTGGCAATTGTTGAGCGATCAATACGTACAAGATTGATGATCAACACTTATGTGATCGGTGATCAACACTCATGTGATTAGTGATGAATATGCATAAGATTAATGATCCCTAAACTTCATGTTAGCTTTGTTCCCTTATTACTTTCAATTCAATTCTTATATGGTATTAATCAATAATGATATTACTAGTGACCAAAATGTATAAGTTAAAGTGGACAGTTAAGTTATTATTTAGTGTTTAAATGTTGACAATTAAGTGTTTGCCTACTAAGTGAACAATAATGATGTGATTAGTGATCAAATGGCATAATGTTACTGATAAATGAGATAAATGTTTACTTTTTCCCCATCGGTTAAAGTTTAATACGGTAACCTATTTTTTTTTTAAAAAAATAGAAAGGCATTATGGAGATGGTCGTTGGTAGAGGGACGGTTGCACCAACATTGGATTTTCGAAGACCTTCACAGGCTCAACTTGAAGCTGCTGAAGACACAAAAAAGATAGAATTTGAGGTTATAAATATCACACTTATGCCCATCCCTTAGAGTTCAGTGCTTATGTGGATAGCGATCAGTAGATGTGTTGTTGGTGATTAATAGATTTGTTATTAGTGATCAATACTTATGTGATTAGTGATCAATAGACATAAAGATTCGTAATCGCCTAACTTAACTTGAATTTCTATCTTTGTGTAAATTGTCTACTAAGTAATCAGCAGTTATGTTTTTGGTCATCATTATCAATAATATTAGTGATCACTTAAATAAATGTTTACTCTTTGTAGTTTTGGGTTCACATTCAGGGCTTTTGGTTCACATTCGGTTGGCATAAGATTGGTGATCATTTTACTTAGTATTTGATTCTTTTTTAGACATTGCTTTTAATTCAATCCTTTTGTGAGTGGTGATCAATACTAATGCTATTAGTGATCAATATGTATAAGATGATTGAGCACTTACTGTATTGTTTAGTTTTCTCTTCATCAGTTTACAATTTGGTAATTGTTGAATAAGTAATCAATAATCATGAGAATAGTGATCAGCTGACATATATAATTTTTTTTTAGAAAAATGTAGAAAGACGTTGAGAAAACAATTTCTGCTATACAGCAGTTGGCATTGGCTTACAGAAATTTTGTCATTGTCATAGATTCCATGCACAACAAGCACGGGGAGAATGAAGATCTTCGTAAGATACAAGATGAAGTGAGGGCAATGTTCGCCTCATTCTACGATGATCCTACTAAACATGATGAATCCTAAAAAGAGGGGTGTGCGTAATGAGTTCCTACAATCAGCAAAGTTAAGAATTTTAACATTGTTGTTATGAAGGAGGCTGTTGTAGAGCTTCACACTACTCACATGGAGTTTATAAAGTTTCAATAGTAGCAATGATCAAACAAGGATAACAGCGGGCCATCATTCAACCCTACACTCACACTTGGTCAACCGAAGATGAGGCTCCAATACTAACGACCACGTTCATGGCGGATGGAAGCATCAGTGTTGAAAGGAAAGAGCACCCTAAGGATGTAGTCGTGGATTAGGCAGAGTAGGAAACGAATAAGGATGATAGCATGCCTTTGTTCAGTCTTAGACTAGAACTGAGTCCACTGGACAGTCAAAGTCTAGTTCCTGCAAGCACATCCTGCTTGATTTGAACACTGTCAGGGAAAGGATGATCATAATGAGGATGATGATGATGGTGCTCTATTGAGATTCTCATCGAGGGACACTACTCAGGCAAACTGTGACTTGAGCATCAAGAAATTGTTTGAGAACAAGTCCAAAGTAAGGGAGAAGTCTGTTCCTCAAAAGGGTGAGCTAAGGAAGACAATCATTAAGCTAAAAAAGTCTATTATACAACAGAACAGTGCCTCAAAAGCATCATCCCCTTACACTATAAAACAGCCACCATAATAGAGTAAGCAAGCACCTGCATTGAATGCTCAGGGTAAGCAACCCCAAGGTAAACAAACTGAGAGCACTCCACTAGCAAAAGATGAAGATGCCAAACAAACCAAGCCTACTATGCATGATAAAGGTGCCAAACAAACATCTAAACCTGTTGATGCAAGGTAGCCAGTTCAGCAGCAGAAGTAGACAGCAAAAGCACAGGGTCCTGAAAAACAAAGTGGTGGTGAGAAAACAAAGTTGTCTGATGAGGGTAAGCCCACTATGCAGAGCAGTAGTGGAAAAAAAATGATGAGTGTACTGACTGCCAAATAGACAGCTTTGAGCAAGAGGGCAAAAGTGGTAGGGCTGGGGGTGAGTAAAAACCAACTGATGGTAGCAAGCCCAAAGTGCCACCAAAGACGAAGCTTGAATCTAAAGCGAACAAAGAGGTTCAGGCTAAAAAATATGATAAAAAGGATGTGGCTACTGTCATAACTCCTAAAAGGTGGAGGAAGTAGGGTCATCTACTGGGATGGGGAAGCAACAGCCCGAAAAGCTTCCCTAAGCATACTGCTCACCGTATGTCACATAGATGACAAAGTTAGATGACAGAGTGTCTGAAGATGAACCGCTCATCTTTAAATATATTTTCGGTAACATTGAAGATGTAGTCAAGAGGTAATATCTCTAATCAATCTTTGCATGATAAGTGATGCATTTGGGAAATCATTGTATTAGGTGGTTCATGATCAAAAGGTATGTGCTTCGACGGTAATAGTTATGTGATTAGTTATCAGTATGTGATTACTTATATAAATGTTTATTTCTTCCCTCATGCCTTATAATTTAGTGTTTGGATGATGAGTGATCAATAGGTATGTGATTAGTGATCAACTGTTATGTGGTTGGTGATTAATATGTGATTAGTTGTGTAAATGTTTACTTTCTTGTCTCGTGGCCTATAATTCAATCCTTGAATTATAAGTAATGCATTAGCAAGTCAGTGTATTATCTTGTTAGTGATCAATAGGTATATGGTTAGTGATCAAATACATATGTATTTGGTGATCAATTGTTATGTTGTTAGAGGTCAATGCGTGATTACTTTGTGTAAATGTTTACTTCTTCTCTCATAGATTATAATTCAATACTTTGATGATCAGTAATGTATTGCGAAGTCAGTGTATTTTTTGGTTAGTGATCAATAGGTATGTGATTGGTGATCAATGACTCTGTGGTTTATGAATAATGATCAATAGTTATGTGGTTAATGATCAACAATTTTCTTATTGGTGATCAGTATGTGGTTGGTGATCAATAGTTTTGTGATTGGTGATCAGTTTGTAATCAGTTGCATAAATGTTATGTTTTTATTTCCTAATAAATGTGTAACAATCTTTTCGTTTTTAGTTGTAATCAACATAAATAAAACATTGAGTGATCGAAATATGTACTTTAATAAATTTCTCACCAAGAATAGTCTATCTTCAATAGTAAATTTCATTGCATAAATATTCATTGTTTTTCTTCGATGCAGTATTTCTTCAGTAAAGAAATGTTGAAAGTAAAAACATTCGAGAAAAGATACTCAGTTTTTAAGGAAGTAATGGACAGAGAGTTAGGCAGATGCCCAGGGATCAAGATCAAACAAATTGTCTTGGTAAGTCCTGACTTTCAGTAAATGCTATTAATGCACTTAGCTTCTTAAAAAGATGCTCATTATCAGTGTTTGTATATGCTAATGTGTACATTATTTTTTAAATTTTTTTCCTTTGAAACAATCATAGGTTTTCTTCCTTGTATGCCACAGAAGGAATTTCTTCTTGCTCTACTTTAACTTGAGAGACGACAAGCTTGAGATTATTGATAACATGATCACAAGGACAACATTTAAGATTGCATATGGAGAATTTTCAAAAAAATTTATAGCTTTTAAAAACTATACTTTTTATTACTGTGCTGACGTGATTACATTCTAATTCTAATAATATGCAATTTTGAAAAATTTATGTAAGCAAAAGTTCTTAGCCGTTACTTGTAGGGCATAGATCATCCAAAACACGACATTGTCAAGAAGCTAAAGTATGTCCGCTTGACAATTTCATGGAGGTCAAGTACAAATGTCACATATTGTGGCATATTTTGTATGAGACACATGGAGAGCTACTTTAAGGAAGGTGAAAATTGCTAGTATGGCTTGAATTCAAATGATGTGTGCATCTTGCCATAACATTCATTTGCATTAGCACACAAAAAATGAGCATGTTACTAATTCATCTTGAACTATCATTGTCCTTAGGATGCAAAAATCAATGTTTTGAGGGTACGATACGGTCACGACATAGTCAACTACGAGTATAATAGGGTAAGATTCACAACAATCAAAAGAGCAAAAGATTTTAAAGAATTTGGGACAATTTATTCCAACCTCAAGAATCCAAAAAAGGTATAGGTTTTTCCTTGTCGCGTTGCTTTTGTCGCTATATTGCAAAGAGCAACAATTATTTAAACACATATGTAATTTACAATTATGTTTTTGTAGATTATATAACTTTTCATTACACTTAATTTAGGAAGATATAAAAAAATGATCATCGAATATACCTCTGCTGATCAGTGAAAGTATAACTATTGATCACTAAATTGTTGATAAAGCTAAAGCACAAGCAAATAAAGTTCAAGTAAGTAAGTTTTTAAGTGAAGTAATAGTTGTAAGGATCATCTGTTGGTCACTGACTAAGTTTGTTAAGTAAGTGACCAAGTTTGTTAAGTGAAGATGTATATTATCACCCACCAGCATGTTTATATGTTGATCACTGTAAACACACCTGCTTATCACCAAGTATAGTTCTTATTATCACCAAAAGTAATACTAATGAACAATAAGTAAAATTTATTAATTAATAACCAACTATAATTAAGAACATGTTGATCACCAAAGATAATTTCCAATTATCACCAAAATTGCAATTGTTGATCAACAATCGATACCATTTGTGAAAACATATCCTATACTTCTTAATGTCACAAACAAAACGAGATAAACTAATCCAACTATCACTCAGAATATTTTTCATAAAAAATCAACACATTTATGATGTCATCATAAAAAGATCTAGTGATGCTAAGGATAGTTCTAATGAGCACCAAAACTGCAACTGTTGATCATCAAACAATATCTTTTATGAAAACATATACTATGATCATTAAGGAGAATAAAACAAATACAATAGAATAAAGTTCATCCAACTACCACTCAGAATATGTTCCGTGAAAAACTAACTTATTTTGTTGATCGCCATAAACAGATATATTGATCACCAAATATAGTTATAATGATCACTAAACTTAGAACTGTTGATTACCAATTGATATCCTTTATGAAAACATATACTATAATTCTTGATAAGGATAAACAATAAGTACCACAAAATAAAGCTCATCCAATTACCGCTGAAAACATATTTCATGAAAAACTGACATGTTTATGTTGATCACCATAAACAGATGTAGTGATCACCAAACATAGCTGTAATGATCACCAAAATTGGAACTATTGATTACCAATTGATATCATTCATGGAAACATATGCTATGATTCTTGATCAGGATAAAGCACAAATACGATAAAATAGAGCTCATCTAACTATCCCTGAGAATATGTTTCTTAGAAAACCAACATATTCATGGTGATGACCACAAGAAGATCTTGTGATCACCAAACACAGTTCTAATGATCACCAAAATGCATACTATTAATCACGAACTCAGTTTATAAGTGAGAACATATATTATGAGTTTGAAAACACATTCCAACAATTTCATCAATTGATCACCAAAGCAACACTAATGATGAATAAAACCAATCCTACTAATCACTAACTAATACCCTAATTCTAATACAATCTAAAGACATTTGGGGGGCTTGTCCAACATCAATTATCACTTCTTACCACCAACACAAAATGAAAGGGACGGTCCTGAGATAGGATGATAATATGCAAATAATGGAAAAAACGAATAAATTGTCAAAAGACAAAAAAAAAAGGAAAAAACGACTAGCGTATAAATTACAAAACTGATTTTTTTTTTAAAAGAAACGCAAAAGACCTTAAAGATAGTGCATTATTGTCTCCTCTCCGAACAATTGCTATTGTCATAGGAAGTAACTTATTGTAGCAATCGCACATTTGTATATTTGATTGTTACTTAACAACTCTCTCAGCCCCAGTCTTCATCCTCTTTCCTCTTCCTTTAGCTATGGACGTTAGGGGGGATGTATCTCAATGTGTTCTGGGGCCGCACATCCGAAGTAGATCTGCAGGTTTGTTGTTGCCTTGCTTGCTAACTCACCACCCATGTTGTGAAGTTCACGCTTGACCAAAATCATGGAACTCAACAACACATGTAACTGCGGGGGTGTGCCCAGTCAGTTCTATGCACTTATAAAATTGAGCGCATGTCTCACCTATCAGCTTATTTTGCTTGGCTATTTCTCCACAAGCATCTGCCAAAACACTATCGAACTGGTATATAGGTGTTTTTACCGCTATCTTTGTCCACCTATTAACGATATATGTTGGTGGAATTTGTCTTAGCAAATTAGATGAGAAAACGAGCAGCATATGAGCACATAGAATTCCATCCGAGTAGAAGAAGTGGCATGGGTACTGGCATTCGGAAGATTCCTCATTATGCACCACATAACATATCCACATTTTGTTTTCATAATTGTGCTTCATCCCATAGGCACAATCGCCCTCTACGTTGGTAATACCTTGCACATGGCAGTACATCTGACCAACGTATAACTGTCTCTAGAACACATAGAAGGTCGTGTGAGTGCAGATGTTTTTGGCATGCTTCTCTATCTCATAAGACATCATCAGTTCCGGAAAGGACGTCAAAGAAGCATTTTTGTCTTTCCACTCACAATGGCCCTCTCAGCCCACAACGTGCACAAACCAAACCCTGAATTCTGTCAAATTGATATTGGGACATGTTAGGGAGCCGAACATAGAATTTTGACTCTCGGAACCCGACGTCGTCCTCAAGATGCCCCCAAGAAGTCATCTTTAAAGTAAGCATACACCCAAAGGTCCTGATTCTCATATATTTGGCACAACCATTCCTTGTCGGTTAGATGAAATTCCTCTAGCATCCACCTCCTGAGACACCTTAAACTCATCAGGAGAGTCTGATGTCCATATGCATCCTTTGATGCACTCAATGAAATCCTCACAGTCGTTTACTATGTGGCCAACTTTCTGAGAAAGCTTCCCCATGATGTGCCACATGCAGAATCGATGGACCGACATATCAAAAACATCTACTATTGCTTGTTTGATAGTTGAATCTTGGTCTGTGATTGTGGTTTCCGACCTGTGGATTCCTACAGCAATCAAGAAGTTGTTGAATAGGTAGAAAAATGACTTTACCTACTCATCCCTTAACAAACCAGCCCTAAAGCAAATGAGCTGCCTATGGTGATTTAATCCGTGAAGGGCACAAACACCATTGCATACTAGTTGGTCTTGTGGGTCTTGTCGAACGACAGGATGTCATTGAATAGGGTGTAGCTTCTTTTGCTCAGAGAATCTGACCAAAACACATTCTTCAACTAGTTCTCTTCATCAACCTGATAGTCAAAGAAGAAGTCAGGGCTAATTTTCTTTTTCTTCTTTAGCACTCTATAAACATATGCACATTCGTATCTTTCATAATAGCTTTCAGGTCTCTATGATAATTTTGCAAGTCCTTCTGTGTGCAGTCGATGTTTTCCTACCCACCAACCTATTATTTTAGGAGTTGATAAACCTTTCATGGTCCTACATTAGCTTAAGTGTACTTGTATATCATGTCTTTACACACGGAGCTGACATTTCTGTTTGAAGTCAGGAACTGCCTCTTATTGGGTGAGCACAAGAGATGAATATGACCTTCATGAGGATTGATTATCTCAGACTTCCCATCATCGGACGACCTTTAAACAATATGATCTCGGCATGCTTCTCTTATCTGGGCCCACTTTCTTTTCAGTTTTCTCCATTCATGTCCATCTCTTGCTTGGGCATAGCGTTGGCGATAACCATAGCGGTTTTCGCCGTCTTCGTAGGTTTGCAAAATCCTTCTTTAGAGCACACATACCGTTTCCAATACTTCCCCGACTTATTCTTCCCAGTAGGACTGCTATGAATATTAAGCCAACACAAACAGCGTATCTTTTATGGAATTCAAGGCAGTCTTCAACCCTATCAAACACTATGCCCAACCTCAGCACAAGTATCTCGTCATCACAGTTTGATACCAATTCGTTTTTGACATCAATCGACGAATCAGTAACTACTAGAGTCAATGACTCAACATGTCCTAAAAAGAATATTAAGAAAGTAAAAGGTTGACATTAACAACAAAACCACACAACGTCTCAGCCACTGCCACCAACACAATCAATTAACAACCTCTGCACCAAAATTAGTTTGTGATGAAGGAACACTCTGCAATGCTTGCACTTGCTTAATGCATTTAACAATAACTATCTGGTGGTCGCTTTCCGCCATAGTCGAGCAGCTGTAACAAAAAAAAATTATAATGCACCAAAAAATATCATGCAAAGAAAGAGGGTTGAGCATCATACCATTTACAACACTGAAAGAGCCTCATTCAAATAGGTTTAAAATTAGTGACTAACATACATGTCATTACTGATCCATATGCATAAAATTAGTGGTGATTGTATGCACGTAAAAATGCACAACTTTATAATGTTGTTCACTAGTTCACTAAATGCTTACAATTCTATGCATATCATTTTGGTGATCAACAGACATGTCATTATCGATCAATAGGCATAACATTACTAACCACACATGTTACTTCTTCCTTACAAAGTAAAATTTACTCCTTGTATATTTAGTGATCACTAGACATGTGTTTTGTAGTCAGTTGATTTTAAATTAGTGATTAAATGACTGAGTGTTCATTTTTTTCTTTGAAGTTTTTTAGGATCTAATCCCTTTCAATATGGTGATCACTAGGAAGCTTCTTAGTGATCTATAGATATAAGATTAGTGATTAGGAGACATAACATTAATGAGCCCATATATTACTCCCTGATTATTCTCCAAAAGTCTCTCATTGTCTACTCAGTGATCATTAGTTATGTGTTTGCTGACGAAATAAAATAAGATCAGTGATCAAGTGAGCCAATCATCAAATATTTCTACAACTTCGTAGAAATGAGTTGCTTCCTACATGGTGATCCATAGACAACTAAATAGTGATCATATGGCATAATAATGCGATCAATGCATATGTCATTAGTGATCAACTATTAAACCACCTATATCCATGAGTTAAGCTCGGTACACACTCAAAGCCAAACATTATCAAAGTATCATGACCTCTTACAGCTCAAAACTTTCCTAAATCAAAGTAAAAAGAACCAAACTACTTCAATCTAAGCATACAATTCACACCATCATAAAAAGGACGTAACATGATAAAAGAAAATAGAAATCAAGCAAAAATTATCAATTTCATGCAATTTAGGGCATATCCTAACAAAGAATAAATGAAACATAGCAAGAATGAAACAACTAATCACAATTCATTTACTTCAACTAACCTCGAATGCTGCTTACTACAGTAACTGAAGTGCGATATTGTAGCCACACATACATTCACAACGAGGAGCAAGAGCGGGAGCTAGAGAGAGAGATAAAGAGAGAGTGAGCAAGGGAAGGAGATATGAATCAATGACGTAGTGATCAAGCAACACCTGTAAAGAATTTGAAGCTTTGTGCTTGGATTTTTAGGGTTGGAATTTCGTGCCCTTCTTTCTCTAGTATTGCATGGCCATAAGGCCCTTCAATTTATACACAAGCCAACTGCTTGCTTACATGCCAAGCAACCAAGTTAAAACCAAATTCTAACAATACAAGGAAGCTTACCAATGACATACCTATTCTGAATCTACTTACACATCAATTTATTTCCTAATACAACTTGCTCTCCTAATACTCCCCCTCAAGTTGGAGCTAACGAGTTATTCAGACCCAACTTGTTTTGGAAATACTGACACTGCCGCTTTCCAAGCGCTTTGGTGAAGAGGTTGGCAGGTTAATCTTTTGTGCCGACATGTGATAACATAAGGGTGCCAGTGACCATATTCTCCCGGACAAAATGACAATCAATCTCAATGTGTTTTGTGCGCTTATGAAACACTGGGTTTTTGGCTATATGTAAGGTAGCTTGGCTATCACAAAACAACTTCATGGGCTGTTACAAGAAAACTCCTAAAGATGCCAATATAACTGCACAACCAAACCAACCTACTAGTAGCAACTGCCATAGATCTGTATTCAGCTTTAGCTAAAGATCTAGAAACAGCTGCTTATTTTTCTTGGTTTTCCAAGAGAAAAGTGATGCACCAAGTTACATAAAATACCCTGTTAATGATCTTTTAGAAAGTGCGCATGGCCCCCCAATCCGAATCACAGAACCCATAGAGATTCATCTCAGAACTAGCCTTTAGGAATATTCCAAATCCAGAAGTTCCTTTCAAATAGCATAGCACATGCCGAGCAACTTCCATGTGCCTTTCTGGAGCAGTCTGCATGAGCTGTGATAAGACATGGATTGCATAGACAAGATCAGGTCGTGTAATTGTAAGATAAATTAAACGACCAATCAATCTTCGGTACTTTGCTGCATCTTTCAAGAAAGCCCCATCTACCAAAGCAAGCTTATGATTTTCTTCGATGGGAAAATCTGCAAGCTTTGCTCCTAAAAGACCACATTCTTGTAGTATCTCAAGTACATACTTATGCTGGCATAAGAACATGCCTTGTGGTCCTCAAACTACCCCAATACGTAGAAAATATTTGAGAGGACCCAAGTCTTTAATGCTAAAACATGCATGGAGATAATTTTTGAATGCCTCACATGCCTGAGTATTATTTCCTGCTAATACAATATCATCGACGTACACTAACAAGGCCATGAAAATTTCCCTTTATCGATAAATAAACAAGGAATAATCTGTGTAGGATCGAACACAACCGTACTCACAAAGTTTGGAGGACAGCTTTGCGAACCATTGTCTGGGGGCTTGGCGAAGACCGTAAAAGGATTTTCTCAATTTGCAAACTTTGTTAGTAAAGCGAGATTTAAAATCGGGCGGCATGCTTATATATACTTCTTCATCAAGGTCGCCATGCAGGAAGGCATTGTTAACATCCAACTGATGTAATTCCCAACCTTTCGCAACGGCCACTGCCAGAAAACAACGTACACTAGTCATTTTTGCCATTGGTGCAAATGTTTCATTGTAGTCGAATCCTGTAACTTGATGATCTCCTCATATGACCAAATGTGCCTTATAGCATTGAAGTGAACCATCCGAATTATACTTCGCACGATACACCCACTTGCAGCTAATGGGCTTCTTACCTGGTGGAAGATCTACTACTTCCCATGTCTGATTATCTTCTAATGCTTTGATTTCTTCTGCCATTGCTTGTCGCCACTGAGGTTCTTTCATAGCTTCTGAATAAAACCTGGGCTCAACCACCTTTATAATTGCAGCTAAATATTTTTGGTGAGAGATAGAAAAATTTGCACTTGTGACATAATTAATTATAGGATAGTGCGTACCTGAGGACCCTTTTTATAGTGGCAGAGCCGGCGAGAGGGGTTCTTTAATTTAGGCACCGCAACACACAAAGTCATCCAAGTGGGCTGGTATTTTCTGGGCCTGTCACCATATTGCACAGGCTGGGCCGGCACTGGCTTACTTACTCCTGGGCAGTCTAAGTTCTGGACCTGATGTTCTGGGCTCGCATCACCTGTAGGACCCGGACCTCCTCGTTGCTCTCCCTGGCCTGGTGAGCAATCCAAGCCTTGGGCTTACTGATTTGGGACGGCAGTGGCTGGTGGATTCAGTTTGTCTTGCTTTAGTAACAGGTCTGGCCCATTACTTGGATTCCCCCTTGTGTTGGGCTGGGCTGGTGTACCAATTTCACAGTCCAATGTGGCGAAATCCTCATTATCATCAAACGTTAGGCCCCTTTGCTTCTCGCCATGCTATTGAACCAAGATTTCTGCTTTGTCATCTTTGCCGAAAGGAAACACGTCTTCATAAAATATAACGTCCCTATTAACAAATATCTCATGGGTTTCTAAATCATAGATCTTCCACCCTTTTGCCCATAAGGATACCCTAAAAAAATGCCTTTCCTACTACTTGTTGCAAACTTATCTTTAGGTTTTGGGCAATTCTTGGCAAAACACAAACACATAAGTGCTCTGAGATGATCATAAGATAGTTGTTGGTGATAGAGAACCTTATGCGGGCTTTTTCCTTCCAATTCTCTATTGGGTGTTCTGTTTATTAAATGAGCCATTGTCAAGACGCATTCACCCCAAAACCTTAAAGGCAACCCGGCTTGAAACCGTAATGCCCTAGCCACATTAAGAATGTGTTTATGCTTGCGTTCCACCCTACCGTTCTGTTGGGGGGTCTCCACACAACTAGTTTGATGAATAATTCCATTGTTGAGGTAGAATTCTTTCATCGGTCCGAATTTAAATTCAAGACCATTGTCACTCCTTATAATCTTTACACCTTTTCCAAATTGTTTTTATGACATAGCTACAAAATCCTTTAGCAGTTTGGCTACCTCGCTCTTCTCTTGCATTAGATACACCCAAGTAGCTCTGCTAGTGTCATCTACAATAGTGAGAAAATAAGATGCATCGCAGGAGGCTTTTACTCTATATGGCCCCCAAATATCACAATGAACAAGCTCAAGTAAATCACTAGCTTTATTATCACTTGTAACAAATCGACTTCTAGTTTACGTAGCCTTAAAACATACATCACAAATGTCTTTATTACCTCCACAAATTTCTAAATTTAAAAAAAAACCCGACATGACTTCATGAGAAGGATGCCCAAAGCGGTGGTGCCATAATTGTCTTGTTCTTACTGCATTCACTTGGTTCTTCGCCCGAATAGTAGTATACCCCATCTCGGGGCTCACCCACTCCAATCAGAGTCCTCGAAGTGCGGTCCTGTAACACACAAGAATCATCAAAAAATATCACAGTACATGTCAAATCTCTACATAATTTAGGCACAGATAAAAGGTTACATTTGAATTCAGGAACATATAAAACTTCTTTCAAAGGCTCTCCCTTTTCTAATATCACCGTTCCCTTCTTTTTGGACAAAGTGTGAGTGCCATTTGGAAGAGAGATAGGTATAGGTCGGATGTTTGTAACTTCATTAATTTTTGTTAGGTTACAAGTCATGTGACACGAGGCTCCGCTATCAATCAACCACGACAGGTTACCTGATAATTTTTCATAACCACCTTTTGGAACATCAGTAAGGCTTAAAAGCCTCTGCACCTGCTCGGAAGACAGGCTTGGAATTGTGACCTGTGAGGCTTCTGGAGCTGCTGTCACCGTCGCTGTGTTTCAGATAGCACTCGCTGCGTTAATTGTATAGCTGCATTGGCTATCTTGTGGCTAGTACCACGGCCCCGTCCACTAGCTGTTCTTCCTCCAAGAGCTCCTCTTCTGCCTCGGCCACCTCATCCATGGCCCTGAGCTCCCCAAGTTGGTGGGTAACCCATAATCTCGTAACAACTTGCCTCTTCATGCCTATAGCGTCCACAATGTTTGCAAGTGTTTTTCTCGCGTCCAAGCAATTTATCTTTCACGGCAAAGGCCATGGAATTTTTGGGACGGTTCTCTCTTCCAACATCAGTTGCTTGTGATTTTCTTCTTACTGGATCATGTTAAATATTCTATCTAATGGTGGCAGAGGTTCCAAGGTTAGGATTTGGCTTCGTACGTTGGCATAAGTTTCTTCTTCAAGTCCTATAAGAAATTGGTGAGCTTGCTCTTCTTCTATCATCTTCACCACTTTGGTTCCAACATCGCACTTACACTTTCCACATGTGCACTGTGGAATTTTTACATAATTGCTTATCTCAGTCCACATACCCATCAATCTAGAGTAAAAATCGACTACTTCATGACCTCTTTATTTAGCCGCTGCAATGTCCGTCTTAAGTTGGTGAATTTTTGATGTATTGGGTACAGCATACCTTTTACGCGAGTTTCCCCATATCAATGTGGCTGACTCTACGTATGCTACACTTGTGTGTGATTTTGGATCGATCACATTTATGATCCAAGAGCATATCATAGAGTTTACCATCTCCCATGCGTTTTGCTCGGTTGAGTCTTCACCTACTTTCAATTCAGGTTTTTTAATGGTTCCATCGATGAACCCTAATTTATTTTTTAATCTCAAAGCAGTTCTTATGGCTCGTTGCCATAAGTCATAATTTTTGCCATCAAAGACAATAGATGTAATCGCCACCCCAGGCCCCTTCGACAGATGAAGGTGATAAGGTAAGTTGGGTTCGATCATCTTCTTGCTCATGGCTCTGATACCATAAAGAATTTGAAGCTTTGTGTTTGGATTTTTAGGGCTGGAATTTTGTGCCCTTCTTTCTCTGGTATTACACGGCCATAAGGCCCTTTCATTTACACACAAGCCAACTACTTGCTGACATGCCAAGCAACCAAGTTAAAACTAAATTCTAACAATACAAGGAAACTTACCAATGAAATACCTATTTTGAATCTACTTACACATCAATTTATTTCCAAATACAACTTGCTCTCCTAATAACCTACGAAGAAGGAACCATGAAAACAACTCGTGGAGGAATAAAGAGACAGAAAAAAAGGAACCGAATGAGAACCCACGCGAGGTGAATTCATTCTCAGCCATTAGATAAGCAAGAACAGCCAAGATTCATTCATCCCACTCATCCTATGGAAAAGCTCATCCTACCGGAGTAGCCAATATAGAGAGAGAGAGAGATACACACACACATACATACACACACACACACACACACA
>JAKOGI010000609.1:0-15000 GCA_029747015.1 Carnegiea gigantea
GAACCTTTATGGGAGGATCACTAAACATAAACTTCACTTCGACCACTCAATCATATTTCTAGGTTCCTCAACGACGGAGTTCTTTACTAGCAAGCAGTGAGGCACGTGAGTAAGTATCGAAGGCTAAGTATAAGGATCTTTTCTTTTCATAACATCACTTCCTAATGCTCCATTTGAACTACACATGAACCCTCAATCATATGATGAGTATATAAGGTTATCCCTTTTCATAAACACACTTTTCTTGGTATTTCATTCATATAATATATATATCACACACATAAACACATATCAACGTTCATTCTTTTAGGAAGAGACGCTTTCATTCATAGAATTTTCAACGTGCTATAACTTTCTTTCTCATCTCATTCACTTTAAATCAGACAGATTTGCTATGGATAAGAATGATGCCACATAAGATTGGAATTCACATTCAACCATACTTAAAAATCATTCATAATACATCCATTGAAAGCTTTTCCTTTAATACACAGGCTAAGAATCCACATTCATCATATTTAAGAACATTTTCTTTAAATCTGCAATGAAACTTTCTTTGAACATTGAAAGCATTTCATAACCTTGAGGTTCTCAACCTTTTGAAAGAGTTTACATTTCGTATTCGTCGTAAAACGACCCTTGTATGCATTTCATATTCATTCCATGCGGCCTCTTTGGGCCCATAAAACATTCCTTTTCTTTAAAACATATAAAATGTCAAAGGCCAATTGCTTTTCTTAACTTAGTACGAAAGTACTTCTGGCATAAGATCATTACAGGGTGCTGATTGGGTGAGAACTATTCTCGACCCATAGTGAGCCTACCTCACATCTCAAGCTCTTACTCCCGGGATGGCTCCATATAACATATCGGACCATTACATTAGCCCTCGTCAGGCCCTCTAGGGTTTATCCGGACTTATCCCCTAGGTTAACATTACATCATATCATATTGTCCGCAGCACATTATCCTAGCCACTTAAAGCGTATCGGCCATAACGGCTAGTAATTTTCCATTCCCAACAATAAAATCATTCAACGTATAATTCCCATCTCCCTTTTGTTAAAAACGTTTTAGGGATTCCTCCAAACACTATTTGAATAGCTAAAATAGGTCATAGCTCGTTACTAGATATGGCTATTATTCATTTAAAACACATGAAAAGTCATTTGCTAAAACATCACCCTTTCACGCGCATGTTACATTTTAGACATACAAGAAAAAGGGAATACACATATCACATTTAAACACTTCGTAATCATCTCAACACAATGAGCCACACATGGCCTCGCAATCCACACGATTGCGGTAATTTCACAACCCGAACTCTCTCCTCACAAGCACCGTACCACAGGACCTCGAACGCTCATGGTTCTTTCCTCAAACCATCCAACTACCAACTCGATTCATCGTTTCATTAATCACAACATATTATCCTATTAGCTTATAAAAATAAAGGGTGAAGTTTAGGTTCTTACCTGAGCATCCAGCACCATTCAGTGGTGCGCTACAACAAGCGTTCATATGGCCACATTTATTCATGAACCGACAACACTTTATTCAATAAATCAAACATAATTTGATCCTAAACATATACGATACATTTCGAAGCAACTTTCCTAAGCATGAATGTACAGAGAACAAAGGTTCGAGTGAAAACTAAACATATTTCAATAGCTTCGAATTTAATTCGTTTACATGCATTAGTTAGTTTAACTCGAGTCGAACCCAAACATGTTTACATAACTTCGAGATTAATTCCTTTAACATGCATTAGCTAATCCACTTGATCCGAAGCTAAACACATTTCATTAACCTCAAAATTAGCTCATTTGCACGCATCGGTTAATCAATTCGAATGGAGGCTAAACACGTTAAAAGGACTTCGATTTTAACCCTTTTTCATATATTAGCTAAATAACTTGAATAGAAGCTAAGCATGTTAACACAACTTCGATTTTAATTCTCTTTCGCACGTTATCTCATTAACTTGAGTCGGCGCTAAACATGTTGATATAACTTCGTTTTTAATTCTTTTTCATGCATCAACTAATTAACTTGAATCGATGCTAAACACGTTAAATTAACTTTGAATTAGCATCTCAAGCATGAATTCCATTCATTGTTTCGAATCGACGCTAAACACATTTAAATTACTTCGAATTAACATCTTAAGCATGAATTACATTCATTGTTTCGAATCGACGCTAAACACATTTAAATTTCTTCGAATTAACATCTTAAGCATGAATTACATTCATTGTTTCGAATCGACGCTAAACACTTTTAAATTACTTCGAATTAACATCTTAAGCATGAATTACATTCATTGTTTCGAATCGGCGCTAAACACTTTTAAATTACTTCGAATTAACATCTTAAGCATGAATTACATTCATGGTTTCGAATCGACGCTAAACACATTTAAATTACTTCAAATTAACAACTCAGGCATCATTCACGTTTATTGGTTCGAATTGAAGCTAAACGCACATAATTTGCATCAATTTACAATCTCAGGCATCCATTAAATTCATGCATTCGAATTAACGCTAAACACGTATAATTCACTTCGAATCACAATCTTAGGCATCCATTAACTACATGAATCGAACCTAAGCAGGTATAGCTCACTTCTTGCCATTTCTAACGCATTTAACAAACCCTAACTTAACATGCAACATCAATCTGCTGAAATTCGTTTGAAAATTAATATTAGTTTAGGAGGCGAAGAACACCCACCTGGAATCCAAACTAAGGGCTCGATTTGGGTGGTTTTTGGGTGGTTAGAAATCCGGTTTTGCCTCTCCCCATTGCTGTTGCTGCTGGTGGTCGCCAGAAGGGTGGTCGTGGGGTGGCGGTGCGTTGGCTTCAAAACCCTAACCCTCCGAATTATTGCCATCATCCAACCCTTCTCTACCTTTCTCTTCGCCGGCGGTGAACGGACGGCCAGCAGCTCGCCGTCGCTGCCCATCTCGGCCCACCGTCGCCACCCATTTATCCTTGCTCCTTCGCTCCTCCTCTCTTTCTCTCGCTTTCCGTCAGAGCCACGGTTGTGGCTTGGCCGCATCCCCGACGTCGCCGTGGCCTGTCGTCGGCCAGCCATCGTCGCACCTCCTGGCCGGTCGACTCCCTCCTTCTCCTCTCTCTCTCTCTCTCGCTCTCTCCGATGTGGGGTGTCGGGGCTGGGGTCTCCATCCCCCCCTGGTCGTGCCCCCGTGAAAGAGAAAGGGGCTTTGGCCCTCTTTTTTTTTTTTTAATTGTTTCTTAGTCGCTTGCCCAATCAACTAAAATTGTCTGTCTAATTTCTAATCTCGTACCTCACAACCTATCCCGAATCGATAATACGACCCTTCGTCGATTATTCGATCTCAAAAACGTCAAGGTTCGATTCAATAAACCACAAACTAATTCTAAGGTTGAAAACCTAATCGTTTTCAGGAAACGATTAAATAAATCGAATAACGACTAAATTGAATTATCGATGTAATTTAAAGGTATAAATGGCACAAATTGACTTTGAAATCAATAGTAGCAACAATAATATCCTTTTCAATAAAAGTAGCTCCCAAAAGCACATCGATTAATAATTTAACTCATACGGTTACTAAAAATACGATTTTAGAACGTAAAAAGGACATTTAATTAGCTTAATGGAAAACGAAAATGCGGGGTGTTACAGATTTATATTTCAAAAATTTCCTGATTCGTATCGATTGCAAATCTGCAAGAGAAATTTTACAAAAGGATGTCAAAAATCTGATTTCAAAACAAATTTTTGCCCGTTGGCAAGCAATCCTTTCAGCATTTGATTTTGATATCGAATTTATCAAAAGAAATACTAATTCTTTGCCTGATTTTCTCACCAGAGAATTTTTGCAAGGAAAGAGTGACAACAAAGTTGCTATTGTAGGATTCAAAATGAGTGGAAACAAACCGAAAGGCAAAGACAAGGGCAAAAGCATTCGAAGGGCAGAAGATTATCAGATTGCTGCCCCTACAAAATTACCACTTCAAAACCAATTCCAAACCCTGGCCAATTATCCTCCCTTACCATACAAAACCGTGGTCTCTCGACCAACTACCAAGCCAACCAGTGACAATTCCTATACCATTCGGTACACAGAACATTTGTGTCTTACTACTCACAAAACTTTACCAACCACTGACATATTGAAACCTTTAGTCAAAAAGATCTTTGGCAATCTTCGTTTCGCCACTGACCATACACAAAAAACCCAACAATTTTATGAGCTAATCTTAGTAGATACGCATTCTGCTGATATTAGCCATACCCATGACAAAACCAACCCAAACCATATACTCATTTTTAAATGCATTATTCAGCAAGTTCTTAGTGCGCAGCAATGGAAAGATCCATTCGAAGAACGACTCTTTTCTGTACCATTTGCCCCTCAAACCTATAATTACAATGATTATAGAATGGCCTGGTATAGAGCCTTTCTATATTTACCTGAAACCCATTCTTGGTTCTTTAATTTTCATGACAATTGCCCTGTACAATTTCCCATCTGGTTCTACTACTGGTGGACCTGGTTCGGATGTTCACTATCCGTCTTACCATCAGAAGCACAAGGTGGCTGGGGATTTTGGGAGAAGAATATGTCTTCTCTTGAAGCCTATACAAAGGAATTGCAATTTTTTCGGATTTTCAACATTGCCTGGATTTTCAGCTGGGAATACAGGCTTCAAAATTATTTGAAAAATTCATTTCCTTTGTCCCTGGTTCGGATTTACAAAGTTAAATGGTGGCCTGAATTCAAAACCCAATTATGTGGTAGTGAAAATGTGGAGCACTACTGTCGCACTAAATCTAAGAAGTTTACACTCCACAATCTCCATACATTTGAAGCAAAAACATCCATTGGACCGTCTACCCCTCGGAAGACAGCAAGTCCATCTTCCTCAACAAAGACAAAAGGAAAGGGTCTCTCTCAAAAGGAGAAAGACGTCCTCGAATATCTCAAGGATGACCATCAAATGCGACAAATATTTTTACAAAAAATTCTGGATACGGCTAGTGACCCCGATGAAGTCAGTTCAACAGCTTCGAACAATGACAACAAGAATGACATGTACCAGGATTCACAAGATCCATATGAATTGTAACTATGTTAAAGGCTGGCAAAGGTTTAATGACCTTTGGCAAAATACAAAAGCCAAATAACGCAAAAGAGCCTGCAAGGGTCATTTGGCCCTTGGCAAAAGTAAAGGCCATTCGTACTAACGAATCTTTTCTTTTGCAGCTTTCGACGAAATACACTGTTCATCTACAGTGACCCCACTAACAAAAAGCAAACAGTGTAATGATAAGGATGATGACTTACCTTTCATTACATGTCCAAGACAAAAGGAATCTGCTTTACAAAAAGAAGACTCACCTTTTCAGTACATGATGGCCGACAAAGAGCATCTGCTTTTGAGGTCCAAACAAAATTACAATTATGAAGGGCTCTCTTCTATCTCTATTTAAGGAGTGCTCTTCAAGTGAAGAAGGCAGAGGGGAAAAAAGAGAAAAAGAAGCATCTTCAAGCTTTCGAAAACTTTCTCTCAGCTTTCTTCAACAAAATTTTCTAGCTTTAAGTTATCTTTTGTACTTCTACATTTCGGAGTTTTCAACATTTCCAAGTTCAACAATTTGTGTAAGTTCTTTGTATTACATTTCTATTAGTGTTTTACTCTATACATTTCAATAAAATTTACATTTCAGTTTCCCTGTTTATTAGCGTAGCGATCCTGCCTCCCGTTGGTATCAGAGCCAGATCGATTGCATATACTTTCATTTAGAAGTTGTGGTTAGGTGTGTGTTTGCATCTCTGTGTTCATAGAGCTGTGTCTTGCATACAGTGGTGTCCCTAGCGTTGGTCAGTCAAGGAAAATCTGTTGGTCAGCCGTGTGAAGGTGGTCCCGGTAATGGTCCCGTTATACACCTGTCTGCGCATAGAGATTTGAATGCATACATAATCATGGCATCTAGATTAAGGCGTATGCTGTCTTTCAAATCTGATAGTAACCAGGGTAATATCGTTAACTCTAATGAACAAAGAACCTTACCTTTATTAAGGGCTCCTAGCCCAGACAATTATGCTAATTGGTCTCTCCCTAAAATAGAGTTAGACACCATTTACAAAATTGGCACATTTGACTTCATTAAAGCATATTCTTGCAAAACGCATGAAGAAGTCATTAGTTTACAAAATGGTTTACAAACTATTGACATGCTTAAACAAAATGCTATTAATTTGCATTTACAAGAAAAATATCGATTTATGCATATTGGTTTAGTACAAGTAGCCATTAAACCTTTGGTACGAAAAGGTATTAATGCTCCCATTTGCATGGCTTTACGTGACAAAAGATTACGTAAATACAAATCTTCTTTACTTGCAGTTATCCAAACTAACATTTGCAAAGGTCCTATATTTTTCAATTGTTACCCTGATTTTATGGTTGATTTAACCTGTCCTATGACAACAGAAGCTCTCAAATTAGATGTTCATATACAAGGTAACGAATTTTTGGACTTCAAAAATTTCGTTGTTATGTATCGTATTTACTTTCGACTTACGAATACAAATTTGAATACAAGGTTTTTAAACCCTCTTCCTTCCAATTCCCAAGAAACAATTTTACTTCAAATTGAAGACGAGAAACCCACTGTCTTCACTCCAAAATTACTCAAATGGGATGAAATAACTCCCCCAGATGAGCTTGAGCTCCACGAGCCTCAACCTTCCTTACAAATTGAACGAAGAGATATTGACGAAATTGTAGAAGAATCTGATGGCAGAATTCTTCTTAAATTTCGTTCTTTCTCTATCAAAGAAACTCCTGACCATTCTTATCCATCTAATTATAGACGATCATTTTCAGATGTTGCTTCCTCTTCTGAACATTTCGACAATTCAACTCGTTATAGGTTTCGTAATCCTATACCTGAACCCATTATTGATCCTCCATCTCCGACTACATCTGGAATTGGAGCTTCAATTAATGGTATTTCTTTCAAAAATTTCCAAATCGACTGGGACATGATCAAAGCTGATTATTACTCAGTTCCAAATACCTCCTTGTGAACTTGGTTCGAACAAATGGACCGTTCCCTCATGGAATCCATTAATCTTCGTACAAATATTCCTTTCTTTCTTTGGTTCCCTACATTTGCTTCCAAACATGGTCTTCAGAATGTTTATCAAATACCCAGTGTTAATGTTCAAACTTCCCTTAGGAAAGTTTGGCATTTTCAAAATGGTTCTAGTGTCTCCTCTGTCCATCCCCCTGCAGATGATCTTAAGCTTTTGCACAAAGGTGACACCATTCTGGCGACACCTTTTCGCAAAGGCCGGGAGGGGAGTGAGGTAGTCAAACTTGATGACCAAAAAAAGGTTCATCAACAAGCCAATTATACAAACACTATCCTTCAAACAATTGCTGAACAGCTTAACCAAGTTTCAGCCCAAATTGCTGAAAACAAGCGTAACCCAATGATTCATACCAAGTAAGAACCTAAAGATGAAGGTTCTCCACCTTTCTTCAAAACAGATACTATTCCAAAACCCAGATTAGAAGCCTTTCATAAACAAACAGAATCCTCAAATAATCATTACCTCAACCTTATTTCTGACCAACTCAAGACTCTTGAGTTAGCTTCTTCCAAACCCTCAACATCTTGCATAGACAAAACTTGTCAAAAAATCCAAGATGAGTCTTCCACTAGTGATGAGTCTAGTGATGACTCCGAAGAGAGTCATGACGTTCAGAAACAAGAAGGTCATGATACTCTGCAAACCATTGACAACATCCTTGATGAACCAACCACAGTTAACAAACTTCACAATTGGTCTAGAGGTCCAGGAAAGAATTTCTATCCTAGGCCAACTCCTCCTGATATTCAATATGAAGAACGTGGATCCTTTGCCTCATCTAGTTTTGATGGCAGATCCATTCATCAATGGAATATCGATGGGAAGGCGGAACATGAAATCCTTTCCACAATCCAAGAAATGTGGATGACACACAATGCTTACAAAACACAAGGTCATAGTGATACCAACATAGCAGTTGCCCTAGTAATAGGTTTTACAGGTCAACTTAAGTCTTGGTGGGATAATACCTTTACCACAGAACAAAGACAAGCCATCCTAACACACAAAAAGATATTAAGGAACCCTGCCACAGGACTTGAAGAAGAACAAGATGATTGTGTGCAAACTCTTTTGCATACAATTACTCTTCATTTCCTTGGTAACCCAAGAGAAGAGCAAGCCGTTGCTAAAACAATTCTCATCAATTTAAGATGTCCTTCCTTGACCGATTATAGATGGTATAAGGATGTCTTTCTTACAAATGTTCTTAAACGGGAAGACAATACCCAAGATTTCTGGAAAGAAAGATTTATTACAGGATTACCAAATTTATTTGGTGAAACAATCCTCAATAAACTTCGACAGAATTTTGGCACAAATGATATCCCGTTTGGATTATTAACATTTGGTCAATTATTTGGTATTGTCAAAACTGAAGCTTTAAGTCTTTGTAATGAAATTAAGCTTCAATCCAAATATGGGAATGAGCGAACCCAATCTAGAAAGGAGATGGGTACGTTCTGTGAAGATTTTGGAATTACAAAGATGATAGCTCCTTCTACGGCCCGTAAAAAGGCCCAGAAGAAACAAAAGCCCAAACCAAGACAGCTCTTTGCTCAATCCAAACCTTTTGTCAAAAAAGAAACCAAACCAGTCTCCAAAAAGAAAAGGTCTGCTAAGGACCAAAAGCCCATTGTCTGTTACAAATGTGGCAAAGTAGGCCACAAGGCTCCTCAATGTAAAACAGAACAAAAGATTAATGAGTTGTTTTCAGAAGATCCAGAACTCAAACAAAAACTTCTAGCCATACTCATTAAGGAACCCTCAGGGTCTGAAATTGAAGACAACTATTATGCTGGATCCAGTGATGATTCAGAGTATGAGTCTTCACCAATTAAGACGCTTAATGTCATTTCCTCCAAATCCAAAAAAGAATTCCTTATTGAGTTAATAGGACAAATCCCTGACCTTGATGTCAAAAAAGATTATCTTCAGCACCTCGAAGATTTAATCCTTGAAGAACCAAAATTCGATTTTGGACCTTCTTCGTCCTTCAATCAAATCTTTGAGAATTATCCTATTCCAAATCCTTTCCAACCCGTCACTACAAAACAATTACAAATTAAGCTTAACGAACTCAAAAGTCAAGTTCGTATCCTCAAATCAGATGTCCTTCTCCTCAAAACAAAAGATTTAGAGATTGATGCAAAAATATCCATGCTAGGATCTCTAAAAGCAAATCCTCCTCTTCCTCCACCTGATTTACATTCCTCAGAAATATCAGAAGCTGATATTCCTCAAACTCAATTTTTACAAACAATATCCCGTATTACCTTTCAAAAATGGTATTCTATAGTCAATTTAGTTGTTGATGACTTCTCTATGAATGTCATCGCTCTAATTGACAGTGGAGCATATCAAAATTGCCTTAGAGAAGGAGTTGTTCCTACTAAGTACTGCGAGTGTTCAAATGAACAGCTTGTCAGTGCTAGTGGCGATCCTTTACATATTCGTTACAAATTAGAAAAAGGCTATATTCGTAATAACAATTACTGTTTCAAAATTGTATTTCTTGTTATTAGTAATATTACAAATGATTTAATTTTAGGTACTCCTTTTCTAACACAAATTTACCCCTTTACTATTTCAGAAAGTGGTATTCATACAAAGATTTTAGGAAATCCTATTACATTTCATTTCTTAACCTCTACTCACCAAAAGAAGGTTATGGAACTACAATCCTCTTCAATTTTTAAACACATCAATTGTCTTCAGTCAAAGCAAAATCAAATTTTCCACCTCCAGGAAGAAATTTCCTATAAAAGAATAGAAGAACAATTACTCAACCCCTCTTTACAATTAAAAATTTCTGCTTTCGAAAAGGTTTTCAAAGAAAAGGTATGTGCTGATCTTCTCAAGGCTTTCTGGAAAAGGAAGCAACCATGTCTGCATCCCTCTGCATACATGATTGTAGAAACTAATGCATCTGCCATAGGTTATGGTAGTAATTTAAAACAAAAATTACTATCACATGACCAAGAACAATTAGTTAGATATCATTCCAGTTTATGGATTGGTGCACAAAAGAACTACTCTACTATCAAAAAGAAAATTTTATCCATTGTTCTCTGTGTTACAAAATTTCAAGATGATTTATATTTCAAAAATTTCCTGATTCGTATCGATTGCAAATCTGCAAAAGAAATTTTATAAAAGGATGTCAAAAATCTGATTTCAAAACAAATTTTTGCCCGTTGGCAAGCAATCCTTTCAGCATTTGATTTTGATATCGAATTTATCAAAGGAAATACTAATTCTTTGCCTGATTTTCTCACCAGAGAATTTTTGCAAGGAAAGAGTGACAACAAAGTTGCTATTGTAGGATTCAAAATGAGTGGAAACAAACCGAAAGGCAAAGACAAAGGCAAAAGCATTCGAAGGGCAGAAGATTATCAGATTGCTGCCCCTATAAAAATTACCACTTCAAAACCAATTCCAAACCCTGGCCAATGATCCTCCCTTACCATACAAAACCGTGGTCTCTCGACCAACTACCAAGCCAACCAGTGACAATTCCTATACCATTCGGTACACAGAACATTTGTGTCTTACTACTCACAAAACTTTACCAACCACTGACATATTGAAACCTTTAGTCAAAAAGATCTTTGGCAATCTTCATTTCGCCACTGACCATACACAAAAAACCCAACAATTTTATGAGCTAATCTTAGTAGATACGCATTCTGCTCATATTAGCCATACCCATGGCAAAACCAACCCAAACCATATACTCTTTTCTAAATGCATTATTCGGCAAGTTCTTAGTGCGCAGCAATGGAAAGATCCATTCGAAGAACGACTCTTTTCTGTACTATTTGCCCCTCAAACCTATAATTACAATGATTATAGAATGGCCTGGTATCGAGCCTTTCTATATTTACCTGAAACCCATGCTTGGTTCTTTAATTTTCATGACAATTGCCCTGTACAATTTCCCATCTGGTTCTACTACTGGTGGACCTGGTTCGGATGTTCACTATCCGTCTTACCATCAGAAGTACAAGGTGGCTGGGAATTTTGGGAGAAGAATATGTCTTCTCTTGAAGCCTATACAAAGGAATTGCAATTTTTTCGGATTTTCAACATTGCCTGGATTTTCAGCTGGGAATACAGGCTTCAAAATTATTTGAAAAATTCATTTCCTTTGTCCCCGGTCCGGATTTACAAAGTTAAATGGTGGCCTGAATTCAAAACCCAATTATGTGGTAGTGAAAATGTGGAGCACTACTGGCGCACTAAATCTAAGAAGTTTACACTCCACAATCTCCATACATTTGAAGCAAAAACATCCATTGGACCGTCTACCCCTCGGAAGACAACTATTATGCTGGATCCAGTGATGATTCAGAGTATGAGTCTTCACCAATTAAGACGCTTAATGTCATTTCCTCCAAATCCAAAAAAGAATTCCTTATTGAGTTAATAGGACAAATCCCTGACCTTGATGTCAAAAAAGATTATCTTCAGCGCCTCAAAGATTTAATCCTTGAAGAAGAAGATAAACCAAAATTCGATTTTGGACCTTCTTCATCCTTCAATCAAATCTTTGAGAATTATCCTAAAATCCTTTCCAACCCGTCACTACAAAACAATTACAAACTGAGCTTAACGAACTCAAAAGTCAAGTTCGTATCCTCAAATCAGATGTCCTTCTCCTCAAAACAAAAGATTTAGAGATTGATGCAAAAATATCCATGCTAGAATCTCTAAAAGCAAATCCTCCTCTTCCTCCACCTGATTTACATTCCTCAGAAATATCAGAAGCTGATATTCTTCAAACTCAATTTTTACAAACAATATCCCGTATTACCTTTCAAAAATGGTACTCTATAGTCAATTTAGTTGTTGATGACTTCTCTATGAATGTCATCGCTCTAATTGACAGTGGAGCAGATCAAAATTGCCTTAGAGAAGGAGTTGTTCCTACTAAGTACTGTGAGCGTTCAAATGAACAGCTTGTCAGTGCTAGTGGCGATCCTTTACATATTCGTTACAAATTAGAAAAAGGCTATATTCGTAATAACAATTACTGTTTCAAAAATGTATTTCAAAATATAATGAATGACATTTTTACACTGTTTACAGCTTATATTATAGTTTCTATAGACGATGTTTTAGTTTTTTCAAAATCCATTGATCATGTCCCAGTCGATTTGGAAATTTTTGAAAGAAATACCATTAATTGAAGCTCCAATTCCAGATGTAGTCGGATATGGAGGATCAATAATGGGTTCAGGTATAGGATTACGAAACCTATAACGAGTTGAACTTTTGTTTCTTCTGGGCATTTTTACGGGCCGTAGAAGGAGCCATAATCTTTGTAATTCCAAAAGCTTCACAGAACGTACCCATCTCCTTTCTAGATTGGGTTCGCTCATTCCCATATTTGGATTGAAGCTTAATCTCATTACAAAGACTTAAAGCTTCAGTTTTGACAATACCAAATAATTGACCAAATGTTAATAATCCAAACGGGATATCATTTGTGCCAAAATTCTGTCGAAGTTTATTGAGGATTCTTTCACCAAATAAATTTGGTAATCCTGCAATAAATCTTTCTTTCCAGAAATCTTGGGTATTGTCTTCCCGTTTAAGAACATTTGTAAGAAAGACATCCTTATACCATCTATAATCTGTCAGGGAAGGACATCTTAAATTGATGAGAATTGTTTTAGCAACGGCTTGCTCTTCTTTTGGGTTACCAAGGAAACGAAGAGTAATTGTATGCAAAAGAGTTTGCACACAATCATCTTGTTCTTCTTCAAGTCCTGTGGTAGGGTTCCTTACTATCTTTTTGTGCGTTAGGATGGCTTGTCTTTGTTCTGTGGTAAAGGTATTATCCCACCAAGACTTAAGTTGACCTGTAAAACCTATTACTAGGGCAACTGCTATGTTGGTATCACTATGACCTTGTGTTTTGTAAGCATTGTGTGCCATCCACATTTCTTGGATTGTGGAAAGGATTTCATGTTCCGCCTTCCCATCGATATTCCATTGATGAATGGATCTGCCATCAAAACTAGATGAGGCAAAGGATCCACGTTCTTCAATATTGAATATCAGGTGGAGTTGGCCTAGGATAGAAATTCTTTCCTGGACCTCTAGACCAATTGTGAAGCTTGTTAATAGTGGTCGGTTCATCAAGGATATTGTCAATGGTTTGCAGAGTATCATGACCTTCTTGAACGTTATGACTCTTTTCTGAGTCATCACTAGACTCATTACTAGTGGAAGACTCATCTGGATCTTTTGACAAGTTTTGTCTATGCAAGATGTTGAGGGTTTGGAAGAAGCTAACTCAAGAGTCTTGAGTTGGTCAGAAATAAGTTTGAGGTAATGATTATTTGAGGATTCTGTCTGTTTATGAAAGGCTTCTAATCTGGGTTTTGGAATAGTATATGTTTTGAAGAAAGGTGGAGAACCTTCATCTTTAGGTTCTTGCTTGGTATGAATCATTGGGTTACGCTTGTTTTCAGCAATTTGGGCTGAAACTTGGTTAAGCTGTTCAGTAATTGTTTGAAGGATAGTGTTTGTATAATTGGCTTGTTGATGAACCTTTTTTAGGTCATCAAGTTTGACTACCTCACTCCCTTCCCGGCCTTTGCGAAAAGGTGTCGCCAGAATGGTGTCACCTTTGTGCAGAAGCTTAAGATCATCAGCAGGGGGATGGACAGAGGAGACACTAGAACCATTTTGAAAATGCCAAACTTTCATAAGGGAAGTTTGAACATTAACACTGGGTATTTGATAAACATTCTGAAGACCATGTTTGGAAGCAAATGTAGGGAACCAAAGAAAGAAAGGAATATTTGTACGAAGACGTTCCATGTCCGAAATCCACTCCTTTTTAATGGATTCCATGAGGGAACGGTCCATTTGTTCGAACCAAGTTCGTAAGGAGGTATTTGGAACTGAGTAATGATCAGCTTTGATTATGTCCCAGTCGATTTGGAAATTTTTGAAAGAAATACCATTAATTGAAGCTCCAATTCCAGATGTAGTCGGAGATGGAGGATCAATAATGGGCTCAGGTATAGGATTACGAAACCTATAACGAGTCGAATTGTCAAAATGTTCAGAAGAGGAAGCAACATCTGAAAATGATCGTCTATAATTGGAGGGATAAGAATGGTCAGGAGTTTCTTTGATAGAGAAAGAACGAAATTTAAGAAGAATTCTGCCATCAGATTCTTCTACAATTTCATCAATATCTCTTCGTTCAATTTGTAAGGAAGGTTGAGGCTCGTGGAGCTCAAGCTCATCTGGGAGAGTTATTTCATCCCATTTGAGTAATTTTAGAGTGAAGACAGTGGGTTTCTCGTCTTCAATTTGAAGTAAAATTGTTTCTTGGGAATTGGAAGGAAGAGGGTTTAAAAACCTTGTATTCAAATTTGTACTCATAAGTCGAAAGTAAATACGATATATAACAACGAAATTTTTGAAGTCCAAAAATTCGTTACCTTGTATATGAACATCTAATTTGAGAGCTTCTGTTGTCATAGGACAGGTTAAATCAACCATAAAATCAGGATAACAATTGCAAAATATAGGACCTTTGCAAATGTTGGTTTGGATCACTGCAAGTAAAGAAGATTTGTATTTACGTAATCTTTTGTCACGTAAAGCCATGTAAATGGGAGCATTAATACCTTTCCGTACCAAAGGTTTAATGGCTACTTGTACTAAACCAATATGCATAAATCGATATTTTGCTTGTAAATGCAAATTAATAGCATTTTGTTTAAGCATGTCAATAGTTTGTAAACCATTTTGTAAACTAATGACTTCTTCATGCGTTTTGCAAAAATATGCTTTAATGAAGTCAAATGTG
>JAKOGI010000609.1:20000-82500 GCA_029747015.1 Carnegiea gigantea
GCTTTAGCCTAGTGAACTGAGCATTTCAGAGTTGTCAACATTGGTAGTCTGACAAGTTCACTAAGTGATATGGTGAAGTTCAATATAGGCTAACCTGATGTGACTCCATGATACACAAGCACACAGTCAATAAATCAAAGTTTTACCCAATACACTGAGAATGCTTAAAGTTGAATGAAGCATATGCTAGATATGTGCATATGCAGAATTCACTTGTTTCATATTTGACTTTGCAGCAGTTCACTTGTGTGCATGATATAGTTCACTACAGTGATGAATATGGTTCACTATATAAGAGAACAACAGAAAGGCACCTACAGTAGCCTTAAATCATATTCAGGCAGCGTAAATACATGGATACTCATACATATGCATAACAAACTGTACACCGACAGTGCACTTAAACTATTAACTATATTTGAGGATGATATTAACAATTAAACTTAAATATCTTCACTGAGGAGGTAAGGAATGTTGACTGCAAAAGCATACCCAATCAAGAGTGTATCAAGCACTAGTGTGTGTAATATTTATGTAGATTCACTATACAGTTCGCATTAGTTCACTGGTGTTTGTCATGGAGTTCACTAACATAAAGAGTACAGTTCACTAAAACAGTGAACAACAGAAATACCCAAGCATTAGCATCCAGTTCATTACTGCACCTCAATTAGATTCCTATTCATACATATACATAACTTAATCTAATATAGTTTATGATACTATTGCAACAGCTATTTTACATGAATAAAGTTCAATTCAGAGGAAGAAAGGTTGAAAGATCTTTCCCAGTTGCCATTGAATGGGACACAGATAAGGTCAGAAGTAGAGACGAGGATGAACAACGGTCAGGCGGATATGGGAAAGGAAGAATACTAGAGAGAATTGACTATCAAACAATAGAAAGCGGCCAACCAAACAAGGAAGGGCTAAGTGAGATTTCAAGGGAAGGACCAAGAAAAGAGCAACGCTGTCCATTCTGCCCACACTGCAACGAACAACGTGAAAGGCTAATACATATCAATGATGATCCAATTCAGGTAACTAACTCAATAAAAACCATACATAGCTATTCTTGCATTCGTAAATGTAATGGGAACTACATAAGTATAACATAATTATGGTATATTACAATATCTCTTCAACAAACTAACATAAAAATTATGCACAAGATAATATCACCAAAGAAGCTCAAGCGCAACAAGAGAAGACAAGAACGAACACATAAAATCAGCAAACTCCACCCCCCACTACACAAGGAGTAGCTGCAAGTGACAATATCGAAGATTGTGACTCCCTAGATGACACACACTACTGCAGCCCAGAATTCCTTGAACAACTGGATAAACTAGAGAGCATAGCTAGGGAGCAAATAAAACACAAGAAAAAGTTCGCTTGCAGCCCACCAAGTTTTAGCCTTGGAATACCACTTGAACAACAAGCATCTCCAGCTCCTTCAGCACAACCTACCACTAGCATAGATCAACAAGAACATGGAGAAAAGACAGCACCAACCCACCCAACTGACACATCAACCAAACAGCAACCAAATCAGGGTAGTGAACTTGCTGTCGCAGCTGACAAAGCACCTCAAAGTAACAAAGAAACAGACAAGGCAGCAAAAATGCATGAAAGCATTAAAGGAAAGCAAATAATAAAGCGACAATAGCCGAAGAGGATGGTCACACAAGTGCCATTCCAATGCAGATCACCATATCTTAAGGATTACAGAGAGGCTAGAGATCAGCTAACTCATCAGCAGCTAATATTGGTGGACTACGCTTTCCTACCACCAGATGATTTGCCCCATCAATGTAAGATTAAAGCTTTACAGTCACAAAACTCACACACAAATGTACACATATTATACTTTGTTCATGATATGCTCCGTAGGGAAATAATGAATACAATGTAAAATGTAGGGAGAAACTGTTCGAGTATGCCAATGAGGAGGAAGACACGAAGTTGTGGATATTCAGGGAAGCATTTGAAACATTGGCTGGAAAAGACCAAGACTTAGATAAGTCCATAGTAGACGTACTATGCCTGATACTGAATTAGATGGAAAGGCGAAGAAATCCAATGACAAAGAAAAGAATGTTCTTCACCACCAATGTCTTCGTAAGACCATAACGCATTACATACAACTTAGTTCGCTATTTTATAACACAATTTTGATAATTAACATTTAAATGCCTACTTTGCAATTGCAGCTAGCCATAGAGAATGAACAAGGGGATTTATCAAACAACTTCAAGGCAGTAATGGAACTTGAGAGAAGGAGGTATAAATGGATGAAATTGGGTGAAGCCCAATTGGTAAGTTGCCTGACACAACTTCTAGAATATGTACAACTACATGAAATTCCATGTCTTGTCAATGTTGAATAAGTTCACCAAGTATATTGAATAAGTTCACAGAGTAATTAGTCAATGTTCACTAAAATGTAATTCACTATTGGTGGTCGTAAAGTTCACTATACATGATCAGGTCGTTCATCATGGACCCATCTGCAGTTCACTATAACCAGTTCACTACAAATGAACATACTAACCTCATGTATTTTGTATGACATGCAGGTACTTTTCCCGATACTTCAAGACCATCATTTTTTTGTACTATGCTATGACTTTGCAACCAAGAAGATAATTATACTTGACAACCGCTTGGAAGGACAGGATTGCACATCCAGATATAAGCGTAGTGCAATGGCCATGGTAAAGATACCTTAAACACAAAACCCTAAACTGATAAACAAAAATATTACCGCCTAACATTGGATAATGCTATGCAGACAAACTTGTTTGGGAACTACTTAATGAGTGGACGATTTAAAAAGGGGGTTGACATAAGGAAATTTACCCCCGTCTTTTGGAATCTAACTTGGCAAGATAACAGAAACATACATGATTGCGGGATTTACGCCATACGCCATATGGAAGCATTCCAAGGAGTAGGTGTCAAGTACTGGTCAACAGGTTTTGAAAAGAATAAGGTAACCTATACATTTAGCACGAGAAACAATATTAACTTCAAACTAACTGTAATTCCAATTCAAAGTTCAAAAGTAAATATTACATTTAAAACTGCTTATCTCTAACACACATGTCAAAATTGCAAGAAGAGTTCATCAGACAGCTACGTTCAAAGTACGCAGCAATGATATTAGAGAGTGAACTCAACCAAGTACGCTTGCAAGTACAAGAAGCAGCAAAAGAAGACTTCCAGCAAACCGGAAAAGTACTGCAGCAATTACAGCAGTAGAAGTTCCCTACTAGTATTCAGTCATATCTAAACAATAGTGCATAGAGCACAAATGTTGCTAATAAGCATCTTTTAGTGTATGACAACATTATATCTTCCTTTTCAATATTTAATGAAACAATTCTATACTTATAATTGTTGATGTGCATTACTAAATCAACAATGCCTTACACAAAATAACTCACCGCGGTACATACACGTCCACATGATATAGGGAGCGCAAATTATATGAATATAATATGAACTGGGAAAGTGTTTATTGGTTCACTGACAATGTTGATATAGTTCACTATAGACTAAAATGAAGTTCACTCCACATCATACTCTATATGTAATTTTATCTTTGATCACGAATTAATTTGCAACAACTCACTAACTAAATTATGAATGATCACAACATAGCGTAATACGGATTCAAACTAAATCTGCGCAAAATCTATGACTATAATATAAACTGATAAGATGTGTACTTGGTTCACTGAAGACATTCATATAGTTCACTATAGATTGAAAAAAATATCAGTGTACATCATACGCTATATGTAATTTTATCTTTGATCACTAATTAATTTGCATTAGCTCAGTAACTAAATTATGAATGATCACAACATAGCATAATACATATTCAAACTAAATACGTGCAAATTCTATGAGCAAAGTATGAACTGGAAACGTGTGTACTTGGTTCACTAAGGAAGTTCATACAATTCACTATAGATTGAAATAAAGTTCACTGTACATCATAGTCTATATGTAATTTTATCTGTGATCACAAATTAATTTGCAAGAGCTCATTAACTAAATCTACAACATAACACTAGAAATTTTAACAAGGGAGGCTAGAACACAGCATCCTAAATGTATTAGAACCATCGATGTCTCGAAGTTGAACAAAGCTGAATATGTATACATCTAAAATGCTTCACAAAAAGCTGTGAAGTAGTCCACTATGCATTCGAAATCTGTACAATATAAAACACTCTAAATCTGAATGTATAAGTGATGCACGAGTCACTATTGATATTGCGTTTTATCACCATATCAAGGGAGAAGGTTCACTACCAAATGTTGTTATAGGAACTGAAAACAAGCAAGAAATACATTCAATCCATAACAAAAATTACCACCAACATTAAACTATGTCCAAAACATAAGTTCCGTACTCTGAATCGAAACATATTTTGAAACACAAATACAAAACAAAACAAAAATAAAGTGTCTCCAACTCCGCAATACTATTTCAATGCTTATTAGTATGACTATCATTTCCATGAATCACATCAGATTGCAGTTGTTGCAACACAGGCGGCATCATGACTAGCATAAAGACGAAGCTGCTGTCAAGTGAATGAAAATAGTACGTTAGATGAGAAGAAGGTGACTCAAAAGAGCCCTATATTAAAAGACAAAAAAAAAAAATGAATAACAAGATTCACGATAGTATTCAAGGGTATTTTAAAAACAAAATATGCAGACTCACTACAATCAAATAACAACGACAAACATGACCAAGTCAATAAGTGAAAATGAACAAAATTATAACATACCTCACCCAAACGATTTTGACCATGTGAAACTAATGATAAATGGTTAAACGTCGGCAATGTAACCTGCTATTAAAACCAAAAATTAAGTAAAGACAAACACATATACGATGTAACCACAAGAAAAAGTCAATAGAAATATACTTGGTGAAGCATTTGTGAATAGCTTATGCCAAAATGCGGATGAGCATCAGAAACACATGTTCCATTCTTCATATAGTACAACATTAAAACATAAGTCATTAGGAATACTAACAAGACAAAAACGATGCAATATGTACAATCTATGACAAAACCAATCAAAACCAACAACTACTGATCACTGGTTTTGTGAATGATATTCACTGTTACGTTAACATAAATTCACAAAGGAAATAATTTACTTGTCTGTAGAACAGAGTTCACTGAACTAATGAATGTTGTTCACTATACAGGAGAACAACAGAAACTAACTGACATTAGCCTCAACTCATAACGAGCCACCTTCAGACATGGATACTCATACATATGCATGAAAAAGTGAAAAATAATTCACTGTTACACTCACAAAAATTCACGAAGAAAATAATGTACTTGTCTGTACAACACAGTTCACTAAACTGATCAATGTTGTTCACTGTAAAAGACAACAACAGAAACTAACTAACATTAGCCGCAACTCATAACGAGCCACCATCAAACATGGATAGTCATACATATGCATAACTAAATGTAAAATAATATGCATACACATACATATGCACCTTAACAACATGGATACTGTTTAAAAAATTCACCTGGGATGGTGCTGTAGACGACCCAACATTATTCTTGGACAAATTCTTTGACTTCCTCCATTTAACTTCATCACATTTCCGTTCAACAATACTCTTAAATCTCTTATTCCTGACACCCTTTTAACGAGAACCAGGGGGATTTAACACATTCGGTGAAGAATCCGATACCTTTGCATTTCCGTCTCCATCACAATGTATAGAACCAATATCAAATTCAACTAGCTGCTTAAGATCCAAAAATGCCTTTTCCCTTGCAGCCTTATTCATTTGACTAGCTGTAATTATTGAATTCATTTTTTTCAACATTTACATCTTCCATACAGAAGAACAACCCACATTATCTTCAGCAGCCAATGATCCCAACTCAAGGCTATGACTATCCTTAATGCCCTTACACCACCTATTAATTATATATCGATCAGGGATGTGTTCAACACAACAAGCATGTAGCACCCTTAAGCAATACGAACACAAAATCTCAACCTCCGTAAACATCTTACAACTACATTCAAGAACACCTTCATCTTTATTGAAATTAACAATATGCCGAAACTCATATGAATCTTCTGCATGAGATACCCGTGCAAACCGAATTCCCCACACCTCAAAAGACATATCATGAGAAGAACTTTCAATTGTTTTGAAATTGTATGCAGCCCCATCAATGAATTGCTTCTCAAATATCAAGAAAGCTTCAACCGTATAAACAGACATTGCATGTTTCAAGATGTTTATAGAAGGGAAAGCCATTTCCACGTTACCTTTGCTACATCTATGATCTTCACAATTCTCTTTGCTCCTCCACTTAGATACAACATCACAAAAGATATTGTAGAAGTCACACAAATCAGCTATAGCCTGCAACCTCCTTTTCAACGACCTATTAGTTGTTTCACTCCTTTGAGAAGATAATACACCACCAGAAATAAACTGCTTTGAAAAAGCAGGACACCATTTTTCATGCAAAGTATACAAGTTAAGAAGCCAGCGATTGTTACTGCAATCATACTTTTCCATCATCCTGAAATTAACAATTCGATTGATAAGCATAAATATCACAAAGTAATTGAAAATATGCATACCAAATACACTATGTGTAGTGAACTCACAAATACAAAATATAAAGTTACATAAACACTTACCAATAAATTAGACGCAACAAAAAAGAGTGAACAATACTAAAGATGTTAGTGAACTAACATAATAATACAAATAAACCAAACACACCAAATACATACACAAACCTTAAACACAACTCCCAGCTAGTCATCTAAAAATATAGAAAAAAAATAGTTGGACACACAAGTTACTATACAAGAAATGCAAGAAATGCAATGGAAAGTACGTATAAAATATCATTCATGCCATTTAATGAAAACAAACCATTCATGTTATTCCAATAAAATCCAAGCAAAGTGAACAATACTGACGAATATAGTGAATTCAAAAAAAAAATACTATGAACAGAGAATAAATTTGCAATGAAAAACCTTACACCACTACCAATACACTTCAACAAGTACATACCTCTCCCATAAAAAAGTGAACTCATGGACCGTGTTACAATCCATCAAAACTCTATTGAAAATCTTAGTAAAACCTTCACACAATCTAAGGCGTCCAATATTTTTCCTGGAATTTTCAATAATGTGCCAACAACACAACCTATGACGAGCAAGCGGGAACACCAACTTAATTACGAAAGCCATGGAGAATGCTTGATCTGTCATCACAGAAATCGGGTGCTTCCCAGCCATCGACTTCAAGAATGTCTGAAACAACCAAACAAAAGACCCTATCTTCTCATTCATTAGGAAACCACGCCCAAACATAACATTCTTTGAATGATGATTCATCCAAATAAACAGCGCACAAATCATGTCATATTTGTTCATCCGATATGTTGTGTCAAAGACAACCAATTATCCAAATAAAACATAATCATCCAACATTTGCTTATCACGCCAAAAAAAGCTAACTAAACAATTACTCGCATCAAGCTCAAATGCAAAGAAAAAATCATCCTCATACTTCAGACGCCTATTAAATATTTCAATTAGTGAGTGCGCATCTCCACCATCAAAGGTTCGATCTTTCAATTGTGACAACTCGTTGTATACATCTCTCAAACCATACCCCAAAGAAGGAGACCCGCCAGCTTGTTTCTTAAGAACACGATATGCATCAGCAACTCCTATTCTTGACTCCCTAAGCTGTTTAACAAATAAAATATCCTCTTCAGATACTTCTCGATGTGAAGGCAACAAATGTCGCTTACTTGGACTACACAAATCATGATTATGTTCAGTATCATGCCGAGTAACAATCCACTTACCATCCTCATCTATCTGAAACTGAACAAACGCCTTACAACCAGTTCGGACATCTACATTCGTATGATCCTTGTGATGTCGACCTTTATCTTGCTTGAATCCAGCTTTCCAACAACAAAATTGGCGAATGCATAACCCACCTCCTTTAGCTTTGCATCTATGACACACCTTGGAATACTGAACACTAAAACCAACCTTGAATGCATAGTCATTGTAAATATGAAATGCTTTACGTTCTAAAGTAGCAGTAGCCCCAACCAACACTTCTTGCAATGGTTCAACTTCAATAATGTCTCGCATACTGAAGCGACATCCTAAATTAAATAGTGCAGGATATCAGAGAACATTAATATGATGAATAATGAACCAATACATATATAGCAGTGAATGGCATCTACACCACAAGAAACCCAAATACCACAATAATATGTTCATCCAAATAAACAGAAGAACATCCCAAAAATAATGCCTTCAATAGTTTCAAATTCAAAATACAAATAAATATAAACTTTGCAAATATGATATACAAAAGCAAGTGCATCAGTAAACGTAGACTCTATTAGTGAACAGTACTCAGGGCAATAATGAACATATATGTACAAATGAATAGTGAACCACACGAAGGGCAAACATGAACACGACAAGACATGGAAATAAAATGAACCAAGTAACCAAAACAGAACACAATATCAGTGAACAGTAGTATACTCAATAATGAACAAACACATATATAGAAATGAATGACATCTACATCACGAGAAACCCAAGTACCACAACAATATATTCATCCCAAGAAACAGAAAACCAACCCAAAATAATGTGTTCAGTACTTTCAAATGTAACCTACAAATAATATACAATTTGCAAATATGAAAAAGTCTATAAAAAGTGAACAGCAAGTGCAACAATCAACATGAACTCTATCAGTGAACAGTACTATGGGCAATAATGAACCGGTATATACACATAAGTGAATGACATATAAATCAAAGCACCCTAAGTAAATATGATGAACAAATCCACAATTCAATCAATAGAGTTGCAAAATATGATATACAAGATTAATAGTGAACCACAAGAAGGGCAAAAGTGAAAACAATAACACATTAAAAAAAAAGAACCAATTAACCAAAACAATAAAGAAATAATACAATCCATACGTAAAACACTCACCAGACATGTCTTCCTCGCATTCATTAGCAACAACATCCACAGCTTCCGCATCAAATATAGCTACTAAGAAAAGCATATACACGCATCAAAAGTGACCCCAAAAAAAAAAAAAAAATACACACACACACACACACATATATATATATATATATGTACATATATAGAAACATAACAAGATTAGAAAACTTATGAATCAAACTTTGAGAAACTGAACGATCATTGACATCATCAAGTCTAACTTGATCAATGCTCTTTTGCATTAACGAAAATGAAAATGCAAACGAACAGAAAATGAAAATGCAAAGAGCACTAAACAATCAGTAGAATTCAATGCGAGTGAGCAAAATCAGCAATGTCACGAGTGAGAACAATGCCAATTCGACAGTTTTTTTTACAGGTTACTGGGAGTAAAGAAAACAGAATTCAAGCAAAGAAAAAAATGAAAAAAATGAAAAAAAAAACTGTCAATTCGAATTTTTGATTAAAAAGAAAGGAGGGAAAAACGGTTACCAAAAAAACATACAAAACTGTCACAAAAAAAAGAAAAAAAAATGCTATGTACAGATGGCGATGATGTGGACTTGGGAGTATAAACTCCCAGGTGCATATAATAATTTGCACAGAGAAGTTGCCAAATTTTACCTGGAAGCAACGGGCCCCTGTTTCGGTTGGCTACTTTCCCGGTAAAGGTGGTTGTGGGTCAGTAAGTTTTGGCAGTTTTCCTGCGGAGAAACATTCTTCTCCGTGATGTCTTTTTGGCGGATATGGCGGTGGTGGTGCTGGAGTCTTACGTAGGGAGAGCCTCTTGGTCTCAATTAATTCGATTGCCTTAGCTCTTATTCTTTTTGAATTTACTTTGGAGATCTCAATGTGAAAAGTTGGTAGAGGAATGCCAGTTTCATGCCCTTTGTGGAGAGGTACTAGCACTTTTCATTCTAGGAATATATGCCTTTGATGTTCTGAGCCTGTGAGATTTGTTGAGACAATTTTAGTGCATAGAAGTTGTTTGGGTATTATATCTGGTGCTTGCTTAACTCTTCAACTGATTCAATGTCAGGAAATGATATTCTTTTTTGATGAATATTTTTCTGTCAGCAACAACCATGTTCTAATATGCTTTCTCAGTGTATGACATATATGTGTTGAACGGTAAATTTACCCATTTTACGTGCTTCTTTCACCCACCTTTTACTCGTATAATAACTTTATTTTATAGGATTTTACCTTGTTTTATTTATGTTTTGTAGGAAATAACTCCAAATCAAGCAAACGTCGCGAAAAGGGACGAAGATGGGACAAAACGAAGAAAAACAGCGAAAACCGGCGAAAACCAGCAAAACCGGACAAACCGGGGGGAGGCGGCACCGTGCCACAGCAATGTGGCACGGTGTGGCCGTGCCACTTGGCACGGGCAGGCCGTGCCACATGGCACGCCCGTGCCACCTCCCCAGATTCGTCGCGGCTTCGGTTTTCTATTTAAGTCCGTTCGGGCGTCTGTTTGTGGGGGGTCGCTCGGGGGTTCTTCCAGGCGATTTCTTAGAGTAGTTTTAGTTTACGTTTTAGTCAATAAAAACCTCAATAGGAGGATTAGATTAGGATTATAGTTTGTATTTTGGGATTCAAGCTTGTGGATTTCAAGTTCTTCGATCAATTCAAGCATAAGTTTCCCTCTTCCTTTTCTCTATTTATTTCATTGTTGTTCTTATTCATGTTTTGCCATTTTAATTCTTATTTTTGCTTTGTTTAGTTTATATGTTTAGTTTCTGTTGCTAATTCATGTTATTTAGTAATTTAGATTCGTTTTACCTCATTGTCTTTGTTTTTGTTCTTCAAGTTTATGTTCTTATTTGTTAGTTTAGGTTTCCTTGTGTTTGTGATGTTTTGTGGGTAGATTGTGTTGGCTTGGGTTGTGATTAGCCTTTTGATGGCTAATTAATCTTGTATTTGGCCTAATCATACTCAATCTATGCTTAGAACCTAGAGTTTTCCTTCATGCCCGCCAAGTGTTCGATGAAATGCCTGAGAGGGTTTTCATCCATATTTTTGGGCGATTGACTTATGCTGAGAGGTGAGGTCAATTTGCTAGTGTGGGAGAGGGAATGGCCGAATTCGGGACACGAAAGTAGTATCCGAATCGAGTTAGGTGCGGGGTTGCTAGTTTTGTGGTCTAATTCGACTAACCCCACGAAAGTAGGTGGTTACTCGAATTAGACTAGCTCATGACCCTTGAGAGAGGGCTTGGGTGGTCTTTGATGGTGCAACCGACCATCTCTTGTTCATAGTGTAATTTAGGTAGGTTAGGACTCGTCTTGGTTAGTTGGTTCACTCATTGGTAAAATCACAATTCCAAGTCGCTTGTTTCTGTGTTTGTAGCGTAGTTTAGCTCTTCACTCCTTCACCCTTCGATCTCGCCTAGATTGAGACGCTCTAGTGAACTCTGGTAGTTGGAAACACAATTCCCTGCGGACGACACCCCAAGTACTCAACGATATACCTTGCACTTGGGGTTTATAAATATTAAAACTCTGTTTTTCATGCAACAAGTTTTTGGCGCCGTTGCCGGGGAATTGGCGTTTTTCAATATTGGGGTTTACTTCAGCATTCGAGACTAGGCCTTTAGAAAATCCAAAAAAAAAAAATCAAAAAATTTCAAAAAAAAAAAAAGAAAATATGTCTCCTTTCCACTTCCCTCAACATGAGCATGAATTGTTTTGGCAATACTATGATAGATTACATGCTTTTCTTGCTCATTGTGGTTATTGCTTCGAGAAGTGGGAAATTTTGAACATGGTCTATGAGGGTGTGACTTGTGAGACCCGTGCTCTTTTGGAGCATTGGGATTTCTGTGCTCGAAACGTTGATGAAGCTTGGGAATTACTTGAGTGGTTGGCTAGGGATACTTATGAATTTGAGACTAGTCAATTTACTTCATTCATCCCATCACCCTGCATTCCTAATTATACACCTCTTGCATGTGAGATCTGCCATCGTTCTGACCATGACAGTGTTTCTTGTCCCTATCGTATTTCTGCTGATGGTTTTGCTAGAATTTCTAGTATGATAGAGGCCATGAACAAGCAACAAGTTGAGTTTGCTGAGTTTGTTAATAAATCGCGGGAGTATGACCTATCACCCAAGATTGACCCTAGTTCTAGTGCTCCTAGACTTAATATCAATCTGTGTGATGATGGTGCGTCTTTTCCTCCTCTAGAGTCCGGACTAGAGGATGTGCTCGACCCTCCCTTACCTACTCTACCTCTTGTTGCTCCATCCCTACCTAGCACATTTAAGGACAACACTTTGACCTATCCTGATCCACCTTTCCCTTTAGCTCAGTCGACGGAGTTCGGGGTAGGTGCGACATTTTGTGTTGGTGCTAGTGTCGATGGGGATGATTTCTGTCTTGAGTCAGACGGTACTTGTAGTGAGGTGCAGGATCTTGACAAAATTCTCGAGGGGGAGTCCTGTGTGGATGCTGTGGCTGTAGTTTCATCTAGTCCTGATCTTACTGACCATGTATCCCTCAACCCCCTTGATATTTCTCATGCTTCTTCATGTTCACTACCCTCCTCTTCCCCTGAGTACCATAATTTATCACTCGTTGCATGTCATGATATGCTTGAGGGGAATGAGATAGACTGTATGGAGTCCCTAGGTGCCTTTAGAGGGTATGACCCCTCTCTTGACCCTTATAGTCTATACCTAGAGGACATGCCTGGAAAAATCATCTTGCCTATTACATTCAATTATTCTACTGATTTTTCTAAGGCATTTGATAAATTTAGAAGAGCACTTATTATTATTATTTCTGCATTCCTGTTTAAGTGCCCTTACTTACACTCATCTGAGCTGCAGGCTCAGGTGTTTGATAAACTTCTGCCAGCGTTGACAGCATCTGAGTTGGCGGTGCGCGTCCTGAACGCCGCCGAGGAGTGGCTGATGCTCCTCGCGCTTCCCCAACCTCGTCCTAGCGAGGTGTAGTTTGGGTACATTCCGTACCCGACCTGGTATATTCGTTCTCACTCTTCTCTTCCCCCCCTTCTTTTTATTTTTCTTTTCTTCCCTTTTTGTTTTTGTTTAGTTGTGAATATTAGGATTGTGTTTTTAGTTGGTGATCATCTTGTGGTGAAATTTGGATGTTGTTGAGCCGTTATTGGCTATGATCACCATTTTTGTGTCTTTGTAGATTTTTATTGTGTTGTGATTGGTGGTGTTATTGGATTGGTCTACATTTATTTTTGGTGGTGTTAGTTTGTATTTATGTGTGATCGTGTTGTTGTTTTGGGTGAGAATTGTATTTTTTGGGAGAGTGTATTAGCTTGTGTATATTTTTGTCGATTTTTGTTTTTCTTGTGTTTGATTTTGTTTTTCTTTATTTTTGTGTGTTGGTGATGACTCACGGCTCCCAAGGAGGACATTGTGAGATTTAGGTATGGGGGTGGGGTCATCTCCCATTTTTCTTCTTATTTTTGTGAAAATTTTTCATTTTTGTATAACTTTTTCATTTTTTCTCCTTTTTGTACAATTTTTTTCTTTTCTTTTTGCATTTAGGGGAGTTTTGTACTATTTTGATCAGCCTTGATCCCTGATACCTTGACTGTTAGCTCGTATATAAGTATAATGTGTATGATAGATATTCATCCCCAATCTGTCGACCTCAGTTCTAACCCCAACAGTCCATCGTAATTTTGCAATCCAGTCCTGAATTCATGTATTGTCATCATCTTGAATTCTTAGTCTTCCACGATCGACTCTCCCACTGTCTACTGCACAGTTCCCTTTACATGTGCTGGCACCCCCTTTCTTTTTCCAAAACAAAAGCAAAAACAAACAAATTCAAGCGCTACTGGGTGTATCCCTTTGAGGCGTGACATGAGTTTGTATTGAAAAAAATAATAATGGAAAGAAAAGAAAGTGGGGAAGAAAAGAGTTGGAAATGACAAGTACCCCTTTGAGGCATGCGCTACTGGGTGTTACCCTTTGAAGCAATACTGCTACTGGGGAAGCCTGCTTTCTATGCTAGCCAATCAAAAAGGTAACTTGTGTCAATTGCGTGGGATTGAGTTTGGTTTTGGTAGGCTTAGTTTCAGGGTGATGATACACTTGCACACTAGGCACCAGGATGGATTCAATGTTCTCATGCGTCGTGGGGTGAAAAGCTGATGTCTGGATGCCATTCTTTGGGATGATGTGTCCTGAAATGCATATAATGCCTGTGTACAGACTGATATTTGAGCTATTAGGTGGTTTTGGTTGATTCGATTGTGTACAGTTTATCCCCATGTATATATTGTGTTTTGCTACTTTTATTTTTCGATTTTTGTTTCTCTTTTCTTTGTTTTTCCTTTTTGAGATTTTGTGGGTATATCTTCTGCAAACCTTCACGAGACCTTACTCGTCCACTTGGGGTGACCAAGGGGTTTAAAGGGCTTGTTGCATACGCTAAATGCAACCGTGATTCCTACGAAAGTGAGTTAGTTGTTTACTTTAGTTTTTCTTTTATTTTGCTCGAGGACGAGCAAAAGATAGGTGTGGGGGTGTGTTGAACGGTAAATTTACCCATTTTACGTGCTTCTTTCACCCACTTTTACTCGTATAATAACTTTATTTTATAGGATTTTACCTTGTTTTATTTATATTTTGTAGGAAATAACTCCAAATCAAGCAAACGTCGCGAAAAGGGACAAAGATGGGACAAAACGAAGAAAAACAGCGAAAACCAGCAAAACCGGACAAACCGGGGGGAGGCGGCACCGTGCCACAGCAATGTGGCATGGTGTGGCCGTGCCATGTGGCACGGCCGTGCCACTTGGCACGGGCAGGCCGTGCCACATGGCACGCCCGTGCCACCTCCCCAAATTCGTCGCGGCTTCGGTTTTCTATTTAAGTCCGTTCGGGCGTCTGTTTGTGGGGGGTCGCTCGGGGGTTCTTCCAGGCGATTTCTTAGAGTAGTTTTAGTTTACGTTTTAGTCAATAAAAACCTCAATAGGAGGATTAGATTAGGATTATAGTTTGTATTTTGGGATTCAAGCTTGTGGATTTCAAGTTCTTCGATCAATTCAAGCATAAGTTTCCCTCTTCCTTTTCTCTATTTATTTCATTGTTGTTCTTATTCATGTTTTGCCATTTTAATTCTTATTTTTGCTTTGTTTAGTTTATATGTTTAGTTTCTGTTGCTAATTCATGTTATTTAGTAATTTAGATTCGTTTTACCTCATTGTCTTTGTTTTTGTTCTTCAAGTTTATGTTCTTATTTGTTAGTTTAGGTTTCCTTGTGTTTGTGATGTTTTGTGGGTAGATTGTGTTGGCTTGGGTTGTGATTAGCCTTTTGATGGCTAATTAATCTTGTATTTGGCCTAACCATACCCAATCTATGCTTAGAACCTAGAGTTTTCCTTCATGCCCGCCAAGTGTTCGATGAAATGCCTGAGAGGGTTTTCATCCATATTTTTGGGCGATTGACTTATGCTGAGAGGTGAGGTCAATTGGCTAGTGTGGGAGAGGGAATGGCCGAATTCGGGACACGAAAGTAGTATCCGAATCGAGTTAGGTCGGGGTTGCTAGTTTTGTGGTCTAATTCGACTAACCCCACGAAAGTAGGTGGTTACTCGAATTAGACTAGCTCATGACTCTTGAGAGAGGGCTTGGGTGGCCTTTGATGGTGCAACCGACCATCTCTTGTTCATAGTGTAATTTAGGTAGGTTAGGACTCGTCTTGGTTAGTTGGTTCACTCATTGGTAAAATCACAATTCCAAGTCACTTGTTTCTGTGTTTGTAGCGTAGTTTAGCTCTTCACTCCTTCACCCTTCGATCTCGCCTAGATTGAGACGCTCTAGTGAACTCTGGTAGTTGGAAACACAATTCCCTGCGGACGACACCCCAAGTACTCAACGATATACCTTGCACTTGGGGTTTATAATTATTAAAACTCTGTCTTTCATGCAACAATATGGTGATTCGCCTTTTAGTACATAGACCTGGTTGGTTCTAGGATACAAAATGTACAAGTGATGGATGCCACTAATACATTAATGATGTAAATTTCGTGAGGGGTTGTAATCACATCCATTAATTTCTTTATGAATTCATCTGGTCGAAGTTGATATCAAGCGACATCCTCTCCATCCCTCTATCCAAAAGCAGAGAGGACTGGAAGGTGTTTATGAATTATGCCTATTTCTTGTATGGTGTCTTGAAATCACCTCTCTACTTATAGAACGGTAAGGTTGCCTATATTTGGATCTTTTCCAGATACTTCCAATGTAGGAATCGGGATTCACCCTAGATGGTGCTGGTGCAATCTATCCAGTATGCAGCTTCCTTTCCCTTTTTTTTTTCCCTTTCTCAGTCCCATCATTTTTGAGCATAAGCTTGTTGTCAATAGATATTCTTCATTTCCAGTTCTTGCAGTTGTCAATGACGATAGTGCTGTATCTTTGGCTCTGACTACTGTTTGTGTGCTTGTCGTTCTTTGTGTCTTGCCTTTGTTCTCCGCAGGTCTTCTTTTTCTTGGAGATTCCGATTTAGAGGTGCTAAATATTCTATGGGGATCGGATACCCATTCATTGTGACAAATGCTTCACCCTTCTATTTTCCACGACTCTGCATCATCATTATTTAGTGTTGCCCATTTCTATACATGTATTCTGTATAGGAGTGATAGGAGTGATAGGACCTAACTGGTGGTGTTTACCACCCTAGGAGCACAATCTCGTCTACAATTCACGTCTTCAACTTCCTCCTCATATAATGGATGCCTGATCAGTGGCAACGAAACTATTCTAAGCTTCCTTTAGAAAGAAATCATCACTTTTCACCTCTTCCAGAAGCAGAATCCCTTGAAATCTTTCTGCTTACCATCTAGTGTTGCATTTCCTCCTGTCACCATGGTATAACTGTTAATGTGCTTGCTGCTTGCTGTCAACTTCACGAGCCTTCAGTGCCTCCTTGTTTAAAAAAACTAATTTATCCTGGCTCCCGGGACTTTTTCATAGAATTCCAACAACTCCTCTCGCTCCTCAGAAGCCCACAGGAACGGATACGCAACGTATGATCTTCTTTCCTTGCTTCTGAACGCTTTCTTTCCATTTGTCACTGTTTTTAGCAGCTGGAGCAGGAGGCAGGAACCTCCAGATCCATGCATGGGATAGCCATGAGAAAGACTACGTATAGGAAAGATCTGATGAAGTCTAATCCATGATAACCCCATACTCCATATCATGCTCATCACTTCACATTAGGATCAGAAATTAGGTTGTAAGCATGGCAGCTTGGCAGCTTGCTGTGTCTCTGGCAAGCTTCTCTAGTATATTGCTATTTATATGCAGAGACTGGAGAGTCAAGCTCTTGTAAGAGGTACAGGAGTCCAACTTAAAATTGTTATAGTAACGGAGATGGGGATAATGGATATGACAATCAGAGTTTATGGAATTTGAGATGAGCGCTGTATTGTCACCTTTATCGTTGAAGAGGAGCAGCAGCCTTCTGGTGGCAGTTCAGCACATTAGCTTAGGTACTCATGATTTTGATTATAATTTTTGAAGTCCCTTTTCAGTAATTCTATTCTATGTCATATGTACTCATGGCAGATTAGTGTTAACATATTGAGCTGGTCTATGGGCCCAGCAAAATCTTACCTAATGAAAGCTAACTGGAGATGACAATTCAGCATTAACTGAAGGTGAAATGAGCAAGGTTCAGTTGGGTTTACAGACCCTCTTTAGTTGGCGCACCTTTTCATTTAGGTACCTTTTAATGATAATTTTGATGACTGCTCGCTTTTTTTTGGGTTGGGGGGGGGGGTGGGGAGAGGGGGGATCTGGTTCCTGTTTGGAAGGATGTCTTTTCATATCCATGATTGATACTGAAGGAGCAATGCACCCCCATCCAGGGAAAACCAAAGAAGTGAACAAGAAAAAGAAAACCAAAAAAGGGAGCTTAGGGACAGCATGGAGTACAGAGAGAGGAGGGAGGATTGTCAATAGAATGGACATGGATTTAAAATCTTTTCCTAATTCTGGGGTGATCTACTGAGCAAGAAAATGATGTTGGAATAGTTGTGAGAGTTTGCATGTGTCAAGAGTGGTCATGTCTACCTGTGAGAGTCTGCCTTGTAGTGGCAGTACAAAAAGTATGCTCTGAAATATTGTGAGAGTTTGAGGCCATTCTTTATGCAAGAATGAATCCATTGCTTAGTCTAGAACTCCAACCAAATCTCTGTCTCTGAACAGATTCCTGCATTGGCAGAAGACGGAGGTATTTGTATATGTGGTTTTCCTAGATCAGTCACATCAGTTCTGCTCCAAGTGTTTGTGAGGACGGATGCTGAACCCATAATGGAATCATTGCATTTTTTACCCATGTCCAAGTCCCATGCAACCAAAACCTTTCATTTCTCACCCAAACTGAAAAACTTCAGGAGAAGAGTGCAATATGCTAGTCCAATTGTTTAGCATATGTTGCAATTCGGCCATTATTGCCCAGCTTAGGGCCCCACCTCAAATTTTATTAGTGGAGGATATAATATGTAATACCAGAGTAAGTGTCATACTTGAGAAGTTTGCTGTTGTGAATGGCTCTTAAATTTTGTGTTTTCTGTATTTGTTGTCTACAGGTGACAGTTGAGAAAGCCCTAGCTATCATGTTAATTTGTGTGGCCTTATGCTGAGAACTGCTCTGTGGTCTCTGCAGTGCCATGCGCAGAAGTGTGAGCATTTTGTAGTTAATTCATCTGTCCTGTTTCTCCACAGTACAATTTTGCTCCCTGTTTTAGCTGCTGACAAGTTTGAAGATAAGACAGATGACTTAAATGCTAGTATTATTGACCTTATACTTATAGTGAAGTCTGGGGATGAGGGGTTGTTGCCTATTCATTAATTCTCAATTAACATCCACATGGCTTGGCAACGGTTTTTGTCCGAAATCTGGATGGCTGAAAAAGGCAAGTTTGGATTATTTTTTTCAACTTGGATTGGCCGGACTAAAGCAAAATGCCTCTCAAAACTTCCTCTTCCTCGTTTGTGTGGAGTAGTGAGTTGTCTACGGTTTTTAAATCTAGGGTTAATCAGAGCTCATCTCTCTATAATTTTACAATTTAGGGATAAGACTGGTATATCAGACCCCCAACACGCCACTATCACGCCACATAGTGGCGGGATTTCTGGGCTATTAGAGTTGGATTTGGATGGCTTAGCAACGGGTGGCAATGAATTTGTCATTTTCAGGCGTGCCATGTTTGCACTAGTTAGTTATTTTTGTTTTTTTGGCATGATCCATTTAGGAACTGTAAAGACAGAGGCTGTGGGGGGGGGGGGGGGCTATTCATGAATACGTCCTGCTGCCAAATGCTCTAGTAGGATTAAGTATTAGAACCTCTTCTTTTAGATAGGATGATAAGTCAAGAGCCAGTAGACCATACTTTTGGCGATCGAAGGAAATGCGATGCCTCTGAAATTCAGCCAAATCAACCATGACTTTTTTTTGGGGGGGGGGGTCTATACTTATTTTGATCTATGTGGATAATACAGCTTTAGCGTTTGAGATACATATTTCGTCAAAGTTATTGTTAACCTTTTAGATGGGCTTTACAATTTCATTTAAAACAATGTCTAGGCATGAATCACACCCACAAGCACAATTCTCCACTCCACCTGGCGGGTTCCTTCCAATTTCTTAGAAATGCAGTTTTTTGGTGCTTGGGGTTTCATTTGACGTATGATTTACTCTTTTGCTGTAGATTGTCATTTTGGAATGTCTCATTTGAGGGTGGAGCTCTCACAGCAAAACTTTGATTTTTGGAGAAGCTAGATAATTGTGACTTGCTTAGGCATGCTTGATTGTTGTTGAGGTAAGTTTGACTTAGATAGTCTTACTATCATGAACTGAGTTTGCGCCGTGCTTGCTGTAGTCACTACCCTTGAATTTGTTCCATTCACTGTGTTCTGATTGTTAGCTGATTGTTGCTTATCCGAGCCCTTTTTTTGGCAGCATATAGAGTTGTTTTTTGGTGCAGATTCTAGAATTGTTCATATTATTTGAGAGTTCCAGCCATAATTTCACTGCGCTTAGGAGCTAATATAATCAAAATGACATGTCCATTGTCCAGTAATCTTGTTTTGTTGATGACTTTACTTGACGCCTAGATTACTGACCATTGTTGGAGCTTCTCTAGAATGCTAGTAAAATTCTGCCTGACTCAAGCACGTAAACTTCTGTCATCAGGGAAAAAAGGTGGTATTTGATGAGAGAATTCATCCGACTTTCAAAAATGGACGTAGGAATTTCCCCTGTTTCTATTATTGACATCAAGATTCGAGTATTCAACCAGAGATCTAATGTGATTTGCCTGACCAAATTGGAAGGATGTGGATTTTACCCAAAAAAAGAGACAAAACTGTCCGAGTTGCATTGTCTTCTCAACTGATCTAACTTAAACCTGGAAACTACGCATCTTTTCGAACCCTTGAGACTTGCAGAAGTGGGACTTCTGAAACTTCCAGCAGTAGCCAGTTGGTCTAGTTTTAAGGCAGCCTGGTCCTGGTACTGAAATGCCTCACCTAAATTACGTATAGAGATGAAAAGCAAAGACAAAGTATGGGAGCTGCCATTTCGGCTGTCAAATGGCTAGGCAGTGTCAATGCACCAGCCATATATGGAGACCCCGCAAAATATTTGGAGCTGCTATTTCGGCCATCAAATGGCTATGCAGTGCCAATGCACGAGCCATAGTTGGAGCACCTGCAGACTATGTCGTTCAGCGGGCCAATAGGCTTATTTTTGTTTAATCATTATTATTTTTCTCTATTAACGTCCAAAATGATTTCATAAGTGAACTTTTTGTGGGTCTTTTGGGACCTCCATTTGGGTAGAAATGTCTGTGGAGGTAAGACTATTTACATTTAGATCTCCTCAAACCCCACGAAAACGAGATCTACATTGGGAGTTGTTGTAGACTGCCTTAATATGTAGATGTATGATGGCAACATTACTGCCCATTAAATTTTGATGATTACATGGGTCCCTCGGTTGCCCACACTTATTTAGTGTTTGTCCCAGTGCCCATCCATAACATTGATGTTGCTAATAACCAATGAGCCCCTCTGTTGCCGAAATGGACGTTTTATCCGTGCTTGTTTTCTTATCCTAAGGGATTAAATTCCATTAGTATAATACAGTTATGAAGTAAAGAAAAATCTGTTTAATTTGGAACTCAAGATTATATCATAGACTCTTAAACAACCGGCTACTTATTGGCGTATCCATGCAATCTGTTGTGTAACTTGAAAACTAGAAATTGACAGCTCTTTCTTAACGAAACACTCTTAAAATGCTTTTAAACGATGTCCATTGGACATCAATTTGTATTTATGTGTCTTTATTATGTACATTTTGCTACTAATCTGTGGTTGTCACCTATGAGATCATTAGTTTAATCCTAGAGAAGTCCCAAGCCACTATAATCGGAGTGATCTAAGTCGTACATTTGATTTTTGTTTTTGAATGAATCTAGGCTATAACCATCGACCAATAAGAATTTTAATAAAATGACTTAGAAGTAATTTTAAAGACAATTAGATTAAGACTTACAGTACACGGAATTCTTCGTTCATAATGAGAAAAGAAAAGTTACTCAGCATAAAATGAGATCACATCAAAAGAATAAAAGCAATGTAAATAAACAGGAAAAGAAAAACACTTCACACATTCAGATACCGCCGCGGTTCCCCGCCGCTGCCGGGCAGCAGAGCCTTGTTTTTCGGTGAGGCTCCATGTTTAGGAGGGGTGTTCGATGCTTTTGGAGATTTTCAGTCCACGTACGACCCACCTCATGCCACTTTTCTTCTACCATGGTCCATGGCTTCATTCATGAATCTTGAAAGAGATTGGTAACAACTAACAACATTCCTTACATTGTGGTCCTTGAATCACGTCAGAGCTTACAAAGCTCACAGCAACTTTGAGAGGGGATATTGGAGATGACTCGTTTTTTTTAAAAAAAAAAAAAATTACATGATGGGTGTATTTGGGTTCGGATAAAAAATTGGTCAAGTGTATTTCGAATTCAGGTAAGATACGGGCGTGTGTGTTTCGATTTAACGGATTTAGGGTCGATGTAATAGGCCTAGAGTGCCTTTTCTGTCAGTTATTTTTCTCTTTTGTCAAAATTTAAAACTTGCATATTTACTACCTAAAATTGTCCATATTTGATGAAAAAGCATTATAATTGTAATTTCCTAAATGAACATTAAAAATATTCTAACTCTTCATTATGAAATATGAACTTCATGTGTGGGTGGGTAAAGAGTTGAGCCCGTTTTGGGTTAGGTGGGTCAGATCGTATATTAAAATAGGGTTAATAATGGGTCAGGTTATTTATGGGCAGTCTATCGAAAAAACATGCTAACGGACCGGAGCGATTTGACATGCTAATAACCCTTGTAATAATTTGATACTTTCGTTGGCTAAGTTACTACTATCCAATTAAATACACTCGATTAGTAGGTCGATTATAACATGAACATAGGTCGGCTAACTGCCTAACACTAACTTCATAGTTTGAGTCTTTGAGACCAATTAAATGGAAACCAAAATGAAAGGATACTGGAGAAGTATAAGATATTACAATTATCTTTTCATTGTAACATAAAATTTTAGATTATTACAGCATTATTTGCGCATTTCAAATATTTATCTTATCCTACATTGATTTTCTTAATATCATATAGTTATTTCACCCCATTTCATACCCATTTTTAAAGTTGTCTCATTGGATTTTTTGAAGTTGTCTCATCAGGTTGCAGGTTGTAACTTATAATTGCAGGTTATATATCATTTTACTTCCTGATTCTATCATCATATGAATGACAGAAATGCAAAATGTGGAATTGCCCCGGTCTAGTATCAAAATCAAGCCGGATTCCATTGGACTGTGAGGCGGTTTTACTTGTATTTCGTTCAACTTCAGTCTGACCAAATAATGCACAGCCGTATAAGAATCGGTTTGTACACCATGTGCAATTGGCTGGACTTCGTTTCTTGGGTGCTCAAGCTAAAATATGGGGAGTTTAATCCACTCTTTGCACATTTCACACTTTTTTTTTTTTTGGTTGGGCCCCCCCGGGGGGGTGTGTTGTAACCCCTTATTTTTAGTAATAGTTTTTTAAAGACTATACGCAAACAATCGTCACCTTATCAGAGTTTGATTCCGATTGGATAGGTCGATAAAGTCATCACTATAAGTTGTATATTAATTATGTAAATAATTAACATTATAAATAGTGAGCCTATATCTTCCAAGTGTGATCTCTCCCCATACTTGAACCCCTTTTTAGGCAACTTGAAAATAATAAAATAATTCAGTGCATAGTTAGAATTTATTTTATTTAGCAAACCAAGTAAAACATTTGCTTCATTAATTGTCTTATGGTGGCACTCAACATTTTGATTAACATCCCATTAGTAGAATATTTAACAGTAAGAGACTGAATCTCCATTACAATCATTTATATGTCACTATGTGCATATGCTTGAGCCGATCACAAAGCCTAATCTTCATTGATCAATGTACAATGGAGCAGTAAAAGGGTCCACTGTTAATGTGACAAAACAAGTAAAACAATTATTTCATGCTACACTTCATTAGCCACAAGAATTCATAAACTCACATAAGTATAGATGCATAACCATCATCATGTAGCTTAGCTTATGCGATTGTTCTAACAAATTCATCTGAAGCGATCTAAACTTTCATGTGCCCTAGGTAAGATGACAAGTAGGCCACACAAGCTTGACAACGAAGTCACGAAGACAATAATAGGTCAACCACAATCATGTTACTCGATCCTTCATGATCACTTATTTGGGTCAAAACATCACTAGTCTATTATCCTTGCTCAATGGGGGAGGGGGGAAGTAGTAAACAATAGATGATGTGTGGCAAAGTGAGAAAGAGATTTGATATTTATCCGGAGTCTTGGAAGATAGATTAAGCCCCGTATAGCATTATTTTGCACAGAAACTTAGGGGTGGGTCAGGTTAAGCGCGCTAAGTTTCCCAAGGTAAGTACATTAGCTTAGTAAAGTCCCTCCCCTTGAAATCAACTAAATTCGTCGCAAAAGCAATTAGGAGGAATTAACCATTTGGTAATACTAATTCGGGTCACAAAATCCATTAAATCAACCCCCTTCCTGAACGGCCCCGATGGAAGCCATTATGTATACTCTTTCTCTCTCTCTCGCTCTCTCTCTTTGCCCTAAGATCTCTTGGGTTAATAATGAACATTTGTGACCAAAATAAGACTTTGTCCTCAGACCTATTTTGGGAAGTCCTTATTCTATTTGTGTTAAAGCACGTATCTTCATAAGTGTATAACACTTATTATTATTATTATTATTATTATTATTATTATTATTATTATTAGTAATATTAGCAACAACAGCAACAACAACAACAACAATAACTCTAGTAATGTTGTTGGGTTGGGGCATATATTGTTAATGATCCCTTGAGATTTTTAGGTGACTATCTAAAACATAAAATTACTCGTGAAGGATCTCTTCTAAACTGCATAAATAAATAATAATTTTTTGTTAAATAAATCATCAAATTTTCGGGGTATTACATTGACATTGACTGTATCAAAGAGGTTTAAGTCCTCATTATGTCTTTGTGGAGTGTAGTCAAAGTTGTCATCATCTCGTTCTGTTAGTAACATTTACTAATATTCATATTCCATAAGTAAGATTATTTCATAGATGCAGCCACTTATGATAATTTTTTTTAAAGTAAATAATAAATGATAATTTGTATGTTTTAGTTAACTTAAAAAGTCATTGAATTATTATTTTCCAAAAATTCATTCAATTATACTTAAAAAGTCATCTCCAGAATTTTAGATAGGATTACTAAATCGTTGACCATAATTCAAATAAGCAGTTATTATGTATAGTAAAGGAACATCTAAAAATTGATGATAATCTATACTAATACATAATGGTAATCTTTTAATAACTACTCTTTCCTAATTTCTTAGTGATTTGAACTTTTAAACCGTCAGATTTACATAATAAATCACAGCCGTTAATTTTAACAACTTCACTATAAATTAAATAATTATTCTACACCAACTAATTATCTCATACTGCCCACGTTCTTCCAGCATGATAACATCTTTCCTTCTCTCTCTACTCCTGCCCCTCCATTACTTCCCATGTACCCACCTTCCCAGAACCTTGCACCGACCTATCGTCTCCTCTCTCTCTCTCTCTTTCTCTCCCTCTACCCCTGCCCCTCTATCTGCCTCACCGTCCTAGAGAGTAGACAGCCACTCTACTCTCTCTCCCGCCTACCCGTCTACCTCTCCTTACCTACTAGACAGCCTCCTCCTCCCTGTTACTCTCTCTTCTCCATACTCACCGGTATTGAGCCATATCTCATACCCACAAGTTTGTGTTCAACCAAATGGCTCAAATGGTGAGCAAGAGGTTCGTCACAAGTTAAGCAAGGCAAGCACGATTTTGGTAGATTAACAAATGCCCATGAACGGCAAAAAGCTAAGCACTCTTACCCATAATAGCCCCCTTCTCTAATCAGGGGAGGAGGGGTTTGAATTTAACGGCCCATCTTCATCTTCCTCTGTTTATTTCGATTTCAGATCCGAATTATAGTGCAAATGTTATGCAATTGATTTTCATTTGGTACAGTTTTGGATATTTGAAATCTTTCAATTTTTGGGTTTGATTTTGAGTTTTCGCCCTCCCTTTTTCTTTCTATTCCTGTTTACAGTACCCTGTTGTTCTTTGGTTTCGAGTTCCATACTGTGGTGAAGGATGTTAATACCATACTTTCTTGGTCATCAATGGTTCGAATTCTTGGGTTTTCCAGTTGCATATTGGGTGAAGACGGTGGCATGCATACACCATACACAGAGCAAAACAGAGGTAGGCAATTTCTTGAGTTTTTTGAATGAGATTTCATATACTGGTGGCAATTTCTTGAGTTATATGAATCAGATTTCGTATATTGGTTGCACATGCTTCTGATTTCCTTCTTCTTCATATCCGTGGTCTTCGAATTTTGTTTGAAGTTCCTTTTGCTTTTAGTATGTAGGTTTTCCAGGCAGCTTCATAGATCGAATGCATGTGTTGGGTTGAATAAGAATACTACGACTAAGGACTGGAATTGAAGGCAAAGATCTGAAAGTCCCCATGGTTGTTCTTTGAAATTCCTTTTTTTAAGCATCGGGGTCTTCGACAGGGAGGTTAACAGAGATCGCATGTTCGAGCCCCCTTACCATGGTCAGTTGCACAATCTTTGTTTCAATTAACTTTTAATTTTTTTGAAAATAACAACTTAGTCAATTGCAGATCACTTTCACAATCCCTGTTTGAATTTACTTTCAATTTTTTCAAACCGAAAAATCAGTCAGTTATAATAGAGTTCTTCCTCCACAAGACCCCTACTCACTTACAAACTTGTTGCCACTTCTCGCCCACACACTAACAACTTAAAAATTGCACCCTGCTCACATACTCCTCAATCGGCTTCTGTGAGTCTCACATCTATTGCATAACCTCCTCTTCTATCTCCTATATCATATGAAACTAATCAATTGAAATCTTGAATATATATTTCATAAGCGTCCTGATGTTCGTAGGTAAACATACTCAAGCTGAAAAACTTTTGATTTATGCATTGTTCATCAGTTATACATATACTCAAGCCGAAAGGGGTAGATTCTTCGTTATGTGTGCTGACGTTTGTAGATTGTATTGGGTTGCTATTTCTTGGAGTTTAATTTTGAGGGAGGGAGATTCACTACTTTTATTGATGGCTTGATGCAATTTATGAAACTGTGTGGCTAATTTTTCTAGAGGGAAAGAAGCTTGTGATGAATATTAGTTTAAAGAGTTTGAGAAGCGCTTAAGTTTGATGAGTGGTAAGCGTGGACTAATTACATGTTTGCCCTTATATTATATCATTAATGAATACAGGAGGTACAAAGCCAATCCCTTGGTATGTTTATAATTATCTTCAGGGAATTGTTTGTTGACCAAAATTATTGCTCATACTGGTATTTAAACTCTTCCTAGGACATCAAAAAGGGTGCAACTCCTAATCTTTTGAAGATATTGAAGAAGTTACTATGGTTCTTGAAGGAGAAGAATTTTCGTTGTAGTGAGTTTAACTATGAATAATGAATGCCCCTTTAAAACATTCCTTTCAAGACGTTCTATGGAGAAAAGGTGGAGCCCAAATTGAAATCCACATGCATTGCCTAAGAATCATGTCTAAGCAGGGTGGGAGAGTTATGTGTATAAAGCCTTACTCCTAAATTGTGGTCAATTTATTTGTACTATGAGTTTTGGATTTTTTGTTTTATACATATATACGTTAGGTATTGGTTTTGCCATAATTGGTGGTGTATTGGAAGTAGGGTACTTATTTACAACTTTGTGGATCTTCTTTGGTTATTTTGTCAATTGTAGTCATTGTATGATGTTTCCTATTTTTCCATTACAGGAGACATTGGAGCTACTCTTCTGAAACCTGTATTTCAACCTCACTCTCCTCCAACGTTAGGTATTGGTCTTCTAGAATTCGTTGTATATTCGCAATAGGCTAATTATTGATGTAATTACCTATTGGGAGGGGTGTTTTGTATATGCTTTTTGCTTCTAATGTTGATTATTTGTTTTGATCGATTATGTGAATTCTTGATTCCGGGGTTGCTTCTGAATAACCTTATTTTGGCCTGGACATTCACTGCATGATGTTTTGTACATTTTTGTTGCTGGCTATATCTTTAAGGTAGTTGATTCTGGGGTTGTTTTTGATTTCAAGTGTTCTTGATTCTGGGATTGCTTCTGAATCTTGATTATGGGGTTGCTTCTGAATAACCTTATCAAGTGTTGTATGCTTAAATTTGGCCTGGACATTCACTGCATGATGTTCCGTACATTTTTGTTGCTGGCTATATCTTTAAGGTAGTTGATTCTGGGGTTGTTCTTGATTTCAAGTGTTCTTGATTCTAGGATTGCTTCTGAATAATCTTATTTCAAGTGTTGATCGTTTCTGGGAGATCTACTATGAGGAATGCCTTCCGTTTGTGGACTCCAGCATAATTGACTTACATAGTGTGGAATTTGTATGCTAGACTAAATGTTACTTTCAGAGAGTTTGGATTTTTGTGATGATTATTTGGGTCTACCAGTGTATTATTTTGGCTTTCTTGGTGTTTCTAAACTGAGCTAACATACAGTAGTCAGTGACAAGATTCTCTAATTGGGTGACTGTTAGTATACTTGTGAATGGTTAGAGAAAATTAGAAAAAGACTCATTTTGCATAGTATTGTAGGTGTTTTTATAAAACTGATAACTAATAGGGTATTGAGGTGGGCATTCTCCTCTATCCACTGGTAGTGAACCCAGTGTAAGTCCCCCACCATCGACGATCATCTTACAGCATAATTTCGTGCATTCCAAAGTCTATAAAGTCCAAACAAAATTAGGATTTATTAATCCCTCAAACCTCCATGGGAAATTCGTTGATAGCCTCTGCCCCTCACTCTCATGTGAGTCATATTGTTCTCATCAACCCCTGCTTCTCTATCCTGTGATCCAAATGTGATCTTTGGCTTAACTCTACAAGTTGGAATTTCTTTTTTCCCTAGAAGAGGTATTATTTTATATCAATTTTATTATAAATTATTTTCTGATTTTAGTTATTGAAAATCATAATGTTTATGACACATTTGTCTATTTTAATTATTTGTATCTTTTGACTAATCAATACGGTCCATGTAGTTTTCACCATTCAATCTATTTAAGGGGACATTTGGCAGTTTATTTGAAAGCAATATTGATCAAAATGTGGCTCCTTTCAACTTGCGGCCATATAGCATTTATTGTATAAGGATATCATTGGGTACTTTCTATGAAACATTTTAACTGCTTTAAAGCTACTTCTACGATTCCTCTCATAGGGATCGGAAGCGTATTTCTGCAACCTAAATCTGGTTGCCACAGGTATACCGCGCATGGCGAGATATAACCGTTATTGAAGCTTACTGTCTATAAGTTTACGTACAGTTAATCAGGTTTTTCCCCCATAGATCTTAAAGTGTATGTGCCAATTTGCCATGACGATCTACTTAAATAAATCATTATCAAAGTATATTGTAATGTCTTATTTAGTTCCCATTCTTTTGAATTGAATTTTGGTGTATGGAGTTGAATTAAACTTATTTTTTTTGAACTTTCTTGAACTAAATTTACTTTTTGTTAAATTCAACTTACTTTGTAGTTGAACTTAACCAAAAATTAAACTAAATTTATTTTGTAAAAAATTGAACTGAAGTAAATTGAATATATTTTGAAACATTAGTTGAATAGAAGATCATGTGTAGACCATAGCATGGATTTTGGCTCGACCAACAAGGGTGATTAGTAGTTAGGTGATAAGTACCTAGGTCATAAGTAGTTTCCATAGCAATTTCTACTGAGAGCGTCAATTACTTTGAGGGCTTTTGTGTGAGGGTTTTGGCATAATTTGTTTACATTTGAATTTGTAGATTTCAATCTCTTTTATACATATTACTTATTGTTGTAGGAAAAACAGAGTTTTAATATTTGTAAACCTCAAGTGCAAGGTGTATCGTTAAGTACTTGGGGTGTCGTCCGCAGGGAATTGTGTTTCCAATTACCAGGGGTAGTTAAAGCGTCTCGAGCTAGGCAGAATCGAAGGGTGAAGGAGTGGGGAGCTAAACTACGCTACAAACACAGAAACAAGTAACTTGGACTTGTGATTTTATCAATGGATGAACCAACTAACCAATACGAGTCATAACCTACCCAAACCACACTACGAACTAGAGATGGTCGGTTGCACCATCAAAGATTACCCAAGCCCTCTCTCAAGGGTCATGAGCTAGTCTAACTCGCGTAACCACCTACTTTCATGGGGTTAGTCGAATTAGACCACAAAACTAGCAACCCTGGACCTAACTCGATTCGGATACTACTTTCGTGTCCCGAACTCGGCCATTCCCTCTCCCACACTTAGCAAATTGACCTCACCTTTCAGCATAAGTCAATCGCCCAAAAATATGGATGAAAACCCTCTCAGGCATTTCATCGAACACTTGGCGGGCGTAAAGGAAAACTCTAAGTTCTAGGCATAGATTGGGTATGGTTAGGCCAAATACAAGATTAGTTAGCCATTAAAAGGCTAATCACAACCCAAGCCAACACAATCTACCAACAAAACATGAAAAACGCATGAAAACCTAAACTGACCAACAAGAACATAAACTCGAAGAACAAAATGAAGGGAATGAAATAAAACGAATTTAAACAACTAAACAACAAAAATTAACAATGAAATTAAACATATAAATCAAACAAAACAAATACAAGAATTAAAACCAACAAAACATAAATAACAAGAACATAAAAACTAGAGAGATAAAAGAGGAGAAAACTTAGTCTTGAATTGATGAAGGAACTTGAAATCCAAAGGTTGAATCCAAGAATACAATCTTCAATCCTAAACTAATCTCCCTCAATGGAGTTTTTATTCGCTAAAACCTAAACTAAACTACCCTAAAAATCGCCTGGAAGAACCCCCGAGCGACCCCCGAGCAAACGCCCGAACGGGCTTTAAATAGAAAACCCGAGCAGACGGCGAAACTGAGAGAGAGCCACGACCGTGCCAGGTGGCACGGTTAGGCCGTGTCACATTGCTAGTACGGTGGCCCGTTTTCCCCGGGTTTTGCCCCCTTTTGCCGGTTTCCGTCGGTTTTCGCTATTTTGTCCTATCTTCGTCCCTTTTTACGACGTTTGCTTGATTTTGAGTTATTTTCTACAAAATATAAATAAAACAAGTAAAAATCCTAAGAATTAAGTTATTATACGAGCTAAAAGTGAGTGAAAGAGGCACGTAAAATGGGTAAATTTACCGTTCAACACACCCCCACACCTATCTTTTGCTCGTCCTCGAGCAAAATGAAAGAAAAACTAAAGTAAACAACTAACTCACTTTTATAGGAATCACGATTGCATTTAGCATATGTAACAAGCCCTTTAAACCCCTTGGTCACCCCAAGTGGACGAGTAAGGTCTCGTGAGGGTTTGCAGAAGATATACCCACAAAATATCAAAAAGGAAAAACAAAGAAAAGAGGAACAAAAAACGAAAAAATGAAAATGACAAAACAAAATATATACATCAGGATGAACTGTACACGTTCGGATCAACCAAAACCTCCTAGTAACTCAAGTATCAGTCTGTATACAAGCATTATATGCATTTCAGGACACATCATCCCAAAGAATGACATTCAGACATCAGCTTTTCACCTCACGACGCATGAAAATAATGAATTCATCCTGGTGCCTGTGTGCAAGTGTATCATCACCCTAAAACTAAGCCTACCAAAACCAAACTCAATCCCACGCAGCTGACACAAGTTACCTTTTCGAATAGCTAGTATGGAAAATAATCTTCCCCAGTAGTAGTATTGCCTCAAAGGGTAACGCCCAGTAGCGCATGCCTCAAAGGGGTACTTGTCATTTCTAACTCTTTTCTTCCCCACTTTTTTTCTTTCCATTATTTTTTTAATACAAACTCATGCCACGCCTCAAAGGGATACACCCAGTAACGCTTGAATTTGTTTATTTTTGCTTTTGTTTTGGAAAATGGGGGTGCCAGCACATATAAAGGGAGCTGTACAGTAGACAAGTGGGAGAGTCAATCATGGAAGACTAGAAATGTAGGATGATGATAATACATAAATCAGAACTGGATTGCAAAATTACAGTGGACTGTTAGGGTTAGAACTGAGACTTAAAATGACAGATTGGGGATGAACATCTATCATGCACATTATACTTATATACGAGCTAATAGTCAAGGTACCGGAGATCAAGGCTGATCAAAATAGTACAAAACTCCCCTAAATGCAAAAAGAAAAGAAAAATTTATACAAAAAGGAGAAAAAATGAAAATACAAAAATGAAAAATTTTCACAAAAATAAGAAGAGAAAGGGGAGATGACCCCACCCCCACACCTAAATCTCACAATGTCCTCATTGGGAGTCGTGAGTCATCACCAACACACAAAAATAAAGAAAACAAAATCAAACACAAGAAAAACAAAAATCGATAAAAATATACACAAGCTAACACACTCTTCCAAAAATACAATCTCACCCAAAACAACAACACGATCACACATAAATATAAACTAACACCACCAAAAATAAATATAGACCAATCCAACAACACCATCAATCATAACACAATAAAAATCCACAAAAACACAAAAATGGTGATCATAGCCAACAATGGCTCAACAACATCCAAATTTCACCACAAGATGATCACCAACAAAAACACAATCCTGATATTCACAACTAAACAAAAACAAAAAGAAAGAAAAGAAAAATAAAAAAGAAGGGGGGAGAATGAGAACGATTATACCAAGTCGGGTACTGAATGTACCCGAACTATTCCATGACGACTTAAGGAGCATCAGCCACTCCTTGCCGCTCAAGATGCGAGTCGTCAGCTCGGATGTAGTCAAAGCTCGTAAGAGCTTATCATGCATTGCTGCATGCAGCTCAGAATGATGTGAGTAAGAGAACACTGGTAAAGATGGAGCAAACAAAGTTAGTGCCCTCTTAAACTCACCAAATACCTACGAGAAATCAGCAGAATAATCAAATGCAATAGTCAACGCAATTTCTCCAGGCATGCCCTCTAGGTACATACGATAAGGATCAAGGAGGGGGTCATACCCTCTAAAAGTATCTAGAGACTCAGAACAGTCAACCACATTCCCCTCGAGCATCGCAAGAAAATCGATCGGTGAGAGGTCACAATACTGAGGGGAAGGGGAGGGTAGTGAACATGAAGAAGCATGAGAAAAATCAAGGGGTGGAGGGATACATGGTCAGTAAGATCAAGACTAGATGAAACTGCAGCCATAGCATCCACACAGGACTCCCCCTCGAGAATCTCGTCGAGATCATGCACCTCACTAAAAGTACCGTCTGACTCAAGACAGAAATCATCCTCACCGATACTAGCACCAACACAAAATGTCGCACCTACCTCGAACTCCGTCGACTGAGCTAAAAGGAAAGGTGGATCAGGATAGGTCATAGTGTTGTCCTTAAAGGTGTTAGGTAGGGATGGAGCAAATAAAGTTAGAGTAGGTAAGGGAGGGTCGAGCACGTCCTCTAGTCCTGACTCTAGAGGAGGAAAAGACGCATCATCATAACACAGATTGACATCAAGTCTAGGAGCACTAGAACTAGGGTCAGTCTCGGGTGATAGGTCATACTCCCGCAGTTTATTAACAAACGTAGCAAACTCAACTTGTTGCTTGTTCATGGCATCTATCATACTAGAAATTCTAGTAAAACCATCAGCAGAAATACAATAGGGACAAGAAACACTGTCATGGTCAGAACAATGGCAGATCTCACATGCAAGAGGTGTATAATTAGGAACGCAGGGGGATGGGGTGGATGAAGTAAATTGACTAGTCTCAAATTCATAAGTATCCCTAGCCAACCACTCAAGTAATTCCCAAGCTTCATCAACATTTCGAGCACAGAAATCCCAATGCTCTAAAAGAGCACGGGTCTCACAAGTCATAGACCATGTTCAATATTTCCTACTTTTCTAGGCAATAACCACAATGAGCAAGAAAAGCATGTAGTCTATCATAGTATCGCCAAAACAATTCGCGCTCATGTTGAGGGAAGTGGGAAAGAGACATATTTTTTTAAAAATTTTTGATTTTTTTGATTTTTTTTTTTTTGGATTTTCTAAAGGCCTAGCCTCGAATGCTGAAGTAAACCCCAATATTGAAAAACGCCAATTCCTCGACAACGGCGCCAAAAACTTGTTGTAGGAAAAACAGAGTTTTAATATTTGTAAACCCCAAGTACAAGGTGTATCGTTGAGTACTTGGGGTGTCGTCCTCAGGGAATTGTGTTTCCAACTACCAGGGCTAGCTAAAGCGTCTCGAGTTAGGCAGGATCGAAGGGTGAAGGAGTGGGGAGCTAAACTATACTACAAACACAGAAACAAGCGACTTGGACTTGTGATTTTACCAATGAATGAACCAACTAATCAAGACGAGTTCTAACCTACCCAAACCACACTACGAACTAGAGATGGTCGGTTGCACCATCAAAGACTACCCAAGCCCTCTCTCAAGGGTCATGAGCTAGTCTAACTCGCGTAACCACCTACTTTCATGGGGTTAGTCGAATTAGACCACAAAACTAGTAACCCCGGACCTAGCTCGATTCGGATACTACTTTCGTGTCCCGAACTCGGCCATTCCCTCTCCCACACTTAGCAAATTGATCTCACCTCTCAGCATAAGTCAATCGCCCAAAAATATGGATGAAAACCCTCTCAGGCATTTCATCGAACACTTGGCGGCGCGTGAAGGAAAACTCTAAGTTCTAGGCATAGATTGGGTATTGTTAGGCCAAATACAAGATTAGTTAGCCATCAAAAGGCTAATCACAACCCAACCCAACACAATCTACCAACAAAACATGAAAAACGCATGAAAACCTAAACTGACCAATAAGAACATAAACTCGAAGAATAAAATGAAGGGAATGAAATAAAACGAATTTAAACAACTAAATAACAAAAATTAACAATAAAATTAAACATATAAATCAAACAAAACAAATACAAGAATTAAAACCAACAAAACATAAATAACAAGAACATAAAAACTAGAGAGATAAAAGAGGAGAAAATTTAGTCTTGAATTGATGAAAGAACTTGAAATCCGAAGGTTGAATCCAAGAATACAATCTTCAATCCTAAACTAATCTCCCTCAATGGAGTTTTTATTCGCTAAAACCTAAACTAAACTACCCTAAAAATCGCCTGAAAGAACCCCCGAGCGACCCCCGAGCAAACGCCCGAACGGGCTTTAAATAGAAAACCCGAGCAGACGGCGAAACTGAGAGAGAGCCACGACCGTGCCAGGTGGCACGGTTAGGCCGTGCCACATTGCTAGTACGGTGGCCCGTTTTCCCCGGGTTTTGGCCCCTTTTGCCGGTTTTCGTCGGTTTTCGCTGTTTTGTCCTATCTTCGTCCCTTTTTACGACGTTTGCTTGATTTTGAGTTATTTTCTACAAAATATAAATAAAACAAGTAAAAATCCTAAGAATTAAGTTATTATACGAGCTAAAAGTGAGTGAAAGAGGCACGTAAAATGGGTAAATTTACCGTTCAACACTTATCATGGCCTTTGTGGATGTTTATTATTTATTTGATGTGATAGAATTAAATGACCCAATCAATTTTATTTTTCTCACTTATTTATGTTTATCGATCAATTTGATATGATCTATATTTTAGGCAAATGTTGTCTGTTATAAAAGTGTTGGATGCTAATTTGGACTCTTCTTATACCTTATGCGTTATCGTGATTAAATCTTTCATGTTAATATTACCAACAAAAAACAAAAAATTACTTAAAACTCACAAAGGAGATCTCAGTGTTGGTTAATAAGATTCTTGAAAAAACAAAATCAGAACTAATTTTAATTAGGATCAAATTCAAACGAGATCATTATCACCTTGAACACATTCTGATCACTACTAAAAAATCGGGTTTTTCCGACGGAATTTTCCGACGGATTCTTTTGTCCGTCTGAACGGCCGACGGACTACTCTCTCTCCTACCTTGCCCCTCTAGCTGTCCTCACCACCTCAAACAGCCGCCCTCCTGCCCCCTGTTACTCTCTCTTCTCCATATCACTGGTATTGAGCCATATCTCATACCAACGAGATCGTGTTCAACCAAATGGCAACTCAATTGGGAAAAGCTATGAAGCGTGACCCGAAGCATGATGAATCTGTGAACCCCAGATTTCAACCAACAATTGCCCCTATTCTTGTGCTATCTTCTTTCACACATTTTCATTTTATATTATTAAACTATAGTTTACTCCCAATAAGCACTAAGGGAACCAACTAATTTTTCCCCCTAATCTTCGGTTGCAGCTTTTTCCTACAAATCTGCCCCTGATATGCGTATTCGTTCAGGTTAGTCTCTGATATTACTATCTTCATTATGTGTGCATATCATATTAATTTTACAATTGCATGAAAATTACATAAAATTGCCCAAACCAATAGAAAAGTCACTTAAATTATGTAAATATTCAAAAATGACCTCATAAAACTAATATTTGTTAATTTTTAAACCAACTTCTTTTTTTTGTTTAATTAATTAAGCCAATGATTAATAGCTTAATATGGCTATATTTGATTTAGTTTACTATAGTTTTATGGTGCACTAAATATAGCATGAATACACTGTTTTACATCATCATAAATTTCAATCGTTTTCCTTTCAAGAGAAAATTCCACGCATGTTGGGGTCTAATTTTTTGATACATCTCTTAGTGATTACCACTAGATACTTCCAAATTTTGATGCTTTACATGTGCTGTAGTGTGTCCTTTAAATGAGAATACCTTCAGAATTTCCCATTTTTGTGGTATAATTACATTTTCCATCTATAATGTGCCCTAAACTTTCATAACCTCAATCCATACATCATAGAGACATTGCAGCAAATCATCCACCACATACGAAATCTCTTCCACTGTAAGATGTTCACTTTTAATTCTTAATGTGTAGTCTACTCCAAATCTATACTAAATGATACATACTGTATATTTTAAATTTGATAAGCAAATATGCACAATTTTTTTCGTATAATAAAGCACCTTAAATTCATATCAATGATTTTAGATAAATGCATATCTATAATACATATACACATGCGAAAGTAATATTTGTAGAATAATTCATCTTAAATTCTTTATGGTTAGATTAATAATGTCGTTCCCCAACTTGAGATCTCAGTGCTGAAAAAATTATCTTTGTTGTGTTCTGTTTTTTCTTTGACAAACACATAAAATAAAAGTTTGCATTCTTTTCTCGAAGGCGTGCCCTCAATATTGATATTTGTTGAGGTTAGTTTATCATATTACTATACTCATTACGTTCGCGTATTCTTCTCTGTTTCTATTCCATTGCTTTACAATGTCCTTGTGGGAATAATATGCACATATTGTTCAATAATATTTTGGGTACTCTTATGCACAGATTTGTCATCAATATATGAAGTATAGTATGTGTTATAAAAAATATATCGATATTAACATTAGAGCTTTCACATGTTATACAGATAACCCCTAAAAAAAAGTAAAAATAAAAAATAAAAGAGCAAAATAAAAAACTTAAACAATAAAAAATGAAAAAAAATAGAAAATAAACAAACAAAAATAGGAAATTAAAAAAAGTAATAAATACAAAATAAATAAATACAAAATAAATAAACAAACAAAAATGTACAAACATAAAAAACATTAAAATTACAATTACAAATTAAAAATTACAAATACCAAAAACAAAAATAAAAAAAGCAAAATAATAAAAAAGTAAAAAATAAAAAAAGAAAATAATAAAACAATAAAAAATCACAACACAGAAAAATAAAACCAAAAATTTAAAACTTCAAAATAAAAATTGAAAATAAAATAACAAATAGGGTTGGATTGAAGTTTGTTAAAGTGGGTTGAAGTAGGTTAACGTAGGTTGGAGTTGTTATTGTTTTTCCAAGTGGGTTGAAATAGGTTGAAGTAGATTAAAGTGGGGTGAAGTGGGTTGAGGGTGGTAAATTGCAATTGAACCACGAAAAGAACCGAGCCTAAATATCCTATTTGTGCCATTAAATCTGTTTCACCGAACACCATAATGATACAATTTTAGCTAACAATAGTGCACATAATTTATCTGAAGTCGTGATGGAAACCCCAATCGGAAGTGGTGACATCACTGTAAGAAGACTTCGAGCGAGACTTGCTCGACAAAATGCAAGATGGAGGCTATTTAGCCGGCGTCATCCAGATCACATCCAATCACACTTCATTACAGAACGTGAGCAGTATCAGTCACAATCTAGAGAAATTCAACTAGCAATTGCACGTAGCACTCCACCTGCACAAAGGTTTGTAAACCGTTGGAATTTCGCAGGAACTTTGGTTTCCCGTGGGCACTGTCGCGCGACCATGTGGTTGGATGAGAAAGTCGCAAGAGGTAGTGTTTCACAACCTCGATTCATGCTTTGTTGTCAAAGTGGACGTGTTATATTGCCGGCGTTGCCCTCGCCTCCTCCACTGCTAGACACATTGTTGAATACGCCCAATTTTCTTGAAAATATAAGATTGTATAACTCCATGTTATCATTCACATTAATGGGTGGGTCTATCGATTACTCAGTAATGGATAGGCATGGTCCTTACTCCTTCAGAATAAATGGCAATAATTACCACCGAATTGGATCTTTGCTCCCTGCACAAGGACAACGACCCAAATTTGCTCAACTATATATCTATGACACACATGCCGAAGTGCGAAATCGATGCAGCGCGTTAAATAGACACCAAAGTGAGCGAGGAGTTGATGAGCAAACCTTACAATATTTACAACATATGCTTGATACTGTAAATCCTTATGTGAAGGTTTTTCGTAATGCACGTGATATCTTTGAGGCTGATAATGTGATTAATTTAAGCATTCACATTATTAAAACACGTCCTGGAAGACAGTACACATTGTCCACTGTGGACGAAGTTGCAGCTCTCATAGTCGGGGGTGACGTTGGAGACGAAGAGCACCGGGATATTATTGTCTGAAAAATAGGCGGAAGTTTATGGCGAGTATATGAAACCCAACCATCGTATATGCCTCTTCAATACCCACTCCTATTCCCATATGGAACGGATGGTTGGACAGCTTATATTGTATATGTGGGGGGATCAAGCACTGCTCGAGGAACGGTGACAATGAGGGAATTTTATTCATTCTTCATACAGTTTAGGGTTAATGAAAGAAACATTCTACTTCGATGCGGTAGATTATTCCTTCAATTTATAGTTGATTGTTATGTTGTGATTGAGGCTTGGAGGTTACTATATATAAAAAATCACCAAAGCACACTTCGTGCAGAATTATACAGCGGCTTGCAAGATGCTATTACTGCTAGTGAAAATGATGTCCATGCAGTGGGGAGAAGGTTAGTATTACCTGCTTCATTCATAGGTGGGCCCTGCTATATGAGATAACATTTTCTGGACGCAATGGCCATGTGTAATTAAATGTGCTATCCATATTTTTTTATCACATTCACCTGCAATCCTAATTGGCCGGAAATCCAGGAAGCTTTAGCACAACAACCAGGCCAGCATGCGAATTACAGACCAGACATTGTTGCTCGAGTATTTCGCTTAAGGCTGAAAGAGCTGAGACGAGATTTCAAAGAGAGAAATCTTTTTGGCAAAGTCATAGCAGGTATTGTTATTATCTAATTATGTCATGTACTTTGGAGATTAAAATCTCAATTGTACTTTATTCATGGTCATTTATTTAAATCCTTATAACCTATACTCCTCTATTGCATATGTAGATATACATGTTATTGAATTCCAAAAACGGGGATTACCACATGCCCATATATTATTAACCCCTGCAAGTGAAGATAAGTCCACATGTGCTGAAGATATTGACCGTATAATATGCGCAGAGCTCCCTGATGAAAACACAGACCCCCTCGCATTTGAAACTGTTACAAGACATATGATACATAATCCATGTGGCACTGACATCCTGTACGCTCCATGCATGGATGGTAACACGTGCACAAAGCATTACCCAAAGACTTTTTGTGATACGACCATTATTGAAGAAAATGGTTTTGTGAAATACAAGCATCGGGATGATGGTCGGAGTGTAACAATTTGTGGTAAGAGAATGGACAACAAATGGGTAATACCATATAACCGCAATTTGTGTGTGAAATATGATGCACATATTAACGTTGAGCGGTGTGCACAGAAGAAGGTCATTAAGTACCTTCACAAATACATGCATAAGGGAGCTGACAGAGCAACCATAGTCCTCGAAGATAATGTCCATAACCCTGAACATGGAATTGATCCTTCTAAGTATGAAGATGTTAATGAAATTAAACAGTACTTGGATTGTCGTTATGTGTCACCGGTGGATGCTGTTTGGAGAATATTTGAATTCGATATCACGCAACGTTATCCATCTATTGAACTATTACAGTACCACTTGCCTGGGCAACAACATGTTGTATTCAATGATCATGATGAACTTCATAAGGTTGTGGAAGAAGGAGCACATAGGGTTACTATGCTTATAGGATGGTTCATTGCGAATATTGAAGATACCGAAGCAAGATGTCACACTTATGCAACATTCCCTTCTTACTATGTATGGAATAAAGGAATGAGGAAATGGACTAAAAGAAAACAAAGGGTATGCATCGGTCGACTGCCCTATGCTCACCCAAACATGGGCGAGAGATACTATCTGCGAATGTTGTTACACATTGTTCAGGGAGCTACGTCATATGAGGATTTAAGAACCGTTAGCGGAATCTTATATTCAACTTTTAAGGAAGCTTGCTTGGCACGAGGATTGGTAGACGATGCTAATGAGTGGCATGAGGCCCTAGCAGAAGCACCCCTATGGGCAACAGCGGCTGAACTTCGAAGTATGTTCTGTTCAATACTAATGTTCTCAGAAGTGTCTGACCCCCATCGATTGTGGGAACAACATTGGGAAGACCTCACTGATGATTTACAGAGACGAACTCAGAGATCACAGTTTACAGATTAGTGTGGAACAACGGCAAGACCTTGGACTTTACGAAATTGAGATGATTTTGAATAAGAGTGGTAGATCTTTAAGGGACTTCTCTCCTATGCCTCTGCCTTCACCTAATCTGCTGCGTCAACTTGGTAACAAACTTATCAGAGAACAGCTTGATTATGATCAAGAACAAGAGAAACATAACCTTGAGATATTGCTACCAATATTGAATACAGATCAAATGCGAGTTTTCCAATCTGTTATTCACGCTGATGAACATGGAGAAGGAGGTTGCTTCTTTGTTTATGGCAGTGGGGGGACGGGGAAAACCTATCTTTGGAAAACTATTGTAACACATTTTAGATCAAAAGGCTTGATAGTGTTATCCGTGGCATCCTCAGGAATAGCTGCATTATTATTACCTTTTGGGAAAACAGCTCATTCGATGTTTAAGATACCAATTGATGCAGATGAGACATCTACATGTTCTACTTCTAAACAGTCTGAATTAGCACAGCTAATTAGGGAAACATCACTTATCATATGGGATAAGGCTCCCATGACCCATCGCTACACGGTAGAAGCAGTTGAGCGGTCTTTACGAGATCTATGCAATCGGAACCAAATATTTGGGGGGAAAATGGTCATTTTTGGAGGTGATTTCAGGCAAATACTTCCTGTTGTTATGAAGGGTACTAGAGCAGATATTGTTGCATCTTCAATATCAAGGGCAGCATTTTGGTCTTACTGCAATATTCAATATCTTAGAACCAACATGCGGCTCCTGCATTCAAATTTAAGTGACAATGAACATGAGCAGTTGCGGAGTTTTGCAGAATGGATTTTGAATGTTGGTAATGGTCGTGTGCAAGGATACTCATTTCTTGGAGGTACTGAACTGGATTGGATAGAGATTCCTGAAGAATTTCTCATTAAGAATGACACCAACGGCCTCAAAAACTTAATCGAATTTGTGTACCCAGGTTTGGTGGATAGATACAAAGATGAGTCATACTTTCAAGACCATTATATATTGGCCCCCTTAAACACTGATGTGGATGAAATAAATTTCAAGATTCTATCAATGGTTCCTGGTAGTAGCCGTACATACCTGAATTCTGACACATTTCTGCCAACTAATATTGATTCTGTTATTGATGATATTAATCCACCAGAGATGCTACATGGTATGAACTTTTCAGGATTCCCAAATCATGAAATACAGTTGAAAGTTGGTGTCCCTGTTGTTCTACTGAGAAATCTTGACCCATCGATTGGGTTATGCAATGGCACTCGCTTGATTATTGAAAGACTTGGTACTAAGGTTGTCCAAGCCAAAATCTTGACCGGAAGAAATATTGGGCAAGTAGTGACTATCCCATGAGTTGACTTAAGTCCTTCAACTAAGGACTCACCATTTGCCTTGAAAAGAAGGCAATTCCCTCTGAAATTGGGTTTTGCAATGACTATTAATAAAAGTCAAAGTCAAACATTACATTATGTAGGAGTTTATCTTCCAAAACCTGTATTCTCCCACGGTCAACTATATGTAGTTATATCTCGTGCCACCTCTCCTTCAGGGCTGAAGTTCTTAATTTACAACAAAAGGGATGTGCCTCATAATATGACTAAAAATATTGTCTACCGTGAAATTTTCAATGGCATTACTGATGCTTGGTGAGTCCCTTTTCTTCCATATAATAATGATCTTATCTACATTCATATAGATTTCATTTTCTATGATGATGTGTTCACTACATTGAATTATACTAATATATTTTCTTTTTGTATTAATGGTTACAGATATGTCAGGTTTAGTACATACTTCTATACCTATATGTGCCATCAACCCTTGCAATAGATCGGTCACCCTAATTGTTCGCCTCATGCGATCAATGATGGTTCGAGTATATGAGCAACGCACACTGTGGAAAGTTATGTTCATGGACTATCAGGTATTAGTTTATTGAATTTGCTAAAAATTTTCCCACCATGTACAAGTATATTGCTTATCAATGGAGTTGATTGTTTTATAGTGTGATGAGATATTCGCCAGCATAGAAGGCAATGCTGAAATTAACTAATGGCGATCTATACTCGATGCTGGCAAAGTTTACCACATCTCCGGGCTCTTGGTTGATGTTGCGACAGATGGAGAAAGGAATGTGGTAAAGAACAATTTGAAGTTGGTTTTTACGCCGAGATCGAGACTCCTTGGTGTGGTTGAGGATTGTCCTGATATTCCTTACCAGCACCTACCACCTTGTGTGTCATTCATTGATATCCCTCGGCGTCTAAGAACACGTGACAATGTTATAGGTACGTATAATTAACACGGTGAACTTAAGTACCTATATTTCTAGATGTATTTCCTCTCAATTATCTATAACATTTTCATATCATTTTGTTGTACAGACGTCATCAGCATGGTAGTGGCAATATCGCCGTTAGAAACGACAAGGAACAGGGGCACTGCAAGGCACGAATTATTACTTTCTGATATGCAGTATGTATTTCCATTAGTATAGATTTTTCATTTTCTATTAATACATATTACTCTCCCTAATAATATTAGTACATCTAATTCTTATATGTAGCATGCGCCTGTTGAGGCTAACTTTATGGGGAGATTTCGCGGAAGTTGAGGGCACCCACCTTCAGCAACATTTGGGTACTGAAAATATACTTCTTACTTCTAGAGTGCACATTAGAGAATGTCAAGGTACCATCACATCCAATTCATATACTTTCACCACATCAGATTGGTTAACATCACTATGATGGTATACTTTATTAATATGTTTTCTTGCATAAAATATACTTTTAGGAATATCGGTTTCTACTTTACCAATTAGTAGATTGCTGATTAACCCGGACATTCAAGCAACAGAAGACTCTGAAGGATGGTATATACAACCAACAACAATAGTTTTAATTTCCATTTCTCTTATAAGCTATACATACTTGATCTCACACATGTTACCCTCCCTACATATATTAGGTTCTCTGGCACTAAAGGTGTGATGACCCATTTTGATTTCATGCATAAGAGAACATTACGTATGTACAATCTAGAGAAGTTGTTTGAAGCTCGAAGGATTAGATTATATGAATATGCATCTACGCGAAATGTAAGCTAGAAATTTCCCTTACAAATGTAACTTTATACTTGCATATATTCTTTTAACAAAACATAATCTTTACAGTTCACAATATGCAGGTCAGCTATTGCCGACTTTTTGCATATGTCATTGAAATTCACCCGTTGATTTGTGATGCCTGCACTAATTGCAAAAAAAGTGATCACTCTTACGTATTCGCTCTGAATGTACCTTACTGTACATGTCAATCTCAAAATTTGACACAAAAGAGGTTTGTGTACTTGATTGCCTATAATTATATACTTTCTTCTACTTTTCCAAATATGCATTATTATAACCATCATCTGCAATTTAAATTTATAGGTACATTTTCAGAGTTCTCTTGCAAGATAATACAGGTTGTAGAGAGTTTACTGTTCTTTATGAGGATGCTCGAATTCTTTTGCATATGACGACTGCGCAGTTAGATGTGTATGTATCGCAGGTATTACAGTTTTCCCTACGTATCATAGTTAACACAGTTTATTCTTTTACTATTGACTATTCTATGTTAATATTTTCTACAGTCATATGGACATCTATCGCTTTATGCGATTATAGATGATTACATGGGTCAACCATGGGTATTTGTCATGGAGCCCCCATGTCACTATCAAGTAGAAGTTCCTATCACTTTGATTACACCAATTCATTGGGAGGAAGAGGTTTATTACTTACGAAAGATCAATGTTAGGTACACCAGGTACATGTGTAAATATAAACTTCGATCCCATCATTGTCATTCAAATTATTTCTAAAACTTTATTTCCTCTGTAGGTATAGAAGGCGGAGGTAGATTTTTCGTCATTGGCGTGATACATTGGCTGCTCATCATATTATTTAGCGTGTTTTTTTGGTCATAATCATTATCTACTATTTCTATCATATTGTTATAGACCTTTTTCTAAGTCATGTGGTTTTTAGTGATTCACCCCAATGATTATATATCAAGCTACTATCCATACATATTTTTCATTGATTATTCTATCTTTCTTAAATTATAATATTAACTATGTCTACAATGGCTATCAGTTCATTATTTGCATAGTATATGTTATGAAATGTCTACTTTAATAGTTACTAAAATTTAAAACTCATAAGATTTTTCATACATTACATTCATGTATGAAAATACTAGTTCTTACATTGTCTCTGTTTGGCAATCAGTTATTAACTATTAGCTATTAGCTGATTAAATTAATTGTTTTTTAAATTAGCTTTTTATGACCAAACTATTTCATAAAATTTCGTTTATGCCCATAAATTTTTTTGATTGCTTATATATACTTTCTTCTCAATATGAACTATAAACTATGGATTAATATATGATGTATTTTTATATCTTTGCCCAATTTTGGTTATTGTTATGACACTTTTTTTTATTGTGAACATAATTTATTTTTAAATAATAATTAAATTTCATATGAGATGAGAGTATTTTGTTTATTATAGAAGACTAATTAACATAAAATATTTATCAAATTTTAAAAAATATTAAAATTTGTAAAATAGGATGAACCGGAGTTTAGAGAGAAGAAGACAACAATTTCAGAGAGAGAATTTGTGAGATTTCATTATGTAAATGCTGAATTGATACAACAGTGAATCATCTATATATGCAAGAGCTCTCTCGCTTTCTATACAGCTAGGTAAATATCTGCTTAGCTAACTAATTGGAAAGCTAACCATAACAAACTTGTAACAGAATTCAGCTGCATATTCATTTGTTATACTTGTCTACATCTCCTTTGAAAGGAAAACGGTGGCAAAGTTGCATGAAACTCATCTCCTTTGAAAGGAAATACAGTTTCAGAAAACAGAACATCTTCACTATGAAACACAGTTTTGGTGTCCAAATCATATAATTTATAACCCTTGAAACCATAGGTTTGCCCCAAAAAAACACATTTATGGGTCCTAGAATCAAATTTGTCTCTCAGCCCTACATTTGCAGCAAAACAAAGACAACCAATGACCCTCAAATCTTGGTGCTTTGGCTGCTGTCCAAATAATTTTTCAAAAGGACTTATCCACCCCAAATTTTCCATTGGAAGAGTATTGATAATGTGTGTGGCTGACAGGATGCATTCACCCCAGAAATATTTGGGAAACCCTGCAAGAAACCTAATGGCCCTAGCAGTGTCCAGCAAATGTATGTGTTTTCTTTCTGCCACACCATTCTGTTGGGAGGTTTTCACAATAGATTTTTAATGCAAAATTCCTTTTTCACTGAACAAAATCAAGGCAAGTGTCATTAATAAATTTTGTGCCATTGTCACTTCTTATGAGCTTGATCTTTGTATCAAACTGAGTTTCAATCATGTTATAAGATTGGATAATTACTGTTTTAGCTTGTGATTTGTTTTGCAACGGTTGTGTCCAAGTGTTTCTTGTAAAATCATCCACAATTGTAAGGGAATAATGAGCCCCAGAGATGTTTGCAACCTTTTAGGAACTCCACAAGTCCATATGAATGAGCTGAAAAGGAGAGGTGGCATGAATTGTACTTTTATTAAAAGGAAGTCTATGCATTTTGGACATTACACAAACTTCACAAGAAAAGGTAGATGGCATGTGGCCTTTACACCAGGATATATGTTTCATTTTCAAGAGAGAAGTATAACCAAGTCTTGCATGAACAATATCAAAGCTTGGCAAATTACAAGTGGAAGGATTCAAAGACGTAGTGGCTAAACTAGGTGCAGAAACTCTAGGTTGCATAGAATCTGCAAGGTCTTTATTCTCAGAGGCACTATCAGTCCTAGCACGTGCAATAGAAAGAAACTTGTAAAAGCTATCAACACTGTGTGCAACAGCTACCACCCTTCTAATTGAAAGGTCCTGTATTATGCATTGATCAGGCAAGAAAAGAGCAAGCAACCTGAGGTCATTCAAAATCTTATTAACTAATAGCAAGTTGAACTTGAAATCTGGCACATGAAGAACATTATGCAGGATAAGGTTGGGAGGCAGGTGTATTTGGCATGTTTGAGTGGCAATTTTCAGGGAGCCATCAAATAAGTTTATCTTGACAGGTTTAGGTAAAGGCTTTAGCTTTTTTAATAGAGTTAAGTCAGAGGTTTAATGGTTTGATGCACCTATATCCACTATCTAAGAGCCATCATAAATCTTTGACACAGCACTACATATGTTTGAATGAGAGCTCATTGAGTATTTACCTACAAAATGTGCATATGAGTGCAGATTATATATCATGTGGCTCGTCCACCTGTTTGCCCTTCATGAACTTCATCATCTCTTGAGCTAGGGGTTTCAGTAAATTTGAAACAAACTATCCATTCACGGCTTTAGAGGGGCCATATTCTTCCAGGTGAGTGTCTGGTACAGGCCCTGAGCTTTGGCTGTAAGCATGAGCTGCCATCCTAGTGCCTCCTTTTCCCTTGTTTTTGTCCGTAAAACATCATACCAATTAGGATACCAAACAATCTTGAAATGTTGGTCAATTGTGTGTCCTGTCCTTTGATATTGATCACATAATCTATTGCTTTTAGTCCTTTTATTGTCCTTCTTGAACCTTCGTGTAACTGAACCTTATTGCAAGAAAGACATAGGAATTTGCATTATTAGACTCAGCACTTTCAGTATAGGTGATAGAATTATTCCTATTTGCAATTGCAGCAATTTCTCTAGCAGCTATCATTCCTGAGGTGACTTATTTTTGTTGCTAAATTCTGTTAATCATCAAGCAAGCCTTACTCACTGTAGACAGTGGATCCATAAGCAAAATTTCACCTCAAATGGCCTCATAATCCTCATTAAGATGCATCAAAAACTGCATCAATTTTTGCCTCTGGTTTAGCTCCATAGTCTTTTTGATTACTTTATAGGTCTCAGGACAGTTGCATTCTGGAATCTCACTAAGATCAACCAGCTCATCCCATAGTTTCTTCATTTTTGTATAGTAGACGGCCACACTGTCATTGCCTTGGTATAGCTCAGTGGTTTCTTTTTGCACATTGTAAAGGAATGGTCCATTACTTTGTCCAAATCTTTCTGGGATCTTATTCCAAAGCTCCTTTGCTATATATTTGCATAGATAAAGGGTCCAGAAAGACTAGGATCAATAGAGTTCAGGATCCAACTTACAATCATGCTATCACATCAGATCCATTGATCATGTTTTGGAGAACTTAGGGCTGGCATTCTATAGGTTCCATCAATGAAACCTAGCTTCATCGTTGTACAAAGAGCAATCTTTGCAGCTCTGCTCTATTGCTGAAAATTCAATCCATTCAGTTTAGTGTTGGTTAATTGCATGCCAGGATGATCAGATCCTTGAAGATGCAGAGGATTTGCATTATAAGAATTTGAGTTTGATGAATCTGCTAACATTGTCAGAATCAAGAAGATCAAGAATCTCTGAAATCTAGAATGTTAGGTAGATCATTTGGAGAATCAAGCCAAACAATCGAAGAACAAGGAAGAATCAATTGATGATGAAGGCAAATCGGTTGATCAATCAAAATCAACACGATTGAAGAGGAAGAAATTAAGATCGAAATTTCAAAAATGACCTAAGCTCTGATACCATATAAAATAGGATGAACCAAAGTTTAGAGAGAAGAAGACAATAATTTTAGAGAGATAATCTGTGAGATTTCATTATGTACATGCTGAATTGATACAACAGTGAATCATCTATACATACAAGTGTTCTCTCTCTCTTTCTATGCAGCTAGATAAATATCTGTTTAGCTAACTAATTGCCAAGCTAACCATAACAAACTTGTAATAGAATTCAGCTGCATATTCATTTGCTATACTTGTCTACAAAATTAAAGCATTCACTCAGACATCTATTCACACAACTCTTATCCCAAAATGAAGAGTGTCATTGGAATACTTTGTTAAAAGATCGGGTCAATATAATCATTCTAATCATAAACATCAAAAAAGTAAGTGAAAAAACTACTCCACACAACTTTTGCAAAAGAGCTTTTTAGATATAAAAAGTTAATCCAAAAAATCAGTCAACCAAACCACTCAAATAACTTTTTTATCACAATTAGTGAGACTAAAAAAAAAAATCTATCCAAAAAACTCTTTATCAAACAATGCCGTTAGATATGATAATTGTGTTGACCATAATTTTCATGACTCAATCGTGGCTTGAAGACTTCAATCGAACGATGTGCTCAAAATATGACGTGTTGCCACACGGGCCTGATATTTGTTTTTTTTTTGGGGGGGGGGGGGGGGGGGAGAGAACAAACTGGCCTAATATTAAACCCACTTAAATGAACAGGGCTGCCAAATTCAGTGCGTGTGCAAGGCATTGCCCATCCCTATTCAAAACAATCCAAGCCATCCCAACAGTAGAGCTAACCACCTAGTTCTTGACAACCCCTATTAATGGGTGAGCATCGCCCGCTCTCTCTCTATATATATATAAAAAATAAAACAAACTTTCTAAATTTTTGACCATTCTTATTCTTACACATTTCTAAGATAATTAATGGTTTTTATTATTTTAGAAAAGTTAGTCAATTACGAATAGAAAGTTTTCTTTTCGAAAATTTTTTGAATAAGACTAAGTATACTTTCAAAGATTTTCTTTCCAAATAAAAAAGACAATGCTTAAAAACGATATGGCATTACATTATATTATTTTTGATATAAAAAAATGGTGTATTACTAACTACTTCCGAGTTCAACATTACGAAAAACATTTGGTGATGGTTAATATACTTTCGTTAGGATTTGAATATTCGTGTCCACAGTGAATGGGGCCTTTTTTTTAGTTTTATATGTAAATACTATACTTACTTTTATACTAAATTAGTTGTTTAATAACCTATAAGCATATCTGCTTTCTATAATATATTTAGATAAATAGTAAAAAAATATCACCCAAAAAAGAATTCTTTACACATATTATTATTGCATTTTGTGAATACTTACTAGATTTTTTCAATTTTTAGCATACTAGAGTCCAAGTGATCGGGGGCCTGCTTATGATTTGCACATTGGGGTTAAGACTTGACAGAAGTATGGAAAATGACATGGGCATCCTTGATGATCATATCTCATTATCCATGTACGTTGCCTAGCCTTAACCTACGTAAGATAGCATATATGTTGTCTTCTCTCATGGAGCCATGGTTGTAGAAAATGGTCCCTAGAGGGAGAGGAAATGCACCGTTGATCAGCGGGAAAATATGGGGCTTCGTTGCATTCCCAGAAACTATGGAACCTCGCCGGGTTGCATGGCTAGCCTCTGTGGCAACTGATGCAGTTGCTTTGAGGGGAAGGGAGCTAGTGAAGTAGTTACTTCAATGTGTTGATGCAGTCTTTTTTATTTTCTGTTTTATTTACCACAATTTTATTTGTTTCTGTGATGTTATCAAGTTATGGTCTCTTTGGAGACACCTGATAAAATTTTATCAAATTATAAACAGAAAATTTTACGCTTATACATGCAAGTAATGGTACTAACAAATCCTAGTATAATTGTTTTTAATGTGTCTATAAATTTATTTAGAGCATGCGCTCACGTCTTGCTTTTGCCTGCATGAAAAAAGGTCATGTGGTGTACTAGTTCCATCTTAAGTACATTCCTTGTGTCGCTATATCCGGTCTATTTAGAGCAGATATGATGGGGAGCCAGTAAAAATGTGAGCCTCCAGGCCCCACCTTCCTAAAGGTCGACACCAGCTAAAACATACATGTATATCTTGAGTAAGTGCATACGGACCACAAATGGAGGTTGGGAAGCAAATGTGCTGCTTTTAATTAGTATGGGGGGTACGTTGCTGTTGGGGTTGAAGGTTAGGGACCCCAGACATGCAGGCTGCATTAAACCTAGGCATTGCCCACACCCTTTAACCCTCTATATTAGCTCGCATTGCCTGTCTCGTGCTCATTTGTCCTAAAATGGATCGCCAACTTAGTTGCAAGCCAACTCTCTGTAGCCTATTCGATGAAAAAGAAGAAATCTCTTCCCAATCACCTAGCTTTCATCACCTCTCCCTGAAGCAAACACCCCTTCAAAACCCTTCTTCTAGCCGTAACAATCATCATCGCGATGATGCCCTCTTCACCGCGGAAGCGTCACCATTGGCGGCCCCACCAAGCCCTGGATCAATTTGGTCTTTGTCTCCTAACCCGACCCCTGCTCACTCCTCTCTCCTCTATCGTTGTGTATCCTCCCTTCGCCGTGATGGCAACATATATTCTATTGGGATTTTAAGGGGGATTGTATTAACTGGCTCGGCTAGCTCTAGAATTCGTGCATGGCAACCTTTGGATTTTTGTGAGAAGGGCTACATACAAGCCAGCATTGGAGGGGTTCGAACCATGTTGACCCATCATGACCTCCTCTTCACTTCTCACAAGGACCACAAAATTAGGGTTTGGACTCTGCCACCGGCCGGCAAGGCTGACCGTTGGCCTAGAAAGGTCATGACCTTACCTAGGGTGAGCCCTTTCAAACTCCTAATCTATAAAACAAATGTGCCACAACATAAGGACACTATATCCTGTATGGCTTATTACCATGCAGGGGGGATTCTGTATACAGGGTCTTGGGATAAAACCGTTAAGGCTTGGAGCATTCGCGAAAGGAAGTGTGTGGACTCTTTCGTAGCTCATGGGGATAATGTCAATGGCATGGCGGTTAACCAAGAACATGGGTTCTTGTTTACTTGCTCTTCCGATGGGACTGTCAAGATGTGGAGGAGGGTGTATGAGGAGAACCTCCATGCTCTTACCATGACCCTCGATTTCCAGCCTTGCCCTGTTTATGCACTGGCTTTGAGCACGTCCCCTTCACAGAGCATCTTGTATGCAGGATGCTCAGATGGGTGCATAAACTTCTGGGAGCAGCAAAGGATCTCCTGCCGATATAACCATGGTGGGTTCCTACGAGGGCATCGATTTGCGGTCCTTTGCCTTGCAGTCCTCGAGAATCTAGTGATAAGTGGATCCGAGGACACGACAATTAGGATTTGGAGGCGGGAAGAAGGGAGCATCTACCATGAGTGCCTCGCGGTTATGGAAGGGCATCGAGGGCCCGTGAGATGCTTGGCTGTTTGCTTGGAGATGGTGGAGATTGCCTTGGGTTTCTTGGTATATAGTGCTAGCTTGGATAAGACATCTAAGGTGTGGAGAGTCAAGGTCTTGCCAGAAACAAAGAAAGGCGGCGAGTTCGATCATTGCAAGGGAGATGGACTTGATGATGGCAATTCTGAGTTTGTGGAGTATGACATGAGCCCTGTTCTGTCCCCGGCATGGGTGGAGAAGAAGCTTCAAAGTGGCAGTCTGCATATTAGCCTGTAGACTGCAAGCGTATCCTGGATGATGTCGTCTTATCAGAACAAGTTATGAAATGTTAAAAGCATGGTTAGACCATCGAGAAGATGTCAATTTAAGTTAATTTTATGAGACCATCTTATTTAAGAATTAATAATAGGAAATTATAGAAAGCTGCGAGTAGTTATTGATCAATTAGATGTGTGTTGTAACATGTTGATTCAATAAAGATGCAATGGCATTATTCGTTGATGTGTGGATATTCTACGACATTGTTTAAGTTATTACCATATATTACTGGGCCACACTATCATTTGATTGGTGGTTTTTCCCTCCAGGATGAAGTTCTCTACTTTTGGATGGTTCGTGCTATGTTTGATTGTAGGAGAAATTAAGCTTCATTAGTTATCCGAAGCACTTGTCCAACAACAACATCCATTATAGATCCCAGTTAGTTGAATTAAAATGCCTTAATGTCTCCCTCTATGCTCTTTCCTACCCTTTTGTCGATTATTATTAGCCAAAAGGCAATTTCAAAGTCAGAGTAATTACTCTTCAACAAAAGACTACATATACTCGAAACCGACACAGGTAGGTAGAGAGAGAATACCTGGGGAGTTCTTGATAAGAATCTCGAGTCTCAAACTTCACCTTTATCAGACGAAGTAACAACAATCAAGTCAAATTAGAGAAATCTAAACCAAAAGATTACTATTAGAAACCATAGAAATACAAAGTTGAACATCTAAAAAAACAGGCTTCATCCTATCCTTTATCTCTTGAATATGTGCCTCTTACATACTCTGCTGTGTCTCTTCTTCCATGACAGTTTCGAGACCTCCATGGTAGGCTCCACCAGGAAGTCTCGAAGAAATTTAATTTGGCAACAGTGTGGTTGAGATAAAAATTTAATACAGCGAAAATTGATCCAACATGATGAGATTGCATGAGCATGAGATGAAATAATTTGCCTAGTCAAGCTTTTTCTCAGTCCATTAAAGGTGAAAGATGATAGACATGGGCCAGCATCTCGAGACATCTTCGCATTTGGTCACATCATGTACTCATACAAGTGATAAAAAAGGGCAGTCCAGTGCACAAGCATCCCACGTTCACACAGGGTCCAGGGAAGGGCCGCATAACCTGACTTTGTCAGTGGCTGATTCCACGGCTCGAACCCGTGACCTTTTGGTCACACGGAGACAACCTTACCGTTGCTCCAGGGCTCCCCTTCGTACTCATACAAGTGATGCGATGTGATATTTGCCCACCAAACTTCATTTTGTAGAAAATTGCCCTTTGTTATGTGGCTTTCTCGTCATAAGCCATGTTATTTCACTATACATATCTCGCCTTAGAGTTAAATAAAACTGACCTGGCATAATTATCGAATCGAAATTGATACGATGTTAAGTGAGTTTAGATAAATATTTTCAACCTGTTTAATTAAATATGTTGATACATTTAATCCGTTTAATTACATGGATTAGGCTCTCGTTGAGATTCTCGATAGAAAAAAATATATATATTCAACTTGTTTAGTTTAATGGATTAAACAGGTGAACCAATTCATGATCACCCGTTTATCATTTATTTGTTTAAATTTTTTTTGATAATTAATAACACAAAAAATTAAAAATAAATATGAACATGTGAATTATGACGAATTGGATGTAACTTTGGTTAGTAATTATGTAACGTGGTATGTGAACTTATTTTTATTACGTATTTATGTATGACTTGAAAACTGTAATTGGATAAGTGGACAATTAAGTTATTGAACTTGACTTGTTTATCTTAAATAGGTTAAACGCGTTAACCTATTTCAAAATTAAAAGCGTAAAAGTCAAAATTTTTCAACTCATTTATAAACAGGTTAGGTTCAGGTCGAGAGATTCTCAATCTATTTAAATTTGACATGGATAGAAATCTAACCCAATCCGACTTACTTCCTAACTCTAATCTCACTTGCCTCCTACTAGCAGAAATCCAACCCAACCTAACTTATTTCCTAACGGCTATCATCACATGAAAGCTGCTAATGCTCAAAAAAAAAAAAAAAACTGTAAATACTATATTATACACTATTACTGTTAATAAGCGGGTAGTTAAGAGCACCCAAATTTTACAAAATGCAATTTTAAATCTTAGGGGAGAGAAAATGAAAAAAATAAGAAGTAAAGAGGAGAGAGAAAAGGGCGGAAGAGAATAAGGGCACTCAAAGTCGGGGGATGCGTTCTACATGTAGACTCCGGAGTTCCAATTTGGCTCCCCAGCGGACATGAAGCATGTAACGACATGCATTTCGGAACGATAGTTCGGTCCGTGCCAGCTTCCATGTGGTTTTGTCATTGTGTGAAATTTTCATTTTTTTCATTTTTTCCCTATAAAATTAATATTTAGGTGATGTTAAAAAAACTTGTATGTTCTGGAGTGAGTTCATGATAAATATTTTATTATGTGATTCAAATTAGAGTGTTTTATATGTTAGATAAGTAAAGGAATACAATTTTTTGGTCGAAATTTTTACTAATGTAACAAAATGGAGTTTCAAAATTTAGAATTTGGGTTGACAATGCTCGAAATATAGGGTGAGGAGGAGAGGTGAGATACAAAATGTTTAGTTTTTAGTGAGTCTTCAAGGAGACTGTTTCTTTCTCTCTCTTCTTAGAAGCTATTCTAAGACCATGGCTAAGAAATTGCCAAGGCTACCTTGCATTAGAGCATAAGGCATGGGCAAGAGTAAGAATAGAAATTTTTTCTCCGAAAGTTTTCTAGATTGTTTGGTTGGAAGAAAAATGACTTTCCCAGAAAATCATTTTCTGTGAAAATATTTTTTCGAAGAAAGTTAATTTTCATATCACATTTTCCGTTGTTTGGTATAAGATAAATCATTTTTCATGGAAAAAAAAAAAAAGAAAACTTCAATTGAGTTGTTTAAATGGCGAAAATATTAACTGAATCGTCGTAGTTGATATAAATGTTAACCAAATGAAGGAATTTTGAGCTTAAAGTTCATCTTTGAGTTTTTTTCAATACTTCCTCTTAGATAATTAAGTTTCGATCTAAACCATTAAAATTATTTTAGTGATGAAAAACATCAACTGAATTATTTAAGTAGCGAAAATATTGATTGAACTGTCGTATCAGACAAAAAGGTTATATGAAGGAAAATCGTGCCCAAAATATGGATTTGAGCCTATTTTAATATTTCCTATCTGATGATCAAGTTTCGATCAAAATTATTAATTGAAATTGTTCTAATGATAAAAAATATTGACTACACTATTTAATGTCTGAAAAATATTAATTGAATTGTCGTTGTGGAAAAAGTATTGAGCAATGAAAGAATATCAGGCTTAAAATCTGAATTTGAACCTATTTTAATATTTTCTATCTAGTGATTGAGTTTTGATCCAAACCATTGAAATTGTTTTATTAGCGATCGACTGAATTGTTTTAGTGATAAAAAATATCGATTAAATTATCGTGATGGAGATGAATATCGATCAAATGAAAGAATTTGAGATAAAAATTTAGATTTGAGTTTATTTTAATCTTTTCTATTGGATAGTTAAGTTTCAATCCAAACTATTGAAATTGAATTTTACACCTAAATTTAATTGACCATATCATCGAAGGGTTGAAGGAAGAAAATTAACTTCCTATCTTCTCAAAAAGGAAATCATTTTCTTCAATTGGGGGGAAAATCATTTTCTTGGAAAATGATTTTCCATCCTTCATTGTGCCAAACAATGAAAAATTAAAAAACTATTTTCCGAGAAAATTATTTTCCTCCAACCAAACACTATCTTAATCAATCAAGTTGTACAAAATCGCATATACTTGGATGCACTCATATAGTACAAAATATGATTATAATATCGTATATATAGGGGCTGAATCTAATTGAAATTTTAAGGCTTTTTCTTTTGTTTGATAAATAAGATTGACAAAAGCAAATGATTGGAAAAGATTGAGAAAGATTCAAATATATGGAGAACAGTTATGATTTTTTTTAAGGAGTGAAACTAAATGGGAAAAATTGTGAGAATTGGGAATGATTGGAAAGATTTGAGATTTTTTGAGATGCCTGATAAGAACGAGTAATGGCATGCTTATTTACCCGTGAAAAGAATGGCTTGAATATAGGCAATATATTTGCCAAAAGTGGATACATTATCTTCAAAGATCTCCCAAAACATTCCAAAAGGGTTAATGTAAAACTACGTTGGATCCAATCATTGAAATGCAATGAATTTATCTTAATTGTTCCCAAGTCTCACAGAAGCAGGACCAATACTAGATCCGATCAAATTGAAGGTCGGGTCGGGTTTTGGATTGGATCATAAGGGTCGGCAGACAGAATTTTCTCGACCCTGACCCTATCTGACCCTTATGAGGGTCGACATATCCTTAACCCTGACCCTGACCCTGACCCTGCGGATACCCTCGGGTTATTGGATCAGACTCAACCCTCAAACCTCCCAACATAGGAAATGAGATTTTTCACTAAATTTTCTTTTTATTATAAAGGTCAACATTAAATATTTTATGAAATAAACAATCAAATGATAATATAATGCTCCAGTGAAGCGTATCGCAACTACAAATACTCTAATGTGTAATTTAGTCATTAAACCAAAAGACCGATTAGTTCAGTAAAATGACTACTCCAAATATCAGAGAGGGAACGTTAGAAGGTTACAAACAAGTCAGATTTGGTAAGGTGAATGAGAGAATATGCTAAGAGGAGATGGGAAAGTGAAAGCAAAAAAGTTTTAAATGAATGAAAACGAAAGTATCTTATTTTTAATTTTTTTAAAAAGTGAGGGTCAGCGGGTCGGGTCAGATGGTCAAAACTTTTACCCAAGTCCGACCCTCATCATAGTCGGGCACCCTCAATTTGAGGGTCGGGGCAGGTCGGAGACAAAAAAAAGCCTACCATAACCCTCATTTTTTTAAGGGTCGGATAAGGGCGGGTCGGGAGGGTTCCCGACCTGTTGATCAGGTCTAACCAATACTGAAGGTAGTGGTAGTTGTTGTTGTATTATTTTAGGTGTTGAAGTTTTTTCCTAATGAAGGGTAAACTACCCGATTCATTGGGCCCAATGGGCTAGCCCGGTGGATATTGTACAATCTTTATGATATACATATAGATTGGGCAATTTATTGAGGAAGATATATCATTATCAAAATAGCTAACATGTACAGCCTTAAGATTAAGTGATCAACACAATATTTATTCTAAAGGCCACGGGACAAAGATATATCATTATCAAAATAGCTAGCATGTACGGCCTTAAGATTAAGTGATCAACACAATATTTATTCTAAAGGTGATGGGACACCATTGCATCCATCCACTTGCCTCCTAGATTAGCATATACCTTGTCATCACCAATAGACAATAGCTGAACTTTGAGTTTTCATTATTTCTTGTGCTTAGTGATGAATGATCTTGAACGATTTAGCCTTTTCTTAGACCTAAGCATTGTTATAATCAATTATAAGACAAAGAAGTTTATTTCGAACATTGTAAAGGAGCTAAAATATGATGGAATTTTGAAACTCAGAAGTTTATTACTCTTCTAAATTCTACAGGTACCTCGAGAATTTTCTGTCGGTAAATAGAGTGAACAATAATGTTAGGTGCACGGGGCAACTAGACAGATGTAAAAAGAATATATAGTACTCTAATATTATTTCACAAATTCAGCAGAACCTCACACAAAGAAAACTTACCCAACACATTACCATGTTCAGATGCAAATACTGACATTAAAATTTTCTACATTTAATAGTTAGTTAGAAAGAAGAGCCTCTTGATCATCTCTTGGAAGAGGAACATGAGACCTAACAATGAAGAAGTTCTCACAGATGAGCCCAGCAAGGGCCCCACCGATGAGCGGGCCGAACCAGTAGATCCAGTGATCGGTCCAGTTACCACTGACAAGGGCCGGCCCAAAGGACCTTGCTGGGTTCATGGAGGCAGCCGAGAAGAGCCCACCAGCAAAGATGTTGGCCCCAACCACGAGCCCAGTTAGGAGTATGCCTTGGCCTTGAAGTGGGCCTTTCTTGGGGTCCACTATGGTGGTGTACACCGTGAAGAGGAGAGAGAATGTCAGGATCACCTCCATCAAGAGACCTTGTACCGGGTCTACCCCTTTTCCGAGTGAGTGTATGGGGGTTTCCTGCATCAATCAATATAAATTCAGACAAAAATTGGTCAATTCTTATGATAAAATGGATGATTTTTCTTAGTTCATCTTTGTTGCAAAACATAATTTTTAATTAAAAGCTTTTTTGGGGGGTGTCAATAATTAGATGTTGTTTATGAGGAAAATTTTATCACTTATTTCTAATAATTTTTCTATCTAATTTTCCTCTATATTTTTTTCTTTGAGATTTTCTCTAAACCAAACGCGAGAAAAAAAGTTACTTTTTCAAATTTTTTTCTTTCCATTAAATTTTCTAAGGTCCAAACAGAACCTTAGTATTTGAAGAGCAGTAGTCAAAGCACAAGATTTATGAAGTTCAACAACATGGTACTAATAGGACAATGTGGAAAAACGAAGTTTATAGTATGGCTGTAATCCTCAAGAAGCGTGTAATTTATCTAATTGAAGACAACGAGAGATTATAATTTCATTTCGTATCGCTAATATCATTATATTTTCTAAGTCAATCTTAGGAGATGGTTGGCATTCATGAACATTAGACACGTCGCCCATACGCCACTAAAGGATTGTCGATCAACGAGGGAATCGTTATTGTATTGCTTTTTGAAGCGTTGATATGATTTGCCATTTTCAACATGGTGTGCATGTTGAGATGTAGTTAGCTTTAGATGCAATGACAGATTTAGAAATTATTTTTTATGAGATTTATTAATAATGGACCTCATATATATTCATAAATAAATTAAATAAGATATAAAAAAAGAATGATATGAATTCTATATAAGTATATCAGTTTTATGGGATCCAACTATACTACTATTTTTTTGCTCTCCTAACGTGACATATAGACACTAGAGAATTTTTTTTTTGGGGGGGCACTGGAGTCCATGCATGGACCCACCACCACTAAGTTAGGTCCGCCACTATTTAGATGTGAAACTATACCTTCCGGTAAAGCTCGATTTTATTCCAAATTTTTTTTTAAAAAAAAAATACGACCTTTCAAACGAATGTATGAAGATGAATATAGATTGATGTTAAATCCAAATTCATAATTCTTCCACCAGAAATTCTATCAATAACTTGAGTGACACTCATTATCAAATATATCCTAATTAGAAAACACTTCTTTGAATTGTTCTATACCTTTCCTTTAATCCTTTGCAATGAAGCGGTGGTTGGTATTTTTTTAGTTTACGGTCAAATAAATAACTCGTTCTTTTTATAGTTTTGTAATACTTTTGTAATTCAGATGTAAGACTGCTATAATATTGATTTTGCATCTGAGATTTTGTCTAGGCATATGTGACTCTCGGGTATATATAGATTTGAATTTGGATTGTGGGGGACACTGGGCATGCGAGATCTAATGATGGAGGAGAATTGAAGTGAGAGAAGTTACTTACCATGCCACCAGTGACATATTTGAGCAACAAACAAGCAGCAGCAGAAGCAAGGCACTGGTCAATCCAATACAGAAGCGTTCTAACCACCGTAACGTGGCCACCGGCCGCCAGCCCGATCGTCACCGCCGGGTTCAGGTGTCCTCCTGAGATGTTGAACCCTGCCGCTACCATCACCGCCGCGGCAAACGCGTGTGTGGTCCCCACAAACAGCAGCCCCACCAGGGGACTTGCTCCTGCCTTACCTGCATGTGTTTACAGAAACATATACATCTTCATATCTTATCAATGCTAGTTCTGCACTAATTAAGATCTCAAAAATGCGAAATTATTGTCTTACTTGACTTTCCAAATTAAGGATTCTAATTTTGATTTTCTTTTTGAAATTGGTTTTTAAAACTTATTACAAGTAGTTAGCCAAATTTTTGTACATATTATTTTGTCCACGTCAGTTTAACTAATTAAATTTTTTCAAGTTGTTACAAAATATTTAATTCAATTAGTAAAATTTCGGAAAATTGTTATTGAATAAACAAATCAAGTAAGACAGGTGATCATCATACCGGCGGCCATGGCGGAACCGACGCCGGCGAAGACAAAGAGGAAAGTACAGATGAATTCAACGACTAGGGCTTTGATGCATTCTGGATGGGCAGCCTCCCTGCTTGTTCCAAAGGCTATTTTCGCCATTAATCCTTAATTTCTCTCTCCTCTTCTCTTCTCTTCTCTCCTCTGCCTATGATGATCTTGATGAATAGGGAGTTGAGGAAGCACTATGGTGATTTTTATAGCAAATGAATCAATTATAAGTTCACATGTATAATGTAGGGTACGTATAGGCATGAGCGATAATAATAATAATAAGGACGTGAAAGAGGCGAGAAAAGTACGGGGAGATTCCTACTCTATTTGGCGCGTGTTCCTTACACTATTATTTTGTTCATCTTCTCATTGGTTATGAATGTCTGTCCATGGCCATGATGCTATATTATATTTTTGGACACCATTATTGTCCTTTACTTGACTTTTTTCTGTCTTTTTCTTCTTTATTTAATTTGTGTGATTTCACATAATTTGAGGTAGGTTTATGCTTAATTTTGTTTTGTAGTGGAGGGGGGATTTGGCCTTTTGTTGTCACCTTATCAGTAGTTACATCCCTCAAAAATTGTTTTAGTTGGGGAGGGTCCTATTCGGTAAAATTAATTACTTAGATAACGAATAATATTTTGAAATTAGCTGTTCAGATGAACAGTTAAAATAAATATATTTGGTAAATTTAACTATTGTTGATTAATGTAAATTGACATAAAAGGATATAGACAATTTTTAATTACAAAATTTTCAAAGGATATTTTTTTGCCAAAAAATATACAATGCTACTTTTAAATACCAAAAGCTAATACCATTAGCTTTTCACAAATGCTGCTTAAGACGCTAAACGTTACTTAAAATGTTAGTCAAAATACTAGGTTACTAAACGCTAAAAATTGACTTATTAGTGCATTGATTCAGTCAAAATATTAAATGCTATTTAAAAAATTGTTGCAAACACAGCCTTGTTTTCTTAACTTGATCAATGTTTTTTTAATATAGGTACCCTAGCTTATATGAGCCTTTTTTTCCCCTGTATTAAGACTTGGTTGCGATGATCAAGCTAGTATCAAAATTTGAGATGATTTATGCCTTATTTGAACAATCAAAGATCTTATAATTCTTCTATTGATGGACGTGTTAGCTTGTATGCTTCAACTTGTAATCCAATAATTTATGCGTTAAAATTGTAACTTACACTTCACATTGCATGCTCCTAACTTAAGAAAATAGAAAATTAAAGAAATTCAAATAGAAAATTCACATCTATTTACATGTAATCTTTCTCATAAATAAATAAATATATATACATATATATATATAATATATATATATATATATATAATAATATATATATATATATATATATATGCACACACATACTAATAAATGACGTGTTGACCTATTTAAACTAATGTTTCTCTTTAAAGTTACAAAGAACTTATCATATAACATGTAATTTTTTGTGAAATTTTTGTATACTCCCAAACTTATCTACCTATGTAAGACGAAGTACTATTTACATCAGCATGCTTATTTATTATGCGAGAAGTGCTTATCTGTCAATAAATAAAACAATTATGTCGTGTGTGCTGAAAATGCTTATTTGACTTATTTATTATACTATGTACTACTAATTAGGCTCTGTTCGGCAAAATTAGCAGTTTAAGTAGCGGATAGCGGTTTAGGTAGCGGATAGCGGTTCAGGTAGCGGATAGCGGTTCTAATTTAGTTGTTAGCGGATAACTGTTTAGAAGAGCAGTTGAATAAAACGTGTTCGATAAATTTAGCTGTTGGATTAGCTGATTAATGTAAATTGACATAAAAAGATATTGATAATTTCCAAAGATAAAATTTCCAAAGGGTAATTTGTGGTAAAAAAATATGAAACGCTATTTTTAAATGTAAAACATTAATAACATTAGTTTTTCAAAAACGCTACTTAAAACGCTAAACGCTACTTGAAATGCTAGTGAAACACTACAAGAATCCGGTCCAATTGAGACCGGAGTTTAGAGACCGAAATCAAAATCGGTCTCTAATTAAATTTGAAGACCGAATTCAGAGACCGAAAACTCTGGTATCAAA